>CAIGQW010015581.1:13936032-13968774 GCA_903798125.1 Danio choprae | reverse complement strand
CAAAAGGACACATTTAATTTGGAATATAAATGCATGCATTTTCTCTCTATTTCTTATCAATTTAGGCATATACACCTTGACAGTGTGTAAATTATGTGATAATATTCAGGTGAACTATTACTTTACCACAGCTAAATAATGTGCCTTCATCATAATACTGCAACATATTGTAAACATTAAGAATAATAAAATAATGATGTTAGAGGAAGCTGATGGTAATGCATCATCTTTCTTTATCCTCGTGCCTTAGGGAGATAGTGTGTGTGTGTGTGTGTGTGTGTGTGACATTTCCTATGAGACTCTTACTTCGGATTTGGGAACAGGTAGATTCACATTAATAGAAAAGGAGAGGTTATTCTAATGGAAGCCATGCACCTGAAATCTTCAACCACTAAAGAGAAGAGAGCAGCTGACGTTTATTCAGCCTACTGACGTGCTGACATCGAGGCAAGGTGAGGGCCTCACTTATATTTTTAGCCTGTGAATGGAAGGAGCCATGAGTTGAGTCAGAGGGAAGAACAGACAGAAAAGAAATGGAAGGAAAAAGGGAAAAAATATATATATAAAAAATTCGGCAGGCAGATGGAGAGGCAGCAGCCGTGGGTTGCTGTGACTGAGATTGTGCTGCTCTATTTAAAAACCACAGGAGTTTGTTAATGCTGCCGTGGGGTACATGTTATGTGTGTGGAGATGGAGAGACAGGAGTGTGTAAGTAAGTGGGAGGACAGAGAGGAGGAAATAGAAAAACTGCCGCCAGCATTGCAGCCCTCATTACGGTGCGACACAGATCTGACCACATACAGTAGCGCTCTGGGCTCGACACTTAACTGTTGACATTGTAGCATGACTGTTGTTCATGGTTGGACATCGTTGGCCTTCAACCCCTGCCCTTGGTGAGCATCAAAGTTTCACATCTGAATATATAGATATATATATATATTTTTTGCATCAGTATTTGGTAGTAGTGGCTGATACTGGTATGATTATGATTTTACTGTACACTTAAATGATGTTTACTATAATTCTTTTTAAAGTAAAGTGCAGTATTTATTTGAAAAAGTACAGTAAAAGCAGAAAAATTTAATAATTGAACACTGAACTGAATTATTGAATTTGTTTTAAATGTAATTTATTTTTGTAATATATATTTTTATAATTTATTCATTTGATTGCTAAACTGAATTTTCCACAATACTTTCTCAAATAGTCTGCTGGTTAATATTTTCATGGATATTTTATGCATTTTTTAAAGAATTAATTAAAAAGTAGAAATAAAATAATTAATTTGTGATAAATATTTTTAACGGCATTAAAAATGTATTTGCTCTGTATTTATCATCAATTTAATGTGTATTTGTTAAACAAAAGTAATTTATAAATATAATAAAAATATAAAAATAATTAAAAATATAACAAAATTATAAACTAAACTAAATGTATTTTATAAATAACAATACAATTTATATTATATTATATTATTTAAAATTATATTATATTATATTATTACAAGCTTAAATCACCCATTGTACAGAATAGTATCCCACTGTCTGCCAAGTACTTGAGCAAAATAACACTCACATATTACCGTAA
This sequence comes from Danio choprae, assembly GCA_903798125.1. NCBI lineage: Eukaryota > Metazoa > Chordata > Actinopteri > Cypriniformes > Danionidae > Danio > Danio choprae. Next base: position 13,967,184 of record CAIGQW010015581.1, on the reverse strand, counting down.
TCTGTATCTAGACATCAGCTTCTGACCCAAGCCACCACATTATGTTAAATTACATGAAATAACGGTATTAGCAAGAAGACATTTTCTAAAATTGCTGCAAAAGTCTGTACCAGGAAAGGCCCCCATATCTCCAAATGTCCAGTGCACTGAGTGCGGCTCATGTTGTTTTTCTCTCAGTGCCAGTTAAGGGAGGTCGCTCTGCGATAGCGAGGAGAAAAGACTGCCACTCGTCTATCTGCGTACAGTCACACCACACAAAAGCAGAGCAGGAAGCCATTCTTAGTGGGAGAAACTAGATCTTTATTTGCTTTCTGTCTGCATTTATCACCAGTGGAGACGACTAAAGCTGCCCAGGTTGAAAGTAAATACGGGTGTCCTTGGAGGAAAGGGGTATCTGCTTTTGGCTTTACTATTGGACTGTATTAATATAGCCAGCCATTGGTTGCATCAGTCAGGATGCATGTGGCTTAAAGAATGAAACCGTAATTACTATTAACACCTCTGTCCACAACAAAAGCTTGAGCATAGTAAGTATTTTGGTTTTAGTATTACAGATGAATTGTGCATTTGAGTACTTAGTAATATTGATAAACAACTTGTACTTATTGCGGGTTAAAGGGGTAGTTCACCCAAAACGGAAAATTCTGTCATCATTCACTTGTCACAAACCTAAATCATGGTAACATTTCAAAACTAATAAAGCCGTTCAAGCCATTTGAGGATGAATACATTTTCATTTTTGGGTGAACTCTTCTCTTCTCTTAAATAAGAGGGTTTGGTTTATGGTTATCGCATGTAATTATGCATAATTATTATAGGAAAGATTAGTAATGTGTATAAAGGGTTTTGCATTTTTAATAATTTTCTTTTAAAGAAATTACCACTTTCATTTTGCAAGGATATATAAAATTAATATATCGAAGGGACAAATAAGCTATTTATGTTACAAAAGATTTATATTTCTTTCAAAGATCTTATTTATTTAATAATCCTGAAAATAGTATTACAGTTTTGAAATGCTTCTTGATGTTAAAATCATCCCTGCTTACACAGATCTGTGGAAACAACTAAAACACTGTATTATGCATTCAAGGCCAATAGTTGCGATGGCACGTTATAAAAATAACCGCTACGAACTTTGGTTGTCAACATGTTTGGAGGTTACAAGCTTTCACACATTTGCAGTTTACACTTATTTAACATCTGCATCATTTTCAAATATTTGCTTTTTTAAACCAATTTTGTATTTTAAGTCCCCAAAATACTGTTATCATTTTAATGAACGACCATGAATGAACGAGTGTGTTTAGTAGAAAACTGTAAACAGTCACTAAAATGTAATGTTGTAATTTGTTTTTAATCTAATAAAAAATGAGCTTGTTTTCTAGCTATATTAAAAAATAAATCATAAAAAAAAGAAATAATAAACTTTTGAGTAGAATATATAAAATATATTAGTCTACATAAAATATATTAGTCTACATTGTTCCATATCCATAACAAGTTCTTCAGCATATACCCAGAAACCACCAGCATATATTAAAAAACCACCAGTGGCCAGCCTGTAGGGATATCCCGTCAGCAGGTAGACATAAACACACTGAGATCCTCACACACTCACACTGCAGCATATGCATGTCTGGCCCATGGAGAGGGTGGAATGTGGAAAACCTCGTAACGCACCTCTGATTTTCCACTCCTGCTGTGTACACATCCCATTATCAGTTTTATAAGAACGCTGGAAATTCCTCAAGCGTGCAGATGCCCTGGGCAGCACGGCCACTACATTCCTGACTGGGGGGCCTCTTTCCGAGACAACTTAGGGTGGCCCCTTCATGGCTCGTTTAATAGTGATATAAAAAAAAAACAACAACTGCTATGCTCCCTTTCTTTACTTCTCCAGCCATCAGCATGCGAGGCAACACTACATAATGTGTGTGTGTGTGTGTGTGTGTGTGTGTGTGTATATAGTTGCATGTGTGCGTGTTTCATATATTGTGACCTCATGATCTGGCAGTCATCCGCTCAGCGCTTGTTGATCCAAACGTAATTAAAGACCGGTTAAGTGTTTTTAGCAATGGAAAATAGAAAAGGAACTGATGATAGATTCCTAATGTGTCATGGAATTGGACCGATTGTATAATATGAAGGGTGGACAAAGTTCAATTTCAATGTTATTTCTTGTTAACGCTTGAAATGGGTGGATTTATGGTTGTCAGAATGTATTTTGACAAGAGCGATACTAGAAAATAATGTCTTGTAGAGGCAAAAAGTATGTACACATAGCAGCTAATTTCTATCAAGTCACTTTATTATGTTTAATCCTGCTTTTTACATTCACAGTTTGCTTATTTACAGGAGTGACAACCACATTAAACAACCAAATTAACTAAACAGCATTTACAAAAATTCTATGCAGTGTGCATCGAACATTTCATTTCATTATTTTATGATTATAACACAACACTGCACTTTGCAGTTCAGTTCTTTACCATGCGATCACAAAAAAACTAATTAACCACCAGCTAAAGGACTTATTTTTATGTACATTTAATCAATATTTTAATATAATAAATCATAGAAATGGCGGCACAGTGGATCAGTGGTTAGCACTTTCGCCTCACAGCAGAAAGGTCGCTAGTTTGAGTCCCGGCTGGGTCAGTTGGCATTTTTGCGTGGAGTTTGCATGTTCTCCCCGTTCGCATGGGTTTCCTCCGGGTGCTCCAGTTTCCCCCACAGTCCAAAGACATGCGCTATAAGTGAATTAGATTAACTAAATTGGCCATAGTGTATGAGTGTGTGTGTGAATGTGAGAATGTATAGCTGTTTTCCAGTACTGGGTTGCAGCTGGAAGGGGATCCGCTGCGTAAAACATATGCTGGAATAGTTGGCGATTCATTCCACTATAGCGATCCCTGATAAATAAGGGACTAAGCCAAAGGAAAATGAATGAATAAATGAATGAATGAATGATAAATGTTAACATGAATTTTTGTCTCTTACTATCATGTCAAATAAAATAAAAATCTGAAATGTTTTTTTTTGTAATTTTCCATTCACTACTTTAGCCACACAGTTTAACTAATTATGATGATTTGCCTGGATATTTCACACTGTATTATAATAAATACAGTTCACTTCTTTATTGAAATGTGGTTGTTACTCCTGCAACTTCACTCTGTGTATGTGTAATGTAATGTATTTAGCAATAATAACTTTTTCCCTTAAAAGTCATATGCTTGTATTATCTGGGTCAGGTATACAGTAAATACACCAGAGTCCCAAAACAGGGCTGTGGATATTGAATAAAGCTTATACAGCAAATAAGTGATCGTGCCTGGAATTCATTTAGCACATATTTTACACAGTAACAATGCTATCTTGGAATTCACCCCCCCTTTGAAATCCGTATCAACACATTTGGAATGCGTGACGTCTACATCTGAAATTCTCGAACAGATTTGACGTAGTCACACTACAGTAGAACTCCACAACAACAGGTACATGAGCGGCTAATCTGGGTTCAAATGGGATCAACGTTGTTTTGCTTAAGAAGTGTTACAATCCAGTTTTGGTATTATTTGGGTGTTCTGTTCTAAATTTACCTCAAAACTACTTTTAGATTATACACGTGCTAATCAAGTGCAGCTGTGACGTGGCAGTTTTAGCAGCTCTCAGATGGGTTTAATAAAGCATCAGAGATTATGTCGTGTTTGGGTGTGCTTTCTACATTAATCATAAACCGTGGCTCAGTCAGGTGCTGCAATGACGAGGCCATTTTAGCAGTTATTGTTTTTGGAACAGATTTCAAAAGTGCTAAAGATTATGCATTATTAGGATGTTCCGTTCTATAATTAACTATATTTAGGAATTGTTTTTATGTAGATGGCTTTAGCAGTTGGTTGGAAAATACCACACACCACTTACAACGGATTATTGAAAGACTTTAACTAGCAGATGTTCAGTGGTACAAATGAACTTGGGATGCACACTATGTTGGTTACTGGGTGATATTACAGTTTTTGTTTATTAGAATTAATCAGTGTTTAATATTTTATTGTTTAACAGTAATAACATTATACATAAATAACATATGTAATATGCTATTATTGTACTGTACATTATAATGTCATGGTACCCTACTTAACATGTCATATTCAAAACAGCTGATCTTTTTATCTAATTTTAATTTGCATATATTAATTGTTCAAATGATATTGGAGTTACAGTTTTTTTTCAAAAATAGCTTGAAATAGGTTTTATAGTTTGACATCCCTTTTCATATACATTCAATGTATAATGTGAGAACAAATATTTATACTGTAGCTCGATCGTAACCACACATGCAAATACATTTAGTGGGCCAGAAGTACCTCAGCTGTGAGACAGAGTATCCATTATTGCTTTGTTTCATTGAAAAATACGAATTAAATGCATAAAAAACACCCACGATTTGCCTATGCGGTTTGTTTGTTTGTCTGTTTATTTACTTCTCTTAACCCTAGTCTGACATGTCTCCGGGCATAAATGTAAATACACACGTACAAACAAGCTCTCTCGTGATGCGTACACACCCTTAAGAGACGTACACAAACACATGCATACACACTTAAACATTCAAGAGGCCTCATGTGTGCGTTCCAGCTCCAGGCCAGATGATGAGGACTTGTTTGCGATGAGGGCCAGCAGTGACCTCAGACTCTTAACAGAGAAGCTAGTGTACCCCTCCACCCTTCTGAAATACACACACAGAGATTCGCAGAGCGTGGTTTGTATACCCTTACGCCCCAGCGAGACAGCACAGCATCTGTTATGTAAGTTCACAGCGAGGTTCTCAACCGAGATAGACAGTGGACCTTAGTGTAAACACCTCGTCTCCTTCATCTGTTAGGAGGTCTGCATTGTCAGAGACACAAAAGAGGCCATCCTGGGTGTTACATAATAGAGAGACATCTCAGGATTTTGGAGGCTCATCCCCCTTTTCATCTTTCTTTTGCGCCGAATTGAATTTGCTCTACGTTTACCTCAGTTTTTCTGAAGCATACACTTCATTGTCTGGAGATGATCCTCTAAGAGAGGGCTTCCCCTTCGAGAGTCAACTTATGACATCAGCTGAACTGTCCTTTTATACGCTGTTACACGTTTGTGTGCAAAGACAGCTAAAAAAAGAGGGTTTTGTGTCTGTCAGGTGAAATGAACGTTCAGGTTGTTTGAGTGTGGCAGATGTGTTTTCAAGACTGAAATTGGAGGGGAAATTGCCTGTTGAAATTGCAATGGCCATTAGGACTGGCACATTTGATTTGTGGCTGGGCATGGTTGGTGTTTTCATCTTGAAAAGTGCTGATAGACAATGCTTGGCTTTTGGAATAACTCACACACTCACTTTCTTGAAACACACAGCGTTGGTTAAAGTTATGTAAAAGTATAAGTTGAATCTTCTGCTCCAATATGGGGGGTTTACAATTGTCTTTTTGACGAAAATAAATGTAGCATTTTTAGTTTGCAGTCTGAATTTAATGTGATGAGATAAATGCAGAAACAGAGTAGAAAATAATTCAGTTCATCAGGTAAGTCTAGCATGGTTAACAAATAACTGGTTATTGTGACAAGGGTTCTTTTTACATTGAATCAGATTCATACAACAGGACCAGTATAGTCCAATCCATAAACAATTTAATCTTTTTTCACAAATCATATGCAATATTGATTAAAATCCCAAATTATCTTATGCTCAATTACATACAGTGAAAGCTAGGGGTGTAGCAGTACACAAAAGTCACAGTTCGGTTTTTGGGGTTCGATACGGGTTTGGCACAAAAGAAATAAGCAAGCTTTTTGTAATACAAAAGTAAAAATTAAATAGAATATTGAAAATAAAACTATAAATAAGTAGACTGTGTATTAAACCCTCAAAGGTTGAGACCAACCCTCTCCTAAAATAACAGAAAAACAATAATTGTGCATTAAATTTAAAATTCATTCATTAATTTTCCTTCAGCTTAGTCCCTTATTTATCAGGGGTCGGCACAGCGGAATTAACCGCCAACTACTCTGGCATATGTTTTACGCAGCGAATGCCCTTCCAGCCGCAACCCAGTAATGGGAAACACCCATACACATACATACACACACACTCATACACTAGGGCCAATTTTGTTTACCCAATTCACTTATAGCGCATGTCTTTGTACTGTGGGGGATTCCTGAGCACCCAGAAGAAACCCACGCCAACATGGGGAGAACATGCAAACTCCACACAGAAATGCCAACTGGCCCAGCCGTGACTCGAACCAGCGACCTTCTTGATGTGAGGCGACAGTGCTAACCACTGAGCCACCATGCCATTTAAAATTCAGCAAGCTTCAAGCATAAAATGAAATGAAAATGCTAGCATGGGAGGTGAAAGAAGAAGAACTCGCAGGTTGGGCAAGTATTGTGTGCATCTATTTACAGTAGCATGACATCTGTCTTATTTGACAGCAACATTACAGAACCATTCCTGAGTACTCAATCTCATGTTTTCAGAAACAAAGATGCATTCTGTGTTGAACTGAACTGCATTCGTCATCATAAACCAAACCATGACGCCTGTACCGTGATTGTTCAGAACAGATGCATGGATGTTACACCCCTAGTAAGACCAGTATAGTTACAAACAGGAATTATAGATGTCAATCAGCCTAAATCCTTTAATGCATTAATTTAATTATTCTATCAAAACAGTTGTTCAATCAACACTTGACAGGATTATGACTCACACACTAAACTGTGAACCCACAGCTGATGTAACAGAGGCCAGTTAGTGAGTGCTGTGCAGGTAAACCTCACTCTCCTGATATTAAGAGGTGCTCTAGTGACAGACACTAGAGACTGTGGTCTTTAGCCTTCTTGTTAGGGAGTCTGCCTTTCATGGCAAAATCGCCAGTTCAGCCCTGCTTGGATTCATTAAAAAAAAATATTCTCATTATTTTGTCTTTGGCATTGCCCCTCCTTGAAATTATAGTTAAATATGGTAGTCCACAAAGATGGTGTGCATTATCACAGGGTTCTAGTGTATCTTTTTCACACGAGAGTCAGCTGAATGTATGATACAAACATGATACAGAACAAGTTGAGTGGGAAGTATTGGGTACATGGCATCAGCTGCAAGTCAATGGAACTGGAAAAACAATTATCTTAATTCTGTATTAAGGGGTTTCATCCCAGTGCTTGGAGAGGCTGGGAAATTGTGAATGAATGGTTCCGTCCCCACTGTGCTGCACTTGTGATGTAGTTGTGTCTTCTAGAAATGGAAATTCATGGTCAGATTACACTGTGGACTTGTCTCTGGAAATGAACATGACCAGAGGACTTGTCACATTATGACAGATGTGGAAAACGGCAGAGCTGCTTGATTTTCCATTTTCCAAGAAGCTTGGAAAAATAATTTTTCAAAGAGAATCACAACAAGGGAGAGGAACAAAATGACAATGCCATCAGAAAGTGCTTTGCACTTGTTTATGCAAATATGCTTGTTTATGTATGCTAGAGCCCAGCTTTTCCATGGGTAATATTTGGTATGGAGAAATCTGGCCTGCATTTGTTTTTCCTCCAGTGGTATCCAAAGTATTCAAGCCTGTAAATGTTAATCAGTGCTTGTTCTCAACCCAAGTGTATGTGGCAGACCCCAATTCCACCGCCGGAAAACCCAGGGCCTACCTTCTAGTCAGAGCAAACTAAGAAAAAAAACTATTCTTCAGCAGCCTTCACCTAACTTCCTTTGTCTTCTCACACAAAGAAAGCCATTTGCTCTTGCATGTGGGTGGATGTGTACGTGTGTGAGAGCGAGTTGGTAGTTTGCAGTGTTGTGGTGTTGTAGCTCCAATCTTTGGGGAGTCGAGTTCACACCTTTACATTACCACTTCCTCCAGCATCACTGATGCAGTTCCGGCGTCTGCAGTAGTAGTCACTCTGTGAATTTGAGCATTGCAATTTGGAATGTCACCCAAGATTTTGCATTCACTGACTTTCTGTGATTGTCATAGTTGCATTTTCATTAGTGATAATATGAACCTACAGTTTCAGCTTGGATATTATTGAATAACTCTGTGGAAAGGATTGGTAAATGCATCAAAAACCTGCTTCTTTACATGTAATATCTCTAGTTTCACTCTGATTTCGGCAGCTCCACAGATGTCTAAAGCCACTTGAAAAATGTTGGAGAAATATGTTCCCAATGAGTGCACACTTGAGGCCTTTCCAGGAATAGAGACAGACAGATTTAGACATAGAATGAGAATTTATTGTTATCTGACACTTGTGTTTTCAACGTTTGAAACTTGCTTCCTCTCAACTATATTTTGTCTTAAGATTCATTCCTTAGAATTGTTTTTATCAATTGTAACTCCATATTATGTAATAGTGACCTACATCTCAAATCATAAAATATCTCAAACATTCACATTTTGGTCTTCATAATCGTAAAACTGTGACCTTGCATCTTTGCAATTTATTCGTCACAGTACAGTTTCTCAGTATATGTCTTATTTTAAAATTTAGCTCATATTTACCTGTTTTCATTTAAACATTGGGCTTCAATAAATCCTCTAGAGTCTTTGAACACTGTTGTGGCTGCTCTGTCAAAGAATTAATAATCATTATTTTAATAATTATTTTAAAACGACTGCATTAATTGATTGTAATTATAGCTGTACAATTAAAATAATTTTCTGGTGAAAGTCCGTACAAATTAATTTTAGAAATAAACAGACGTTGTATAAACAGAAATAAACAGACAAAGTATATCTGAAAAGGCAAAAAATTCATCCTGCTGTGGCCAGCCGATGCGTTAAAGGCACAAAGCCAGGGGTAAAGAGCAGCCATGTAGAGGAAATGGAGATGCTGTTATTTTACTGAAGATGCCATAATTATGATGCCACAGTGGCTTCCTCTCCTTCTTCACACAGCTGTGACAGTTCCACCCTCTACGCTTGAGCCAGACACCAAAGACGCTTTGTCTCTCCATCAGATTCCTGGAAGTAAAGGCTTTAATTGCATTACACAGATAGGCTCAATTTATGAAAAAGGCCTTACTTTGATAAAGATCTTAGCATCAAGAATTATTTGCAGTTGGTGTCTTTAGAGAGAGACTCTGACTGTGTTCCTCCTATGGGAAATTGAAATTCTATTTCTGGGAAAGTTGGCACCTAGGCAGCACAATTTTTTCGTGTGTGGGACACAAACTACTTTACAAGCTCTTCCAGCAAGCAAAGCGTAAAGACAGGGTCCTGTTTTTGGAAATGCGACTATGTCCTTAGGACTCAAGTGGCTTAAATATTCTCCCTCCCTCTCCGTTTCCGCTGGATTATGTGGCCTTGGCTGCCAGACTTGAGTGTAGTGGTCCACTTTAGTCCTGCACTTCAATATTAATACATCAGGAGGCTTGTGGAGGGGGCTGTTATTATCTCCCGCGCATGTCTGTCTCCAGTAGAGTGACAGTTAAAGGGACAGGCGCCACAGAGCAAACAGGCTTGTGTTCTCTATGATGTGGGCCAGCCAGCAGAGCCCAGAGAAACACTGCGGGGTGACTGATTGATATTCTTGGCCCCAAGGATTGTTCCCCCGTGGCCTGTATTCACTCTTAATTACAGGAGTGGTTGGAGGGCAGGACACTCTCTCTCCAGTAATAATATTATTCTATCGGGTCTTAGGGGAGAGCCGCAAAATGTCAAACTTTCTGCTCTATTAATGGTTTGGTGATGCACTCTGATCATGGGTAAAATCCTCCTGTGTAGTTGGAAATGGAGCATGGTTGTGGTTGGATCAGCATATTGCCCTGCTTGCTTCACTTTTGCAGTGTGTGAGTGACTAATTTTTACGTTAACCACTGTTGGTTCTTCTCAGGAAACTCTTTGTCTTGAAGTAAGGCTTTCAGTAGCGGCACAGCCTCCTTGACGTTGCTGTTGGTTTAAAAACAGCCCAGTGCAGACACAGCAGAGTGGATATCAAAAGGCCAAAGAATTGTATGACCACGGCACTGTTATCCCTGCAGTGGTGAATCAGCACTTCACCACCTCGAAACAGCTTTTCTCAGTGTTTGTGGTATAGCAACACTAGACCCACTCTTCAGAAACACAACAGGACATCTAATACACAGTTTCTTGTTTGTTTCTTAAAGTACTGTTGGAGAAGACAAATAATTATTTCTCTTACTTTTAACTGCTGTGATACTCCCTTTCCTTGAAGTGTGACCATGAGCAATGAATGTGAGAGGAACTCTTGCATTAATTCCTGAACTCAAGTGTCATCTTTGACCGAGACTGAAGCATACATTTGTGTCACTGAGTGTGGTTTGTTCATTGAAAATGTCATTAGGGTTATGGAAAAACAACTTCTCTTTAGTGTGGAAACTCCTTGACTTCCTGAAAGTTGCTTGCCACACATTGGGTATTCAACTAAATCTATTACAATGTATCACATTTTGCTTTTTCTAGATACAGTCTGGATAACAGTAGGTTAAGTTAAATTCTGGACATTACTGACAAATTACTGAAATTTATGTTTGGACAATTTGTCCCGTAAAGCTGCATTTAAATGTGGATACCCTAAATTAGTTCATCCTGATCTGTAGAAAGAAATATTATATACTCATTCTTCGCTTGTGAATTGTGTAGTGCACATTTCAAAAAATTTCATCATAAATCAAGACTGAAAGTAAGGTTTGCAGGGGTGGAAGGAGTGATGCCGTGTTACAAGACTGCTGCACAGGAAGTGCTGTTTACCACCCTAGGAGAAAGCAATAGGTTATTGGTTAGAGGATACTGGTGAAAGCAGCGGGTTTCTCACTAAATGTCTACCAAAGACCATTACAGGGAGACACTTTTCCAGTTGCATTACCTAATATATCCTGCTAAATTATCTGAGGCGATGCTCAACAGTGTATATTATTCCAGTACTCTCCAGTCAACCATTTGGAATTTGAGTGAAGACCAAAAAAGTGGGCAAAATGTGTTATTTTAGGTTTCATTCTGACTGATGCCATTGCTGATTGGGTGTTAATAGCCATTGCTGTCTGAAGTTCTCCTGACTCCTCAACCTTGAGTTGGTGTGTTTATATATGGTGGGTTTCTATAAAAGGAGTGCATGTCTCTTGCATTGTAATGGCACTGCGCAGTGGTTGTGCTGTCTGAGCCCATCAATTACACAGCTGTAAAGCTCTCATTTCAGCCCAAATAGCTGCCATTGCTGTGTCAAAGTCCCCACCAAACTGCCTGGGTACTTTTAACAACCACCCTCCCCCTTGGCTGAAGTAAATTGGTGAAAAGGCATGTTAGAGAGAAAATGAGTGAAAACTGGACAGACGGGCCTGGATGTGTTTTGCAGACTGACTCAGACACCAGCTAAGTGCCAGCTTCTTGACTTGTATAACAGTGCAGAGATTGGAACAGATAGAGCGAGCTTGACTCACGGTGCTATCATGGAGAATCTGCTCTTGTTTTTCTTTAGCAGAGGAAAGAGAGAGAACAGAAGGACAAGTAGGCGGACTTGCCTTACAATGCAAAAGACAGCTGAACTCAGTGACCTCGCCGTGGCCCTCAAGGAAGAGGTTCATCTGCGGTCCCAGGCCAGCAGAGTGAAGGCCAGGACGGGGTTTTCTACAAACAGGTCCCTCAAGCCATTATTCCTGCATGCTTGTTACGGTTCTGTGTTACTATCATGCCTGTTTCAATGTGCTCGGCTTGTGCGATATAAGTCACACTTCCTCCAATTCAATCTCGGGAGGATTCTATTGGCAGCCCATGCGCTGACGCTGGCACAGTTCCTTCTCTACAGCCTGCCTCTGATCTGAAAAGAGTGCCTCTTGTGAAAGGGGTGACAGGGATGGTAACTGGTCCACTCATCCCCCAATGACGTAAATGTCACTTCCCCCTTTCAGTCTGGGCCTTGGGAGTCAGATGCAAAAAGAAGGGAATCGTTGGAGAAGATGACACTGATTACTTCGTTCGTGGGCGACTGTCGTGGCTTGTGCAGGATGGTCATGGTACTCTATGATTAATGCCCATTAAACACCATGTGGCTTCAATTTGTTGCAACCCAAATCCTGTCTCCCAACGCGCTGATTACAGTGCGAGAGGCCTGTTCTTCTACACCTGCTGGATTGAGGAGAAGTACATTGTGCCTAACTCTTGCTCATGTGATTCCACTGACTCTTTAGATAAACAAGCAACCAGGAGACAGCACTCCCTCTGGAACTTTGCCTAATCATCATTGTGTGATCAGGGCTTTATAGCTCACAATAAACCATGAAACTTAAATATTTTTGTTTCAGCAGTTCTGTTTGACTAGAAAACCTCTTGAGGTATTCGCCCCATGATGTTTCAAATTAGTCGTGAGCAATGAATCAATTTCTTGCCTTTTAAGACTGGACAACTTGTAAATCACCGAATACCTAACATAATTTTCCACAGGGCTATCTGGCTGGTTCTATTGTATGTGTCTTTCATTATTGTGAAGGTCTTGCAAGGCATTTAAAACAATTGACATTGGAGCCATGCTGTAAAGCGAATATATAGAATATATAGTTATACATTTAAATATATACTATTTAAAAATCTTACAATAATGTACTTTAATGTTTTTCTCTCTAAATACAAAGTATTGCCAATCCACTAACCAGAAGAGAACCTGGTCTGTTAGAAGGATCAGACATATTAGTTAAAAGCATTCATTCTTGCAACTTTTATACCAGATATGTCTGTCACTGGAGATGATCTGAGTACAAGTTAGCATGTGCCTTCAGGAAATCCACTTAACCCGGTTTCCCAGCTCTTGTGAGGAGTAACATAACACTGGACCCCGGCTGTCAGGGGAACACTCACCGCCCAACAATAAAATGTGTGACTCTGATGTCATGACCACAACTATGCGCCGAATTCCTCACTGAAGCACACATTTATCAGAGGTGCTCTTTCCATAAGAACGCCCTGTCATGAACTGACATGGGAATCAAAGGGTGGAAGGAGATAAAGATGGAAGGGAGGATTCGGTGGGGGATTGTGTGCAGCTGGGGCTGGAGGAGAACAACAGAGCCTACTGATTTGTTTGTTTGCGCTTGGAGACATGTGATGGTTTGGCGGTATCCTTTCCTTTTTTTGCCTTCTTTTTTAAGACTACGCTGAAGGAGTAAGCTGTCCCCTTTGTTGGTTGTGTCATTTGTCAAATGTACTTTTCAGTTTCCTTCCATAAATTTTTAAGTCGGCCCATTAAATATAAGGTAATTGCATTGTCTCTATATGGCGCCTGGAGCTACAAGTCCTATTAAAAAGACACAATGGCAGTGAGTGTTAAGAGTATTTATTAAAAAGAATGATATTAATTATGGAGGAGAAGGGCGAGTGCGAGATGAGAATTTGTGATGCTGCAGAGGTCATGGATGCTATTTTAATGTAGTTTCAATATTGTACATACTGATGATTTGACTGGTGCTCATGGGGCAAATCTATTCTGGGCAGTGACAGTTCCTACTCAGCCTATTATTTGTCCCCAGCTGGGCTTCATTAAACCAACTTCCTCAAGTAAGAAGAGGCTTGGTTTTGGAAATGATGGCATCATGGTTTGTGAGACATGGAAGAGAATGCAAAATTATGCATGGGCAAGAGAGATTTAAAAGAGAATGACTAAAAGAGGAAATGAGAGAGAGAGTGCAATAGAGGTGTCAGGCTGGGGCAGGTGCACCTGACAGAGAGATCATTGGTTCCCATGGTTGCAGGACGGGTACAATGAGCTGAGAGTCAGTGTGATGACAGCTCCGCTGGCCCCAGGGCCCTTCCTCCTCTGTGATACATTTAGCTACCTAATGCCACCTCAAATGATCTTGCTAACTTTCCTGTATTATTCTGCATCAATTTTTTATCACCCTGAATAATGTTGTGGAAGTGAGGCAGCAGGAAGGCTTGTTGCCATGACCAGTTTTACTTGAAGGATGTGGTGGCTAACCACGTGCAACATTAGAGCTGGGTCAATGTAAATAAGACTAAATGCACTGAGGTACACTTAGCTGCTTGGTTGTTGGGCAGGATGTGCCCATTAAAGTGCCTGTATAAATGAGTATCTGAAATTCTATGACTCATGCCGCACATACTTTAAAGAAAATAAGAAATAAGGCATTGTGCCATTACATCATAGAATGCAGCAAACATTAAAAATAGAATTGGAATGTTTAAATAGAGAACGGTTTAGGAGTTTGGATATTACATAAACTCCGTCTGAACAACTAGGACTTCCTCCTGGTTCACCAGGCTACACGATCAAATTTTTATGAGGAGTTTGTGTTCTCCCACTGAAGTAAATGAAAATATATCAGGGTAGGAAAAGCTTCATAATAATATATTTCCTGAAATCCTATTCATGTTAAGACAAAGAGGCAGAAAACGGTGCAAGGATGTTGTGAAGGGGGTTGGAAATGCATTTATGGCATGACATTTGGTGCATTTTCCACTGAAATAGTTTTGCAGAAATTACTCAGGCGATTGAAATATGCATTCACTTGTCACTCTTTACATTTTAATTCACACACTGTGGAGTGGCACAGAGCATAGTTTATGAGAGCTTTGACAAAATGTGCCACATGTCCTCAAGTACTTTCAAATGATAATTTGCAGGGAAAAATGTGGAGGCATATAATTACAGGCAGTTATTTATACCCTGTACATCTCCAATTCATCGCCTGTTCATTTAGCTGACAGCCTTATGTCGGGTCTCTATTTTGGATGCTTTTATTTTTTTAAGATTAAGCTCTCATCATTGCCCCATCACAGCACATGTCAGTGATAAGAATAGTTTCTCTTGTGAATTAACCCACAACAGGACTTGTTGTTGGTGAGCTTCTTGCCCAAGGGTTTTGAGCTAGGTTGTGTTTGCCAAGAGTATCATAATCCTAAAGTATCATAAGAGCCAGTGTCCTCCAGTATTTACAGGGCTTTTGGGAAATGTAGCATGTTACTTCCCTTTTACCACAGTGCTCCTTCAGTTAATGTGCATATGGGTAGTGGAACTATTTTTGAATGAATTGTAATTCTTACAATTTGCATAATTTAGAGAGATTGTTATGGAGTTGTTGACAATTGGAATTATGTTAGAATGATGGGAGGAACATTTCAAATAGTCTCTGTCCAACATATTCACTGCTAGATAATAATAGACTCTGGGGCCTGTTGTGGGTTTACTGGCAACAAAATCCTGAAACACATTTCATCAAACAAAATATGCTGCACTCCATGGCTAATCAAGAAAGTTGATGATTTGTACCTTTTTAATAAACATGTTTCATTTTCCTTATAACATTATAATGGCATCTTTATAACATTTTAAAAGTCTGATGTCTTATTTGGTGTGAGGTATTTGTGAGCCCTTTTTTTCTGTTGTTGCGGGTGAGAGGAAGTGTTTACCCTGGGTGAGCTCCACTGCAGATTGTGATGCAACCACACAGAAATGTCTTGTTTTTCTGGGTTAGCTGAGCTTGTCTTAGTACAGCAGAGCAGCATAATGGTGTTTGTAATATCTCCAGCCCTGGGGCACATTTTAGATTGTGAGGCTGAAGAGCACAGCTTGGCTATATTCACTCCAAGGCAGAGAGCATAAAAACAGTGAAGCATGTCTCTCTAGATGGGCTTTTGGAGAGAAGGCCTCAATAGTACTGCGAAGGCCAAGCAAATTGTTCAACTACTGTAACATTATAAGGCTGTGGCCTTGATCTTATTTTCTCAGTGTTGAATAAAAAAATAGGTGTGTTTTTAATGATATGGATCAAAGGTGACAAGGTTTTCGAGCAAGATTATACATATAATCGTATGATTATAATCTTATAGGTCTTATATGTCTTTAGTCATTTAAGATTTAATAAAATGTAATATGATGACTTATTATTTAATGAGTACAGGTTAGAGTATGGCATTGTTTTTACCTAAATGTATGTTACACTAAATTACATCATCTCACCCATATGTCACATTTAATGTACAATATCATTAATTATTAAATTAGTAGTCATTTTCCGTTTTAATGATTTATGTTTTAGAACTGATATCACAAGAGACCTTTATAAAGCAATATTACAGTAAATTTCTTTCTACATCATAGACTGCTGGCCAAGTTTCAGTCTTGTTCAGGCACAAACAATAGAGCCCTGTGGCCAGCGTCTGGGTTTTTTGCTATTTTAATATCTCAAGGTAGTTGTTTTTTTCCATTTAAATGTATTCTGTTTATGCCATGTTTTGATCATGGTTTATATGTCTTTTTGTAATTTATGAAATAGAAGAGGTCCTAGAATAAACTAAGAATAATCTGCAAAATACTCTATACTGTCATGTGTACTTGCATATATTATCCCATAGACATGCTCTTTATTGCAATATGGTTTGTGCATAAACACAGGGTATTCAAATTAATACAGCTGGATTGCTCCAAGGTAATTGGAAATACTGTTATGGCAATTGCTCAGATTCAGGTTATTTATTTGATATCAAGAACTTTCAGCCACTCTGATAGTACATATACTGTATAGTCTGACATCACACATTATTAATTTAACTGGTTTCCTTTCATTGTCTCTACAGTGGTCTGCATAATCTCAGCACCCTGGCCTGGGGAACTTACTTGTCACCCCATCGCCAAGCCTTCACCTGCCTAACTTAACTCCCATTAAGGAAGTAACACCAGGCCTTTACCCTGAGAAACAAGCTGATCCCCGACTTACAGAAAACTTTTGGGTGAGTTCACAATGTGACACCACACAAGGGCAAAGACAGCAGGATGTGGAATATGTGGAAGCTCATGAAGAACCCAGGTGTTTAATATGGAAAAAGCGAGGTTAGGCAGACACATGTTTTGAGGGCTGTGCATCTGGCAGGATTGCATGCTGAGGTTGCATGCATCACAGATGCAGTAGAAAGATAAAAGTGCATCGATGATTATATGTGATTTCCTACGGCGGATAAAACTCTTGATTAGCATGTAAGTGTAATCATATAAGCTCATTAATATTTACTAAGTTTAAAGATAACGTTTATTTAGTTATAATTTCCTGTTTTTAATTGTTTAATGTCCATTTTTGACAGTAGTGTGCAATTGGTACTAAAATACATTATTAAACCTATTAATACTGTTAATACTATTAATAAAACAATAGGCTTCATATACGTGTTGACTAAACGGTTACAAAGAAAATCGGTTGTTTCTAGGACATTCTTTAAAAATGTTTAAAATATGTTGGGTTTTCTCTTAGCTGATGGAATCAATGACAATGTTCAAATGCACATGGATAATGCTGCTAAAAAATGTGAATAAAGGGCTTAATTGCAATAACTTTTACATGTCAGGAGCAAAACACTTATTTTCATTTACATGCAATTTTTAGCAATCATATTATTCCCTAAGAATTGTGGTTGTTTTCCCAGTACTGGGTTACGGCTGGAAGAGCATCTGCTGCATAAAGCATATGCCAGAATAGTTGGTGGTTCATTCCGCTGTGGCGACCCCTGATAAATAAGGGACTAAGCCAAAGGAAAATGAATGAGTGATTGAATTTTATGCATTTTTCCTACCTTCTATTAACATGCTTTACTTCACAGCACATATGATGGACTAGACTTGGTGTTACTGACCGCTGTTCTGTATAATTATTGTTTAGGGGTTTTAAACCTTTATTTTTATAAGACAGTAGAGTGGAGACAGAAAAGCATGGGGAGCAGAGAGAATCAAACTCGGGTTGCCGTGAGCACCTCAGTGCTATTTGTGCTATTGTCAACACACTAACCACTAGGCTATTGCCACCAACCTGACCACCATTTTAATGCAAAACACTTTTTGCATGGTTGTATTCCATGCTTTTTCAGTGCCATAGAAATGTAATGTCAATGCAACTTAAGACTGTTTGTCTGCACTTCTGTCACATTCTATGCGCCGTTTGTTGATGAGGGAGCAGAGGTGGCAGCAAGTTGTTTAACAACTTGAGTTCATCGATTCTGGGTGGAGGGAAAGTTTCAGAATGTGATGGATATCATTCATAGAGCGGTGTGAACTTGTTTGTCTCTGAATGAGTCCACAAGAGATTTTCGTTCTTGCACCTGACTTTTAAAAGCACATTCCACAGATGGCACACTGTACCTCCAACCTCATGTACACTTTGGTCAGAACAGCAATAATAAATTAAGGTGTTTACATGCCTGTATACTCATATTAAAATCTGTGTCCAACACCTATGTTAATGCAATTATGCTTACTGCAATTTTGAGATTCATTGAATTATTTAGATCAAATTATTGAAAGTACATGAGATAAAGTTTATTAGCAAAATATCATTTTAATTGCATTAAGATGCCCAAAAATTGTAATCTGTGCTTGCTATACACTGTGCTATTTTTTGTGAAATCTATCAACTCTCAGTTGCCAGAATCTTCAGACTGAATACGACTTTAGGCAACTAGTCTTGGCGCATACACACTGCCAATTGGAGCAACAAATATGGGCAAAGCTTATATACTGTATTGTAGCCTTTTTTTCTCCTTCAAAAGAATGAAAGGTCTGACCAATGAATCTTTAAATTATTATTTTTCTTTTTACACTTATGTCATGTGTTTGCAGACACCGCAAATGTCGGTGCTTCAGAGCTTGCACAGAGAACAGTGACAGGGTTTATTTTCAATGGTTCTTAGGCTAGTGGCGGCCAAACATCCCACTCATCCATATTTGGCCACCAGTGCTTTAATCTTCTAATCTTGGACAGTAACTATGGAGTCATTTATTTGTTCTTCTCCAGGAGGTCAGGGCACACTTGTGGCAGATGTTTCAACTCTTCCACTCGGGATCACAGCCACCACATGCTCTCCTTGTTTTGCACCTAGTTCTCTTTATAGAGCTTTAGCAGTGGAAATACTTATGAGGTATACTGCTCCACTTGCTTTGGCTAGTCCTGTTCAATGCCACCTTTTTTTGATGTACTTGCATGCAGCATGCGGTGAGGAGACCTTCTTGTGATTGAAGGATTGACATTAGTCTTTATTATCCTTTTAAGATAAAACTAAGCTAAGATCTGCTTTTAGAGCTGCAATTTCTCCTTGGGCTCTGTGATATTTAAATGGTCACAGGTTTTATGTGACACAACTTAACAGGGTTCTAAAGTAGGTAAAAGGAAGTGCAAAAAACAAGATATAATTTCAATAAAGCATAATGTTGTAAGTGGGGAACCAGTAAGAAGACAATTAATCAGTGCCTCCACAGCTGCTTCCTGACATTTCTGCAAAATGTTGTGGAAAATTTAATGAAGGCTAGCCTTGTAATGGTTTCAAGCTTACCCGGTGGAAAATATGACAGCCTTTCCATAGACAATTAAGACCAACATGAAGCCCTGTTTTTCACTTTTTTTATCCTTGTCTTTCTTTCCATAGGGCAGTGCTCTGTGTATAAGCCAAGGCTAAATGGAAACATGTACATTAAAACAGATACAGCTGTGGAGTCTGAAAAACCCCTAGGATTGTTGGCGGTTTGCTAAGCATTCTAAGCAAAGGCACCTACAGGAAGATTTAGTGTCAAATCGCACGTTCACTCCCACAGTCCACAAGGCGGGCATGTTTTTAAACACCACCTCCAGGAATGTGTCATAAATCCATCTAATGACCTATACATGGGGCTGATCTTTTCCCCATTTACTTCCATGACGTTTTCCTGCATTGCACCAGTCCACAAATATGCAGCTCTTGTTTTGAGAATGGGTTATTCACAGAGAATGTTTTCATCTGTGCCGTTTTCAATTATCAAGCCATCCTGTAATTACGCTGCTCTGTCCCGTGTTGGATGGCTGGTGTGCCAGAGCCCCTGGCCAGACCTCTATCCCAAACCAGGGTACATTTTTCCATCCAGGCCTCGCTTTTCTCTAGTGGCCAGTTTGGTCAGTTATTTGATTGCTAATAGTATCTTGTGCTTGGGGGAGTGACAGTTAAATTAAACATGACCTCATGCTGAAAAGGATTTATTCTCTCCTTAATAGCTGTTGTATTTTCTGTCAGCAAGCACTGCCTTTTGACTTGATACCCATGTCCCAGTGAAGACCTCTTCCGTGGCAAAGAGAAAGAATTGAGAGAGAACCTCTGTTTGACTGTAACAGGTTTACTTAGGGCTTCCGATTAGTCCCCTTTGAATAGTTGTTGGATTGTAGCAAATGGATATCAGTAGCTTTTTCAATATTAAGACATAGACGCCGGACATGATAACTGGGCACTTTCTTAACTGCAGTTACTGTTCATCAAGATAAATCTCAACATTTCCTAAACTGAGGCAGTGCTAATGTCTTATTTAATGGCTGATGTCAAGGCCCAGTCAGATTTTAGTGCATAGCAATTTGTTGAGAGAGCAGCCGCCTGGACAGATGATGTTATTTAAATAATCACCACTGATATGATTATAATGACAAGCTAATGGATAATGTGTCCTTTCCGCTGCCGTATCGCAAAACTAATCAGAGCAAGCGAGCGTTTTTCTCCCTCTTCTTTATGCCATGATATTGTCCTTATGAAAGAATTGCCCATCATTTCTATGAATGTCAGTGTGTTGATGTTTGATTTTTCCGGTACATTCACTCTCTCGCTCTCACCGAGTCGCTGGCATCACAGCTGCTAGATAATTACGCATTCGACCAAATTTCTTGAAGGGTTGTATGCATCTCGTTTCCGGCTGCGCACGGATTGCGGCAGCTCTGCCATCCCTCTCGGCCCACACAGGCAGAGAATGGGATGGGCTGGGTTGTGTAACTGAAGCCCCTTTCATAACGCAATTCATCAACACTATAACCCTGCATGGTATTCATGCCTTCTCCACCCACACAGGAACAGTCACCCACTCTCCTCACCCCGTCTCGAGATGGCTGTAGATACTTCCCACGCATGCTTTCTCTCTTCAGTGCACACATAAATGCTCAGGCTCTCCTGTACAGTGTTAAAAATACTTCCCCTTTGCTTTAATGGTTTTTTCCTCTCCTCCGTATAGCTTGAAAGACTGGTTTATCTGTCTGAACAACAAGTACGGCTGTCTTTTCATGATATCCTATCGATCCTATTTCCTCTTTCTAGAAGGCGTTCCAAGGTAACTATTGCCGAGTAGCAAGTTATAGGAGTCCTGTGCCCTTGGAATGTGATTGCGATATTGCCGATGTGTAGAACTCCCCTACACTGACCATCTGGACATGATTTTAGCAGGCCTATGTCTCTGTGCTGGCCTCTCACCCGGCTGCATGTGGAGCTCTATCAGTCGCCTGCCCAAGATTCAACTTTAGAGTCCTAATGAGGAGCCGGTATGACACTCAAGGGGGCTGACTCACACACATTTTGGGTGATACATCCTCCAGTCCTGCTAACACAGACCAAAATCACACCGTAAAAGTTGCTGGATGAGCAAAAGGTGAATCTTGTGGGGAGCTGAGATAAACTGCAAAGAGAAAAAGTCCTGAGCGAGTGGAGTGGAGTGAAGGAAAAGGTAATGTGAGGATAGCATTTGTGGGCCATAATTCAGGATCGTCTCCTTTATTTGAGCGGCTTTTTCAGTTATAGGAAGTTAAATAAAAGAACAGTTATTGAGATCCTTCTCACATTCAGTCAAGGCTGCTTGAATAATTGCTTTGGATAGACATGTGCCAGTTCCCTTAAAACAGAAGACTTTATTGTCATATCCTAACTTTAATCTATTTTCAGAATCTATTTCATCTGTTCTGTGCCAGACAATAAAGCCAGTTGGAGTAGTAAAAGCTGCCTCCATCACTAATGAGTTGAGATAGCTGGAACAAGGTTCATGGAAAATCAACTCTGCAAGAATAGTGGTATTTGTGCACACTTTTAATTCCCTTATGGCAGTAAACGTTCTCTTGAGACATGCAAGCAAGGTGCAAGCAAAATTGAAAAGCACGATAACAAGAAAAGTACAAATAAGCTCCAAAATAAAGTTTGAGAGATCGACCATGATTGTTTTAGCTTAGGGATGTCACTATAACCTCTAGAACCACTGAAACAATTAGAAACCTGTTACATTATTTAGTGTCTGTCCTACAAGGGACAAAAAAGTGCCATTTGGTCTCAAGGGAAACGAGATCTGACTTGTGCACCTCCCGAGCATCATGACTGTGATGTCATAGGGGAGCAGACAAAAGATGGAACCCAATCTCTGGAACATACTGCCTGGTGTTTCCAGGTGCACCTCAGTGAACCACATGATCTAGTAACACTGTCTGATTCCAAAAAGTCCATTAGCTTAAGTATGCAAACTTCAGTCACATGCGTATATACAGTATATACACAAAAGTAATTTACACTACTGAAGTTGCAGATATATGTACTTAAAACCAAAGATCACACCATAGGGGTCTTTGAACTGCAACTCCATCTCTTTAAAAACTGGGGAGCGGTAAACGGACAAGCTTGACTGAATTACCCAAGTTGTTTATTGCTATAACCCTGTAACTTTGGCAGGAGTTAAACAGCTAGGCAGCTGATAATCACAGTGTTAAAGAGCATGACTCAGAATATTTCAAGAACATACTTTGGCAAAAGATCTTTTTTTCCAGGTCTGCTTCTATTTTATTCTTTATTTAGTTGCTCATTATATGTATTTGTTTGCATTCTCACAGTGTCCCGCTGTGAACTTCAGGGAGATTAGGCATTTCCACTGCATAATGGCTTTAAATGTGATAGAACTTAAAAAAGACAGGGAGTCTCCCTTCAAGTGAAAAGGATATCCAAATAGCTTAGATTGTGACATAATGCCTTTCTAAATCCTTTTAGGACTGCTGCACCATGCAGTATTCATTGACAAACAGACTTTTGAGACGACTGCCGTTAATCCTCTCACTGAAATCTGACGGCAGAACTGTAAAATGCATAATCCTTGCATTAGATTAGGTGGTGTATTTATATTCATGAGCAAGTGTCCACATACAAGTGTTTATGTTCTTTATTATACTGGTATTGTGCATACAGCATGGAGGCCTTGCTGTGCCCCCAGGGTAAGAACCTCCTACACTTTGTATAGTGAAATGGGGCAGGAAGATGAGTGGGACAGCAGGCAGCAGCATACTGATCTCAGCCATGCAAGGATCACAATAATCTTTGGACATAAGTTTCATAACCATCTAGCAAAACAAGATGGTTTGAGCTATGTGTCTTGAACAGTGCATACGGTAGATTCACAGGACAACCATGGCAAAAAGCACAGGGACTTGTGTTAAATAAGACTTTTATAACCTCTTTTGATTTATGTAATATGACTTAGTCATGCTGTTCTGAATTCTGATGGATTTGCTGTGAATGGAGGCACAGCTCTTATCCTCTTCACAGTGTGTGTGTCCCACACATGTGGACTCAGAATGTATTCATTTTTCTTAAAAATGCCAAGTATTTTTAACCTCCTTTAAAAACACATATTATACAATTCATTCAGCAAGACCTAAAAAACCCATCATGTAATGAGTTTTAGAAAAAGATTGGGGAGCATGTGACTGAAGTTTGCATATAAGTTAATGGACTTTTTGGAATCAGACAGTGTCAGACTTTTTTTTCTTCATTTGAACAACTACATTTTGGGTGAAAAGTGTGTTGTAACACAAGCATTACAGAACATGTACAGAGTAACACATTTTTAAAAATCCATTTTAATAATTTTCTTATTCTTTGTTACTTTTATTTCTTATACTTTTATTTTTTGTTTCTTTTCATTCTTTTATTCTCAGTATTACCATTGTGTATGAAATGTGCTGTATAAATAAACTTGCCTGGCCTAAAGTATTAGCAAAAATTGATTAGTAATACCTTATACTACTGTGTTACTGTAATGCACTAACGTTTTCTCATGCATCAATGAGAAAATAAAGTGTTTGAAGTTGATATTTAATATGTTAATAAAGTCCAATAAGCAACAGAAAGAACTTTTAGTGTAAAAGCCTACAGCATTATCACACAAATCTCCTGTTAGTCACATTTCTTTTACAGGTAATTGCACTTGAATTTTGCCAAAATCCCATCTTGCGAGAATTCATGAAAGCTCACTTAGCATTGTCTTAAGTGACTGTAAATAGTTATGAGGTGATGAATGTATCTGTACAATATGTGACAGCAGCCTAATATAATTTATGTAGTCGCTAATCAATTGAAGGTGAGATCGTTGTCTTAATAGTAGTATCAGTTGTATCTTAAAACAATCTTTCTATACTGTGTGTGTTGTTGCGTTCCAAAGGACTTACTAATTTACATAATTTTGAGCTAAAATTTTGTTGTACATATTGTTGTTGGAAACGTTGCCCATAAAGGCATATATTCAAAATTGCTGCTTTAGTGTAACTAGGGACCTCAGCTCAGTTTGTCTTGGTTTGTGAACACATACTTTCCTGTGTCAGGCATAGAAGAATTATGAAAACAAAATGAACCAAAAGTTAATGTTTCAAGTGCTATAAATACCAGTGGTTTTTCTGCTCAGCTATTTTTAGTGCTTACATCGCCTCCCAGACACCAGCGTCACACAGTTTCCTCACTCATACTCAGGCAGTGCTGTCTGTAGCAATCAAAATGAGTCTGAGATTAAGATACACTTTGCACAGATAGTGTGTTCAGCATCTCTGCTCTACAAACTGGTTTACTGGTTTGAGTACATACTGTACCTTGAGGCTGTATTTTGGTAGTGTAATGTTATCACTTTTGTAATGTTATCCTTATGTGTTCAGTGTTATTATTTTAAAAGCAAAAAAGAAACTCTTAAGGAAGAAAATGCTTAGAGTTTGCCCTTTAAACACCCACACACACTACGTCGAATGTCATTTGCATTTCTTAGGCTATTTTTGTATGTTTGTGTCTCTTTAGGAAATGAGTGGGCAAGGTTGTTAATGATGACTCATGAGCAGGAGGTGGTAGCTCCTCTGCATCAGTTCATTGAAAACTCTTGACACACTAGGGGAGAAGAACACAGCTGTGCAGCTGCCTAGATATCAAACTAAAAGAGTATGAGAAAGCAAGCTGTAATTGAAGTATGATGAGCAACAGATCACATGATCAACTGCCATGCTTTGTTTAGACAGCTGAGTATTTTCCCCTGGCTTTTTTACATCAGCTTGCAAAATCGTAGGGTAGTAGTGTTATGTAGTATTTTCTTTAATTCAGCAGATTTCTTGCATTGTTTAAACCTTTTAGTAATTTCACATAACTTATGTTGTTTTCTTTTTTTCTCTTGTAGATAGTGAAACTTCAGGAGGACATTAATCAGAAGAACAAGCTTGGATAAAACAATAAGTGAATGGACTGCTGAATTGAGTGATGGAAAGATACTGCCCTCATTGTCACAAGGGAACATAATTTGTGTTTTAAAGTGGAGCAACACTTGAACTATGGAGGTGGAAGGACCTTTTATCTAGAAGTAACTTAGTACCTTATCTGGTATGACAGCTTTCATGAATGAAATTTAGCAAACACTCATCTTAAGAAACCCCACTGGAGTACTTTGAAAAATGGAGCCACGTGAACCTACTGTTGGCCAAAAATGCACCAAGGAGCAACGGGAAAAAAACCCCTTACAAAGAAAATGGGTCTCTGAGCCATCTGCTGGAACGAAAAGAAATACCTTCGCAGATCCAGATATTAAAAGACACTCACATCGTGAGCAAAGTCTTACAAGTGGGACAAACCTTGCTAGTTCAACTCAAAAGTATAGTTCTGGAAACCTGATGTCATCTGCAGTGACACACTCATCACAAGAAAGTCAGTTTCAACAGGTCTTTCCTCGGCCTTACCCCTACCAGTTGCCACATTCATACCCGCAGGAGCCTTTCCTTGGTGGTACAAAGCCACAACCAGGGTTAGAGGCCCATGCCTGGTCTTTCTCTGGTCAACTGCAATCTCTGCCACCAGATGATATGTATCCTGTACACTCCCGCACTCATGGAGTATTTCCTCGTCATAAGTCTCCAGCTGGTTTTGGCCAATTTTCCCAATCTGGACCTGAGCAGCCAGATGAAAGTCATAAAAAGGAACAAAAACCCAAGAAGCCAGGAAAGTACATATGTCACTATTGTGGCAGAGCATGTGCTAAACCCAGCGTGCTGAAAAAACACATTCGGTCCCACACAGGGGAGCGTCCTTATCCCTGTGTTCCATGTGGTTTCTCATTCAAAACCAAGAGCAATCTGTATAAACATAGAAAATCACATGCCCATGCCATCAAAGCAGGACTTGTTCCATTCTCTGAGCTAGCAGCTCGAACAGACACTGATCAAGCATCTTCAGTTGGGGAAGCAGAGGCACACTCTGATGGTGAACAAAGCACTGACACTGATGAAGAAACTGCAGAAGGTGCAATGTTCCCTGAAAAATGTAGCCCGCAGATATCATTTGAGTCAGACAAGAGCCCAATGGAAAGGGGACCAGCATATGCAGATCCGGCAGAGGAATTGTCAGTGGCATCTATGAAAGTGCCTATCTTAATTGTTCCAAAACAAGGGGTGCCATCACCTGCTACAGAGTGCCCCCCGTTTACAGACATTAAAGGTTCAGTTATTGGTGGACAAATGAGCAGAGGAGATGAGTCTCATACGGTTAAACAGAGACTTGCCTTAAGACTCACTGAGAAGAAAGACCTGGATTCAGAGCAGTCTCAAAATCTCTTGAGCCCCCACAGCAAAGGTAGCACTGATTCTGGTTATTTTTCTCGCTCAGAGAGTGCTGAACAGCAGATAAGTCCACCCAACACCAATGTAAAGACATATGAAGAGATAATGTTTGGAAGAACTTGGTACCATAGAACTAACTCAAGATCTAGACAATCAGTCACAGTTGGGATGGTAGCAATTGCTAGTCAAGACACTAATATCAACAAGCCTAGTGCCATGCAGGAGTTGGCAATGGGAAAGATATCAGAGGGTCATGTATTTTATCAAAGTGATTGTGCAGAATCCCATTTAATCCCTGGATGTGACCCAAAGCATTATCATGCTGGCTCTTGCCAAACCAGCACAGGTCTTCTAGAAGCACCCTCTGATTCAGGGCCACTTATAAGAAGTAACTCAATGCCAACACCTTCCCCAACCAACCTCAATGTACCACCAAATCTAAGAGGGAGTCACTCATTTGATGAGATGATGACCCAAGATGACGTCTTTTACACAGGAGCTGCAGGTCTAAAAAGGTTGAGGAGACAGAGCGCCTTCGAACACTCTGTCCAGGAAGGGCATGGAGAGTCAGAGAGCTATGGGAAGATCACGAATCCAAACTCAAGTTTGAGGGGGCATTTGATGCCAGAATTTAAAGGTTCTGGGTCAGAGATAGCTTGTCCAGAAGTACGAACAGCTTACACTTCATATGGTACAAAGGTGGGAATGACAGAGTTTACCACAAGAAAACGTCGCATGAAAAAGAGTGTTGGTGAAGAGGAAGACTGCCTTGGACAAGATGATGGCAGCCAGAGTGGCTCTACTGAAATGGCAGAGGAATATGACTCAAGACAAGGAAGTCAAGATTCTTCTAAGGCTGTTCCAGCTAATAAGGGATCCATGTTTAGAGCACATAGCCCTTCCGACAGTTTTGATAGAGGCTCATGTATGACACCAGATGATGTGGTACATGTTCAAGATTCAGACACAAAGGCTGGTGGAAATGTAATTTCTGTCATTCAACATACTAATTCGCTGAGCAGGCCCAACTCATTTGAGAAGACTGAATCAATTGAACACCCATTTTATCAGCCAGATAAGCATGCTGGACATCTTTCTGAGCAATCAGACACAGAAAATATTGATGATGTGCAGAGCCCTGATTCTCATCATAGATCAGAAAGCATGGAACATCAGCAGCAGGGTGACAATGAACAGGGATCTTTCTCTTCTAACACACTGTATCATATCCCCCACAAACTTGTACGTCAACCAAACATTCAAGTGCCTGAAATAAGAGTTACAGAAGAGCCTGACAAACCAGAAAAAGAACCTGAAGTACCAGTAAAAGAACCAGAGAAACATGTTGAAGAATTCCAGTGGCCACAACGAAGTGAAACATTGTCCCAGCTCCCTGCAGAAAAGCTACCTCCAAAGAAGAAACGTCTGCGTCTTGCAGATATGGAGCACTCTTCCGGGGAGTCCAGCTTTGAGTCCACTTGTACTAGTCTGTCAAGAAGCCCTAGTCAAGAAAGTAACTTATCTCATAGTTCAAGCTTTTCAATGTCATTTGACAGAGAGGAAAGCATCAAATGTGTATCCCCAACTAAACAAGATGAATTTGCTAAGCAGTCTGAGTTTTTAACTGTTCCAGGAAGTGGCCATTCTCTGTCAATACCAGGCCATCATCAAAGAGAAATGCGACGTTCTTCATCAGAGCAGGCACCCTGTGCTTTGCCCACTGAAGTACCAGAAATACGTAGTAAGTCATTTGACTATGGAAGTCTTTCAACTGGGTCGAGACAAGGAGAAGTATATGCAAGTGCTTCAGCTATGAAGGAGCGTAGACGAGGTTACCTTGTTAGACAGGCATCTCTCAGTGTTTATCCTGAAGTAGTGGTTCAAGAGCCAATTTCAGAGTTATCTATCAAACAAGAGCATTCTGAGCATGTTTCTCAAGCTGGTTTAACTGGTGCATCCTATTGTGTAGCTAATGACTTGCCAAGACCCAGAAGAGGAACACAGTCGGTTCTCGGATCACATCTCTTGCTGCAACAAAGCATCAGTGAGGACAGTCAATTTGAGGATCATTTCCAGAACACCCCTCGCTTGCCTGCACAGCTTTCTTCAGATAGTGAACACTCAGTGCATGAGCACATGACCCAAGATTTAATTCAGCAGTCTTCACTTCAGAGCAGCCTGGCATCCTCACCTTTCTTGCCATTTCAACCAATGCTCTGGCATCCGGAATCAACACAAAGAAACAAGCAGGACCTGGCATTCCAGTCACATCATTTACAAAAGCTACATATCAAACAGCCAAATCTACAGCCTTTGCTACAGAAACCATACCAACCTCCTCATCAAATTCAAGTGCAAACAGACTCAAAAACTGATGGGGCAAGTCACAACTATCCATATCCCTCAAGAGCCTCCCCACAGCAGCTTGGGGTATTGTCATCTAAAGTACTGACTACAAGCTTCCTACAACAAGTTCAGCCTACTTTTGCAACTCAAAATGTAGGTTCACAACAATCACTTCCTGGAATGCTGGTCCCAGTCAGGATCCAGACAAATGTGCCATCTTATGGTAGTGTTATGTATACAAGTGTTTCACAAATCCTTGTCACTAATGCTCAGAGCTCAACTTCTATCAGAGTTGTATGCACAGATAATGTGTCAACTGCATCAATAACAGGCACGGCATCAAAGCACCAAGTAGGCATCAATTTATCAAAAATATTAGGACACTCGGGAGGGTCCATAAATTTTCCAATGTGGAAAGTTCCTGACTATTTACCCGGGAGCCTTAATACAGGAATTCCTTTGTCTTTGACATCAGGGACAATCTCTACTACAGATGCTTCCTCTAATATTGGGGGGAGTAAGAGAATGTTGTCGCCAGCAAGCAGTCTTGAGCTTTTTATTGAAACCAAACAACAGAAACGGGTCAAGGAAGAGAAGATGTATGGCCAGATTGTGAAGGAGCTTAGTGCAGTTGAGCTGAGCAATTCCAGTGCACCAAAAGACAATGAGTCCACTAAAGCTGAATATTCAAAGAGAGATGACTCCATAGATGAGCAAGAGAGGATGTCCTCATCTCCACCATCTGACTTTTTGTCATCCAAATTCCTTGGGTACCCATCTGCACCTCGTTTACCTGATGTGCCACCAAAAGACAACTTCATTCCACCCTTGCAAATTATTACAAATGTGACTAGCAGAGCAGATTCCCCAGAGGAGCTTGATATTGATGAATCTACACCAGAGGCAAGCTCAAGCCCACAATCAGTAATGTCCTTAAGTGATACTCAAGAAGAATCCAAACAAAGCATGAGTAACAAGTTTCCAGTAAACATGCTAGTGCAGCTAGCTGCCAATCAAGGCGGTGGAGTTGTTGGTAGCACACTTATGCTGACTGACTTGGCAGATGTCCATCAGTTTTTTCAGTTCCCAAGTCTTCGCACACCAACCAGTGTCAGCTGGTGCTTCTTAAATTATACCAAACCAAATTATGCCCATACAACTCCCCTAACCTCTGTGTATGGTTCTTGGTGCATCAGCTCCTACAACCCCAACCCACTGAACCTCAGCACCAAGGCCACTCTGGCACTTCTTCGATCCAAACAGAGAAAGAATACAGAGATGTACACAATGGCTGCTATGCATCAACCTGGCACTGGAAAATTGGTTTCATCTCTGCGGTGGAAACAGAAGTTTGAGCAGGTAATCCAAACTTCATAAGAATATACCATAGCAGTTTAAATTCAAGTAAAAAATATGTCCACATAACAATATACATTTCATTCAGCAGATTTTTTTTTGTTAGAACATAAGGTTGCAGGCTGCTTATTTCTGAAGTTCTTAAAAAAAGTTTTTAAAAACAAATGACAAGAAAATATAATTTTAGAGTTTCAATCTATTCAATCTATTTTCTGTTTACATTTCCAGATGAAGCCAGAGCTTATACAGTTGGATGTTGGAAAGTTTGGAAAGAAAATGAAAGGAATTGTCTCAAGAGACAGGGGGAAAGAGGACCATGGAGAAAAAGATGCTTGTTCAAAACAGGCTGAACCCACTCGCATCAAAATCTTTGAAGGAGGGTATGTGACAATGTGTGGTTATTTTTGAAAAACGAATTAAATTTTTCATATTGAAAATGGAAGTCTCCCTTCTCTAAAATTCATTTAATGTTTAATACTCCAGGTAAACAAACCTTAGAAGTCAAGTAATTCAACATTTATTAGCACACACAAGAACAATACCTAATTTTGTTGAATTGTGTTATAGCTATTATAGATATTGACTATTATATGGTATTTATTTTTCAGTTCATAGTCATTTTTGTTTTGTATATCACACAAATACTGGACATGCATGTGTCTTTAATATATTTAAAAAATACCTAATAGTTCTTCATATAATAATACGCTCTACAAGAAAAAAAAACTGTATATGGATACAGCTGTGAAAATGTTTTAATATTACTTTATTATCCAGGTTTTAAT
>CAIGQW010015581.1:13923198-13935632 GCA_903798125.1 Danio choprae | reverse complement strand
ATATCTCTGCACATGTTTTAGATTGACAACCACATACTCTATGGTAGTTGGTTCTAAGTGCTTGTATCCTTCTCTTTCCTACTGGCTGATAGGCTACACTAGTTGTGATTTCACCCGTTCACATTCGAAATGTAGAACTGTTAAGCATTAAGTGAATCAACTTTCGCACTTCTGCATTTCCTCCACCACTTACTGAGGTAGATGTGAAAGGTATTTGGATCTTCTGTGAAAATGATGTTGCTTGAAGTACTTGACTTGATGATTAGTATGGGGAACATTCCAACAGATGTAAATAATGGATGCCTACGCTCATAGCCATACATATTCATACATTGAAGGAGTTCGTCGTGGGCCACGCCATCAGTCCGCAAAACACATTTATAACTGTATATATGAAAACTCCAGTACTGAGAACTCCTAAAATGCACCTTATGTTTCTTAAACCTTCCGAAAGAATCCCAAATTATATCACTTTTACAACTGGGATTGGAAATAAATACAGAGTTTTGTTTTGAGTTGAAGCAACCTAACTGAACTGGAGAATGGAGCCAGTGCACTCTTGTGTGTATATCTGTATTTTGTATTGTGTGTATATGATCTATGTTATTGACTCCTTTGACATTTTTGTCAGTTGTCCCTGCTATCCACTTAACTGTATTAACATGTCTTTAAAACCTAAGGTATCAAAAGCACAAATCATTGTATTGACAGAAAAAGAATAAAAGACAAACATAATTAAAAATACAAAATCAAAATAAAAGGGGAACTTTGTGATTTTCAGTGGAAAAACAATATGTACGATATTGGTTTTGACGAATCACAGCACAGGTGAAAAAAAAATACAGATTGCTGTTTTGAAATAAATACAACTATGATAACTTTGCATGTCCGTGATGTCTTAATGCTTCTCTGTTTCTTTTGCCAGGAAACTGGAACAAAAATGTGAACGTAAAAAGAAAGCTGATTGAAAAGAGACTGGGTGCATGTTCAGATTGAAGATATCAGTACACAAAGATGTGCGTTGCTAAATTTAGTACACTCAAAAAAAATACTTTTGCTGCTTGTTCAAACTACTTGTTTAAAATGAGCCAAAGCAACACAATTCTTGAGATTTCTTTGGGACAACTTATTTATGTTCAATCCACTTACATTTGTGAAAGAACAAACATGAGGAATTGTTTTGATGTTTACTAGAACATGTGAAGCTGCTTTGACACAATCTACATTGTAAAAAGCGCTATATAAATAAACTTGAATTGAATTGAATTGAATTGAATTTTGGTGCACCAGTGAACCCAGCATTTTTTACAGTGTAGTTGTGTCTGATTGCATGACAAACTGCAGCACCAAAACCCAAACGACACAAAAAGGTGGATGTGACATCTTTTCTGCATTTACCATGTCTGGCAAACAATCCTTTATTAAGTGGTTTCGTGAAGGCTTCTAATTATATTCTTTCAGCATTGATGTTACACGATATGCAATGTCAAGTAGCAGACCAGGCACCACACTTCAGAAAGCATGTGATTAATTGCAAAGTTGAACCATAATAGAGTGAAATAAAGGTATCATTTGTGTAGGTCTTCTAATGTGTAAATATACCAGGTGAGTTTCAAGTGCAATAAACAATTATGATCTCCATGACTAGCAGGAGCGCTTTTAACTCAGCTTAGCATAGATCATTGAATTGCATTAGACCAAATGACCAAAGAGTTTTGATAATGTTTCCATTTAAAGCTCAACTCTTCTGTAGTTTCATCGTTTACTAAGACAGACAGAAAATTTAAAAATGCTATTTTTAACTAGGCTGATATGTTTAGAAACTCTACTCTCATTACGGCATATTAATCAAGGAATCTTGCTGCCATACCAGTGACCGGTACATGAAAAGGTGTCACATCGGTTATAATAACGGAAGTTAGACTTTCATTTTACACTTTTATTCAATTTATGTACCTGAACACTGTTGGACTCCCCAGAAAAACAAAGCCCAGCTTATTATATTGTATCTTTGTTCTATTGTATTTATTTGTTGTTGTTTTTATAATCTTTAATATGATATTTTATGCAGATACACTCCCCTATAAAATCACCTCAACAATTCAAAACAATATATATATGATTTTGTTTTCCTCAAATAGAGATATTCTAGTTATCTCGTGATTTTTTTTCATGTCACAACACATAACCCATCCTTCTAGGATTTTGCAGGGGCATTTTTTTTTATTTAAATGTATATATTCACGATCTAAAAAGGCTTTATTCCATACTTATGCCTATATTTGCTTCAGTTCTTGTGTTATGGGTTAGGTTAATTATTCCTAAAATAAGACATTATCAATTTATGATTACTATATGACACATCTATTACTGTTAAACTGAAATTGTCCTTCCCGAACAATCCGAGGAACTCCTAAAAAAATGTGACATGGTCTCCTCCTCATTCTACATAATGAACCGTTTCCCACGCCTCCCTCTATATGATTGCACAATGTAGTCTTATGCAACTGAATCATTTTACTGGGCAAGCAGAAACTCGACTGCCATCATAAAATGTGCAAGTGCACGAATACCATTGGCAATATCACCCATAATGGCACTGTTTAAAATAACAGAGCCTTGTTCAAACTGATGGTGATTAGAACTAACTGGGACACACGAGCTACAATAAATGTTTGTGATCTATTTAACCAGGCGGACATATTTTCCTCTGCTGTTTTATATCTGAACAGCTTCTGTACAGATTGAATGTGGGGGACAATAATGGATAATTAGTGTGTTAGCTCTACACATAGGTTGGGGGACCAACCCGTAGCGCTGCCCCCTTCCATGGGAACATATGTTTGGAATGGTTGCTGTTTTTCCATTTTTTCCTTTTCAGTCTCTTGCCAAGAAGAGAAGAAAACCACAGTCCACATTTTCCATGTGTAGTTAATGTTCCTACATAGCTAAATTCACGGGCGAAAATAGGCCCTGCTGGAGGTATCCAAATGTCATCTCTGACAGACCCTGAGAATTAGATCATCTCATATCTAAAGATAATGCTGGGAAAAAAAAAAGTACGGAGAGATTTCAAGCTAAATTTGGTCTAATTTCCGACTTCTCACATTGGCAGTATGTCATAAGCACATGCTGTACTGTTACAGTGAGTTCAAACAGAAGCCAGTGTCCTTTTCTTAAAGACATACTGCCATCTGTTGGCTAAGAGTATTATTGCGTTTTCACTGTCCGTGAAGCCTATCAATGAAAAACACAGGCCATCCGTGCACTACAATCTATCACAATTTTGTATAATTCCCACTTCTCAGTTCATTTTAAATTTGATTCACTTTGTATTGCCATTATTATGTGCATTTTGCTCACACTATTGTTTAAAAGGGTGTGCAATTATTTTTGAAAAATGCACCATAAAAAATGGATGCTTCTTTATTGTTTTAGTTGAATCAAATGAACTTTTTTGTAGTCATGTCATCTTACATTAGTCAAGTTTGTATAATGTAGCTAAAATAAGCTGAAACCTGATTTAAGTAACAAACAAACATTTTTGTTGTCATGACTACTTTTTTTCATCTTTTATTTTTTAAAGTGTGGATGCATTAAATTGATCAAAAGAGACAAGACATTTACAAACGTTTCTATTTCTTTCAAGAAGAATCTCAATGTCCAAAACGCATCAAAGGTTTCCACAAAACCAAACATGAATAAATAAATCATGCCAACTGCACATGATTAAACACATTTTAAAATGTATTAAAATACAACAGTTATTTAATAATTAATTCTTATTTCAAGTAAACAATTATTGAAGTTTAATAGTTTTCCACAAAAACAAACATAAAAAATAAATAAATACATGATTAAATACATTTTAAAATGTATTAAAATACAAGTTATTTAATTTTTTATAATAAATAAATTTTAAAGAAATAATTAATAAAGTTTAATGGTTTTCCACAAAAACTACATAAAAAATAAGTACCGTACATACATAAACAAACAAACAAACTAATAAATAAATAAATCATGGCTACTGCAAATTCTGATTTGTCATAACAGGATTAAATACAATTTAAAAATACATTATAATACAAGAGTTATTTAAATTTTGAATATATATACAGGATAAATAACATTTAAACGTTTTCCACTTTTTTCACTAATGAAAATTTAGTGAAGATGAAATACTTCTGAGAACCTTTTTTATTTGAAATATTCTTTCGTACAATATTCCTCCAAAAAGGGCTGCAAATGACTCTTTTAAACTTTTAGGTATAAAAAAAACCCCAAGCTCACTAAAAACATGTAAGGAAAACAACAGGCCTGGTCCATGTTGATCAATGTTATTTTTAATTCCAGTAGTTTGATGGTTTATTTAGTCTTACAATGATTTTGAGAAACACAGCATTGAACTATAAATCAAGGTAGTCTACTAGGTGTGAAACAGGCCATATCCAGTTTTAAAGCATTGAACAGTCCACATTTTCCACGGGCAGTCAAAAGAGGCGCATAGAGCAGATAAGCCATTTATAAGCACTAAAGGAGTGGTCCATCAGGTGATGTGGTTGACTTTACTGCCCTTGTTTGGCTGGTCTGTCTGTATATTTAAAGGGACAGGCGTATATGGCCTGGCTGGAACTTCTGAGTCATAATAAGAAGCAGATGTAAAGGAGACAGCGACGGTCTCAAAGTCAGACTTATAGCGCTGTTTATGGTCTGTTCCCTCTAGTGTTCCCGTGTGCTGAAGGCAGGGCTTCTGTACAAATTTCCAAAATCAAATTAGGCAATGATCTTTCCCCTCATATCATGAAAACATTTGCTCAAATTCTCTTTCTCTGCTAATAAAATAACTGTCTTTTGCTGATATACATTTGAAGTCAAAAACGTAAGCCCTCCTGTGATTTTCTTTTTCAAATATTTCCCAAATGATGTTTAACAGAGGAAGGAATGTTTCACAGTATTTCCTATAATATTTTTTCTTCTGGAGAAAGTCGTATTTGTTTTATTTCAGCTAGAATAAAAGCACTTTTTAATTTTTTAAAACCATTTAAGGTCAATATTATTAGCCCCCGTTTTTCAATTGTCTACAGAACAAATCACTGTTATACAGTGACTTGCCTAATTACACTAACTTGCTAAGTTAACTTAATTAACCTAGTGGAGCTTTTAAATATCACTTTAAGCTAAATACTAGTATCTTTAAAAATATCTAGTAAAATATTATTTACTGTCATCATGTCAAAGATAAAAGAAATCAGTTATTAGAAATTAGTTATTAAAACTATGTTTTGAAATGTGTTGAAATATACAGGCGGTCCTAATAATTG
The DNA here is from genome assembly GCA_903798125.1 of Danio choprae. Taxonomy (NCBI): domain Eukaryota; kingdom Metazoa; phylum Chordata; class Actinopteri; order Cypriniformes; family Danionidae; genus Danio; species Danio choprae. The sequence goes on along the minus strand of CAIGQW010015581.1, from coordinate 13,930,308 downwards.
AGGATGGCTAATAATTCTGACTTCAACTGTATATTATGTGTTTCATGTCATGACTGTAACCTGACTGAATGTTGATGACTTGTAAGTAACTATGTTTCTGTAAAGTCAGCTCTATTAACCATGGCAGATGTTAAAATCGTCTTCAGAGAAGGGTGAAAGACTTCACTGGAACATTTCCACTGCTAAAAAGTGTTTTATTATTTAAATATAACTTGTAATTTTAAAAAATGTTTCTGTCTCTACGTTCTATGTTACATCAGTTATAAAAATACATAATCTTTAACGCACTGACAGAAATAGCATGTGATCAAGTAACTTGATTTCACAACTCTCTCATTTATTTGTACAAAATACATTTCATTTGTAACACACACAAGTACGCACGCACGCACGCACGCACAGAAAGATAAACAGGCACACAGACTGACACACAAACAGACAGACAGACAGACAGACAGACAGACAGACACGCATACACACACAGACCCTGATCTATTAATTCATTCATTTTCTTTTCGGCTTAGTCCCTTTATTAATCTGGGGTCGCCACAGCGGAATGAACCGCCACAGATACTAATCTATTTATAGGGAATTTAAAACGGTATTGTATTAAAACTATTTGGTGTTGTTGTTATTATTATTGTTAAATTATTAATGTTACTACACACACAGACACAGGGGCACACAAATTTTAACCCACACACACTTATATACAATGTAGAATGAACACGCACGCACGCACGCGCACACACACTCTTTCTCTCTCTCCATACACTGATCTAACAGAGCAGAGCGAACACACACATGCACGCAAGCAAACAAACAAACACACGCACGCACGCACGCACAAATAATTGTTTTTTCCTAAGAACCGTTAAAAAGGTTTTTTAGGAAACAAAAATATGTTCAAGAATGCCATCAGTGCAAAAACCTACTTTTGTAAGTATTACATTACCTTTATTTTCAATATGTTATAGTTAAATAAACGTTTACTATTTTATAAAAGTGCTCAACAAATGCAACAACAATAATCCTCAAGGCTCATCAATAAAAACAATTTATATCTAAATTTCTTATCAAGTAAACACCTACTCTAAACACTATTTTGTCATAAGATGAAAGTGTTTTTAGTATCTTTAAAGTATCTTTAATCAGAGGTTATGATGTGGCAGTGTCCTGACAAAGGTACAAAAAACAAAAACTCACAAAAGAAGGATGAGACCGAGGAGAGCTGATCCAGCTCTCTAGTCAGAGGAGCTTAAACTGTGCCACCTTTAAAAGTGATTCATGTGGAAACACTTGGGGAAAGAACAACATCAGTTTTGCTTTGGTGGCTTGTGGAAAAGCTGAAGGCGTGCAGGTACATACAGAGCACTTACTTTCCATCCACAGACGAGGGCCAAGGAGAAGGAGCAGGAGTCTAGCCAAGCGGAGGAGAACCTTTCCATTAATGCACAACTAAATCAATCCACTCACGGCCTCAAAGGCGCCATGTTTTTGCAGGGCAAGAGCCAGGAGACGATGTTTAGCAATGCTTAATCTTCTCCTGGAAGTTTGAATTTGATCATATCTTGTACGTTATGATTCTACAGCTGAGTGGAACGGAGACATGTAATGCACAGTGGCAGAGAGGAAGTGATCAGGCAGGCAGACAAGCAGTGGAATAGAAGGGGAAGATGTGAGCCCAGCAAGACCTGCATGGCATATGGTGAAAAATCTGTTCTTCGCTGTTATTAAGTGACTCTCAGGCTGCCGTCAGCCAAGGCATACCCAGTAAGCCATGGCAAACATGGGTTCTGTTCTTGTAGCACTGACGCATTTTGATCAAGTGGTGCTCTGCAGGGCTTCCCACCCTCCGATAGTCCAGTATTATTAGAAAGCTTTGTCGTCATCTTGATAAACACTGATAAATTGCATGGTACTGAATGTTTAGCATTCTGTTTACATATATATAACTTGTTCTAACAGTGTACGGTATTGTGCAAAGGCATTTTATGTATGGCTCAGACTACACTGTAATAAAAATCTCTCAATTAGCAGTTTTCGTATTTTGTGATTCATGTTTTTATTTTTTTTACATAATTATGCTTTTGAATTGCATCCTGGGACCTTGATCTTTCTTTTAATCTTAAAAAGTTAGAAAAAGTGACTTTGATGAACATTTTTAATAGTTTAAGGTGATGTATTGTCTGGTTTGGTGGTGTATATTATGCAACAAACACCTTGTAATAAACTGCCAGAACATTTTCTGTTATTTTACAGGCTTATTTCTCTATATATTATTTCTTATACATTATATTCTTTCAAACTGCTAAAATGTCAATAAAAGTCACTTTGTTAAACTGTAGAGTTGAATTTTCAACCTCAAAAGTCAACAGAGCAGAGATCAACATCCCATAATGCAACTCACAACGGTAAATAAACAGAAAACAAAATTTACGAAATCTGTTAATTAACAGATACACAGTGTACATAGTATTGTGTGTATGAGATTTTGACGTCACAGTTCTCGTGTCTAGGACAATAAACATGTCAGACCAACCAATCATCACTTGTCATGTTTTACAATGTGCATTATGTCACCAAGAAGGGAAACTACTGCTGACTTCCCTACACAAGAACAAACACATATTATATACTGTATATATACTACATAGTAAAAAAATGTTTTCCATATTTTGTGATTCATTTTTTATGCTTTTGAATTGCATTATGGGATCTTGGTTTTTCCTTAAACAACATTTGATGGTGAAACGTTTGAAAAAGTTACTTTTATTTACATTTTTAATTGTTTACCTGAATTAGTATTGTAAATTACTGTACAAAGCCTTGGTAACAAAACTGCCAGTACTTTTTCGGTTATTTTACAGACTTAATTCTCTATTGTTGTGTATACAATATATTGCTTTACAAGAAATGTCACTTTGTTAAACTGCAGAGTTGAATTTTCAGCATCAAAATGTGATAGAGCAGAGATAAAGGTCCCATTATGCAATTCATAATTGTGAATAAAACAAAACAAAACAATACTGTGAATCACAAAATATGGAACCTGTTAATTAACGGATACTTTTTACAGTATACTGTATTTTTAGTCATTAAATTAAAACATTAAATGGTTCTATTTAAGTATCAATCGTTCATTCTTTTGGCTTTTATTTACAGTAAAAACACTTCCCTTTGGGTGAGGATGCTTGCAGTTTGAGTGTCATTTGCCCATGCTGTCATCCCATTATTAAGGCTTACGATGCCCTTTTCCACAACAACAAAACATTGTCAATAAAAAAAGTATGTAAACCAGTAGGTTTTCCACACACAACATCTGACACATTTACATTTAATGTCACATCTTGAAAGAGATTTGTCAAAAATATATATATATATAAAATTGATTGTCGTTCACACTGCATATAAACTAACAATGTGAACAAATCTTTGGATGATTTAATGTGCCAGTAGGAACTATTTAAACCCTTTTTTTATTAATGTGCATCTAATGTGTCTACAATTTCAGCACAGTATTCAAGGTATAAAATCAGTAAATCAGAAATCGGTAAAAAACAAAACAAAAAAAACAACAACTAACTAAATAAATAAATAAACATGTATAGCGATGCGCACACACAGTAAAGGAAATCCAGTGAGGTAAGTCATCAGACAAAATTTGCATTTGTAACCACTACTCTCAATGTTTGCCTCAGAGAAATTGCCCAATAACTCTTAAAGACCTTTGCCTGAGCCCAATTATCCAAATATAGCCTCAAAATCTGTTCGGTATTTCAAGTTGCAGTAGACCAACGTGTGTTTTTCTGGTTGCGTAATTACTGTGATTGGGCACAAAAATAACATCATTATCTTTTGCTTAACCTTTAATTAGTTTTGTTGTCTTATCTAATTCATATCCTTCACATGCGGCCCTTGGATTTATCAGGACCATTGCAATACTAATGCACACACGCACATGTGACAAATAAACTCTGTAGCAGGGTCGGTCACAAAAATCAGTCACTAAGGAATTACTGGTAAATTTCATAAATTACAACGAAATGGAAAATAGCACACTGAATTCAACAAGAAATTTTAAATGAGAAAGACTGTATAAAAAAGCACTCCAGTGATCCATTTACAGCTTAAAGATAATAATAAATTATAAAGATAATAAGGAATAATTCATCCAGAAATGAAATTCTGAAATCACATCCTTGTAAAAATGTATGTTTTAATGTATTCTCTGGGACACATTTAGCAAATGAGCAAAAAACAAACAAACAAACAAACAAAATCCATGCTTTTATATCAATAGAAATGAATGGTTGCCAGGCTCCTTCAATTTCAGATTTCAGTCTGAATACTTAAATATTGCACAATAGTAATGTACTACCTCTGCAGAACTTTTGTTGTGTTTTGTGCCATTTTTGGCATTTAACAGCCTTAGATCATCGCCATCACCATCATCATCATCAGTTTAATTGCACAAATGTGTACCTAAAACCTCTATTTGTGGTCTATAAAGAAATTTAGTCATACACACTTAAAAATAAAAGCTCTTTATTGTCTCTTTTTCATCCGTGAAATCTATATTCTAAATTCTACAAACAGTTCCTCATACTGGAAAGATCATTATTATTGTTAACACTAAAAATGTTTTTCACAATATGAAGAGAAATAGCTATAATATAGTTGACTTTTCTTTAAAGGATTATTTGAGAAACCAAAAATGGATCTTTTATAGCATCATTGCAAAAAAAAACAAAAAAAAAAAACTAACTTTTGGAAGCTTTATTTTTAAGAGTGTATTCATCCATCCATTCTCCAAATCTCTGTTTTGTTGATAAAAAGCTGAAGCCTACGTAAGCATTTCAGGTTGAAGAAAGCCAGTCATAATAAAGATTGTTCATATTTACAGTAGGTGAGCTCTATTCTTTTAAAGATATTACTTAAGAATGACCTTTGGTAACATGCACAGCAAAATATTGGACTCCAGGATGTCGGGAACTTTACAGTAAGTTACAATAGTTTTTAGTGTTAAGCAGGAGACAAAATCGGTACCTGACAAGCTCTCCTGCCAGCTGAGATTGAAATGATGGTTGACAACCTCAGTAGTGAATTCCTGTAAATGTCACCGCTGCTCCATTAGATGTCTGGAACAGTCACCCAACAGGTTCTTGTGGAACAGCATTTACTCTGAAATCAAAGAGAAATGTATGGTTTTCTGTAAGAAAGCGTCTCAGATTTAAAAAAAAAAAAAAAAAAAAAAAAAAATATATATATATATATATATATATATATATATATATATAACAAATGACACTAAGGTTATTTCATTCTTTGTATCCGGCTCCCTGGTTCCCTGCTGGGATAATCAGTACTAAATCACATTTAATTTTTTTCTGTGAATGTGTGTCCAAGACCAGAGCTTGAATATGAGACAGGATGTGGTAGACTTGTGTTAGCAGGACTTCTCGTAACATTACCATGTGCCTGAACATTATGATGCTTCAGTCTAGAAAGAAGAAAGTATTAGTACTTTCTGACCAGTGACACACTGATGTTTTTTTTATAATATTACATGACTTGTTCTGACAAATAGCACAGAACGTCTCATCTTGATGTTAATCTATGATTCCTTTAAAACCGGTATAATGATTCAGGCATTTTTAATGTGATCCCTTTTTTTCAACTCTATAATGGATTACATTGAAATAAAGCTGGATACAAGCTGCATAAAACTGAAATCACCAAATCCAGCACTAAGGATCTAAACCCAGGAAATGACAACAGAGTTGGGATATGTTTGTAATGTAATCCATGTGTACTGCTTAATGTTCAAATGCAATAGGCTATGTGAAGCAATCATTATCGGATCATCTAAAATCATCAGAACATCAAAATATTAGTTAATAGTTATCATCATACATCGCCAGAAGACAGATTACATTAGGAAATGCTAACTTTTTTTGTCTTACATGTTTTCTTAAATGTTAAGTTTGAATATGTGAATGAGGTCATGAAATAGGCGTTACTTTACATGAACTTCTGGCACAAAAATCTAAACACTGAGTATTCTCAGGTACAAAACTGTTTCAGTCAATTATGCTTCTTTTAGAAACGTGTAGAATTGTATAAGACCAGATATATTCATGAAGATATTTCTTTGTAAAAATACAAATAATAAAACTCACAAAATACAAATATGGAAAAAAAAGGTTTGTAGGTTAGTAGTGCTGCTGAAATGGAAAACCCATTCTGAAAAACACTGAAGTCTAACATGCACCAATTGCTAACGTGAGGTAACATGTAATAGTTTTGTTATTGAAAAGCCAAAACAATAACAACAACAACAATAATAATAATATAGCGATGGAAAGCCACATAATAATTATAATAATAATGAACAATAATAATAATAATAGTAATAAAAATCCCAAACTTGTCTCAAATTCGACATGTACATGAAAAACAGCGTTTGACCTGCTATAGTTATGCGTTAAAAACACCGTAAGACTGAAATCGAGGGAAGACCTAAATAACTGTATACAGCTCATTCTGATTGCAAAAAAATGTAGCATACTTAACAAACGCTAACAATACGGTACAGATACCTCAGTAAATATGCAGACTTTCTTACAATAATTGAATCTACTATGTGCATCATTACCAGTTTTAGCCAAATATGGGATTCCCAAATGGTTTACAATTTGCCTTTGACCCTGAAGTCCTGCTGGTTTGAGCGAATATCTCACCTCGTAAATATTCAAACAAGACGAGACGTGAAACATCCTTATCTCACTCATTATGCTGGCCAATAAGTGAAACATGATTGTACTTTATTTTTAATTCGTGTTGTTAGTTACCTACCTGTACAAACGGGCCTAGTAAAACAGGACTTCCTGTAATTCCCACATCTGAACAATGAACACTAGGTGGAGTTATAGTGCACTGTTTTTTTTTTTTTTGCTCAATTGCTCAAACCTGCTCAATTGCCCATTGTAGTAAGTTATGTCACCTTTATTGTACCTCGTTGTACCTTAACTAGCTTGTAGCTTGTACTCTCTCTCTCTCTCTCTCTCTCTCTCTCTCTCTCTCTCTCTCTCTCTCTCTCTCTCTCTC
>CAIGQW010015581.1:13898209-13916799 GCA_903798125.1 Danio choprae | reverse complement strand
TATTGCCAAGTGTGCTTACACACACAAGGAATTTGTTTTGGCTACAGAAGCTTCCAGTGTACATAAAGTGACAAGTGACAACACGAAATAAGTAAGAAAAACACAACAAACATTAAACAGAGATGCAATCAGTCAAAAAGCTCTGGATGTTGAATTGTATGTACAGATTTGTTATAAACAGATTTGTTATACAAACTTCATTTAGCAGCACTTCAAATTACCAGAGAGCAGCAATTTATACAGTAAATACTATGATAAATCTAAGTTTAAAAAACAAACAAACAATTAATTTAAGTTAGTTTTAAGATTTTAAGGAGTGTGTTCTACAGGTGGTTTGTTAACCCCACTCACTTGTGTGAAGTACACTAATTGCACAATGTTTTCCAAGAAGTAAACAGGGTGCTTAAAAGAAAGTGCCTGGTACATATGGAGAGAAAAAGAGTGTATCTCCAACAGGTGGTTTGTCAAGCCCACTCACCTCCGTGAAGTACACACAGAATTGCACAATGTTTTCCAAGAAGTATACAGGGTGCTTATAATGAGGTGTCTGGTGCATATGGAGAGAAAAAGAGTGTATCTCCTACAGGTGGTTTGTCAAGCCCACTCAACTGCATGAAGTACACTAAGAATTGCATGATGCTGGAAAAAAGTGTCTGACACATATTCTAATGAAAAATGTAGTATTAATAGTTCAATGAAGAACTATTAAGAATGCATAGAAAAAAAAAATCATTTTATAGTGAAAAAAAGCTTCTTTAGATCATTAAAATGTCATTCACACTAAACTGTAAAAATATTCTGGGTTCCACACAATTCATTTATGTTGTCCCAACACAAATTGATGAAATTAACTTAATTGTTTTTGCAAATTTTAGTGGATTGAACGTAAAACAATTAATTTGTGCCAAAAAAAAAACCCTTAAGAACTGTGTTGTTTCAATCAGTTGTTTTGAGCAAAGGAACAAATGGCTGAAAATGGCATCTACAGTATGGCATTGCTTAAAAAAAAAAAAAAAAAAAACAATTTGAAAGCTTCAGCCTTTAAATCGTTCCAGTATTGTGTTGCTAATATTATAGTAAACATTTTGCATCCGTCCTTGGTTACCTGCTTCTCAAATTTCTTTTGTTTGTCAGTCTCAGGGTCCCATGCAAACAGAAGTCCATCTGCAAGTGCTGCTCCACAAATTCACCGGCGTGAAAGACGCTGCTCCTGTGAAAACCTGAAGGACAAGGAATGCGTGTACTTTTGCCACATAGGAATCGTGTGGGTCGATACACCCAGGTACATCAGTCAAGCATTGATTTATCTGCGTTTCTACATAGATCTCTCTTGAGCAACACTGAGTGAAGAGAGAGCAGTTGTGTGGGGGACTGATGTCGGTAACCTGTACACACTGAAAGCACGTGTCTGGTTGTGTTTAAGTGTGTGGTCTCATTAATGTGGCCCACGCATGGAGACCTGAGGACAAGGCAGACTGCCTTTGGTGCAAAACAAGCCAGAAACCCAAGATTGAGGGTCTGGCTCTTGGGAAGTGAATTGAGTGTGAAGACTTTTTTATCTGAAACAAACATTCACTGTAAGAGGCACACAACCTTCAAATCAGAATCGGCACAAAAATAAAAAGTCATTTTTAATGCCATAACACTTGACATATTTAATAAAATTGACTTATTTGTGGGAAAACCCTGCAATTAAAAGTAGACACACAATTAATATGTTATTTGCGGGTGAAACAATAATCAGTGCTAAAGGGATAGTTCACCCAAAAAATACTCACCCTTGTTCCAACAAAAAATAAGATGTTTCGAAGAATGTTGGAAACATGTAACCATTGACTTCCAAAGGAAAAACAAATGGAATTGAATGTTTACAGCTTTCCAACATTCTTTAAAATGCCTTCTTTTGTGTTCAACAGAACAAAAAAACTCAAACTGGTTTGCAACAAGTTGAGGGTGAGTAAATGATGACAGAATATTCATTTTTGCATGAACTATCCCTTTAAAGAGCACAAAAACAGCAGTAGTGATAGATGCTGGTAGCCTAGTTATGCTAATACTGTAGGTTAAAGCAAAAGGTGGATGCTCAGGAGATTAAATTAAATTGGTGATAAGATGTTTCGAGTAGGCCTCATGGTGGCGCAGTGGGTAGCACGTTCGCCTCACAGCAAGAAGGTCGCTGGTTCGAGCCTCGGCTGGGTCAGTTGGCGTTTCTGTGTGGAGTTTGCATGTTCTCCCTGTGTTGGCGTGGCTTTCCTCCGGGTGCTCCGGTTTCCCCCAGAAGTCCAAAGACATGCGGTATAGGTGAATTGGGTAAGCTAAAAAAAAAATCTTAAGGGGCTAATAATATTGACCTTAGTATTTTCTAAATTTATTTAATTTTTTTATTCCAGCCAACTAAAAAAATATATAATGGTAACTGAAAAAAATCCTTGCTTGGGAAATATATAAATGCAATAATAGGGGGCTAATCATTTAGTCTTGAACCATTTTATAAAATAATGTATTTATTACATTTGGTCATTAAATGAAATCAAATGCACTTTAAAAAATGAGCTGTTCTCTTTCAGTCAGGTCGTTCCCTATGGCATGGGCTCACGCCTGAGACGGGATGTCGAACGATGTCATTGCGTCGACGGGAAAGATTTAAAGTGTTTGCGGTTTTGCTCCTACTTGACTCTCCCGAAAAAGTGAGTGTTGTTTATAAACTCCCTCTGTTTGACACACAACATGTCAGTTCATTACATTCTACTGATGCACTACTTTGTAACTTTTGCAGAGATGAAAACGACACATTCAGACAGTACCAGCCAAGAAAGTACAAAGAACGATACAAGTCTGGCTTCCTCCAGATGTTGAGGCCACGCAATACTACACAAACAACCTGATGGATGAAAAAAAAGAAGAAGCTACATAGTAACTTACTGTACATTATTATATTCGGGTGGCAAGCCTGGCCATATGTCTGAATATGAGTGCTGTGAATGGATTACAAAGTGCAGAAATCATTTCTATGTCATGAAAAGCTAGCATCTGAGTAGTGACAGTAGATGAAGCAAATAGGAGAGATCTGACAGTATATCTGTAAAAACCATAGTGCTTCTAATTGACGTGTAATATAAAACTTAGAAGAAATGAAGAGCCCACTTCAATTTTATCATTTATATCAGCTGGTTGTCAAAATTTCATTCAAAATATTGAGCAAAACATTATATATACAAATCTTACATATACGCAAATCCAGTACTTTCTTTTACCTCAATATTTAAAGGTGCCATAGAGTGCATTGATTTAATATGTACTATTGTCCTGTGATATCTACACAGTGGGTCAGTGGCCTAGGTTCAAAAATTCTCCAGAAATGGTTTTATATGCTTAATTATAACCACAGGAAGTTCCCCTAGAATGAAAAGTTTGATTTTGACCATATTTGGAACTGTGAATTTCAATGAGCTCTGCTCTGATTCTCTGTAGCACTGGTACATATAGTGCATGCTCTCTCACTCACACACACGCACACACGCACTCACGCACTCACGCACGCACGCACGCACACATATAGTGAGAAATAAGTCTGTAAAATAACAGAAAATGTACTGGCAGTTTATTACAAAGTTTTTGTAGCGAAATATACTACACCAACCCAGACAAAATATCACTTTAAACTATTGAAAAGATTAATAAAAGTTACTTTTTCAAACCTTTTTTGAAGTTAAACGTTGTTGAAAGAAAGATCAAGGTCCCATAATGCATTTCAAAGCATAAATAAACAAAATATGGAAAACTGTTAATTTACGGATATATTTTTTACAGTGCATGCAATGAATGATATGACATGATGCATAAATGTGCATTAAAGACTTATATTCAAAAGGCTACATGTGTTTGTTGCCTCATTACAAACATATGCGGCAAATTTCATAACATAAGCGTTAAAATAACAAATAAAGATAAAGATAAACGGACATTATGCCTCTTCAGAGTGCTAAATAAATTTTAAATCCATTTATTCCAAATATTCTCATCAAGCTATGATGAGATGAGATACTCCATGGTTGCATTAACTGAAAGCTCTATAATGCTGGTCTCATTTTCAAAATAAGAGTCCTGCATACATAGTATGTATAATTCAAGTTTACATAAACATAAAAATTTGGGGAAATAATGATCATTGTTGTAATCTCATTAGAAAACATTATGGCCAATCAAATGGTGCCTTGGGCATGCATAGTCATGTGTGGATTGTCAGAGTTTGTATTTTGTTCTGATTTTATACTCCAGGGATTTAAATGAAAACAAGGAAACAATGATGTCACAGTATTCAGCTCTGTTTAGGTATGTCTAGATTTTCATTCTATGGCACCTTTAAGATCTGAAAACATGGAATATTATATATTTGTCTCCAAATGATAATATTCAAACCTGAAATTTTGAAGACACATTATCAGCAGTTATCAACAAACATTTGACTTAAAATATGTAAATTACTGGCAAATCTAGAGAACCAATAATGGTTTTTGAAGTGGTCTCTTATATCCTTTGTTGTTTTCAGTTTTGTTTCTTTATAATGATTATGTTTAACTATTTATTGAGGACAATAGCGACTTATGGGCACTTTATGTTTGACATTAAACATGTTAGTTGCCTTTGCTAAAAAAAATATTCTTGAATCCAGTTTGTTCTTAGAGTCACAACGAGATTTAGGTTTCAGAGTTTTAACTGAATTTCAAAATTTCTGTAAATCAAATAGCAATTTTTTTTTTTTTTTTAAATAAAGAGTCATTTTTACCCCAACCATATCATACTGCAGCCCAATACCGGTTACTCACTGAAGCTAAGCAGGACTGAGCCTGGTCAGTACCTGGATGGGAGACCATATGGGAAAACTAGGTTGCTGTTGGAAGTGGTGTTAATGAGGCCAGCAGGGGGCACTCAACCTGCAGTCCTGTGTGAGTCCTAATGCCCCAGTATAGTGAAGGGGACACTATACTGTCAGTGAGCACCGTCGAACGAGACGTTAAACCAAGGTTCTGACTCTCTGTGGTCATTAAAATCCCATGCTTGGCACTTACTTGGCAAAAGTAAGGGTGCAACCCTGGTGTCCAGGCCAAATTCCCTCCATTGGCTCTTACTGATCATGGCCTCTCAATCATGCACATCCACTGAACTGGCTCTATCACTGTCTCTCCACTCCACCAGGTGGATGCTGCACACTGGTGGTGGTTTGGAGAGGCCCCCCTGATGATTGAGAAGCGCTTTGCTGTATAGCCATACACAATAAATGCGCTATATAAGTTACTTACTAATGAAAGATGTGTACTATGTGGAGAATAACGCCAATAGATCAAATTCATTAGTGGTGGATATTTGGAATCCATTTATGATCTAATGACTGAACAGAATACTAATTATAATATGAAAAAGCAATTAATAACAATAATAATAATAATAATAATAAACATTATTAAGTCAATGATGGGCCGCACGGTGGCGCAGTGGGTAGCACAATCGCCTCACAGCAAGAAGTTGCTGGTTCGAGCCTCGGCTGGGTCAGTTGGCATTTCTGTGTGGAGTTTGCATGTTCTCCCCGTGTTGGTGTGGGTTTCCTCCGGGTGCTCCGGTTTCCCCCACAAGTCCAAAGACATGCGGTATAGGTGAATTGGGTACGCTAAATTGTCCGTAGTGTATGTGTGTGAATGAGTGTGTGTGGATGTTTCCCAGTGATGGGTTGCATCTGGAAGGGCATCCGATGCGTAAAACATATGCTGGATAAGTTGATGGTTCATTCCGCTGTGGCGACCCCAGAATAATAAAGGGACTAAGCCGAAAATAAAATAAATGAATGAAGTCAATGATGGCAATTGTTCACAGTCTTTCTTAAAATATGACTGCAGTATACAATTTTTGGTCATTATTTTCATGATTTTATTCTGTGATTCAGACTTTCTACAAGACAAAAATACTTTCAACATTACTGTACTTGACATTTTCAGAGAGGTTAAATATATACAGAAAAAGTGGCAGACATACACTTACAAGTTAAGCAGAAAATAACATCAGAGCAGTATAGTGTGAGAGAAAGCGATGAAACTGTCATCGAGCCTGGAGATCAAACAGGAGTCTCATCATGGGAGAATCTAATGGCAAAGCTAAATGTTTCCACTGTGCTAGAGGCTAGCAATTTTCTGAATAACTGCACTCGCTCTTTCTTTTGCTGTTGTTGTTTTCCATGATGTGATGTGTAAAACCTTTCTGACAAAAAAACCCCCCAAAAAACAATATTGTTGGTTGCTCTGCCCTCTGAGTGATCACATATTGAAGGATCGACCATATAGTTAAGGTGAATAGTAGTGGGAGTCTGAATCTTTATACGAGACCGGCTATTTATCTCCATTCATTTTTGGCATCATCAGGAATGCTGGTTTACCTCACAGGAAGGCTTTCACAAGAAACTTCTGGAAGGAATTTGTGGTGCCCTCATTTACTACTGGGACAAAGGAACAAACACTCTCTATTCCTGTCGCCCTGTTTCAGTCAGACGCACCGAGGCAGCCACTGACCGCATTGTTAGGTTCTGGGAAACACCCCGACAAAACCCAACAAATGATTAAAAGTGAGCTAAAAATGAATCATTAAGATTATCCAGGTATGGTGGCATCACATACACTGAAAAAAAAAAAGATTGATCAAATTTTTTGAGGTAAGTGGTTGCAAACAATTTATACGGGCTGAATTTAAACACAAATTAAATTTAGAAACATTCAACTTAATTTGTTTGTTTAAATTCAGCAAATATACATTGTTTGAATGCACTTACCTTAATAGAATGTAGTAAATCCAACGAATCCCTTCTTTTATAGTATAATCCTATTTTATCATGATAACTAATTTTGCAACCTTGTAGATTTTATTTTGTTTTTGTTTTTTTAAATATATATAGCAAGTTAAAAAACAGCATATGGTTTCAAATTTGGTTGCTAAAACTCACTCACCTATGTTAATTAATAGACTAAATATAATAGCAATCCTAAAATAAACGAAATGCAATGGCACAACAATCTTGACCAAATTCACTCATTTTGTGCATGGAAGTGAAACACAAATGAGTTAAATTAAATAATAATATTGTCAAATTTTTTCACATATAGGTTCTGTATTAACTTTAATTTAAATATTAATTTTAACATCAAACTGTGTTAATTGGAGGTTTATTAATGGACTGTTAAAAAAAAGAGAGATATTAACAATGTCTCTCCATTTCTTCCATGGATATTAGAAGACAAAATGTCCCAAATATGGCCACTGATGACATCATTTGGCGCCAGCGACTATTGCTGCATTCAAGACCAGCCGGATCTCATGAGAAAACACAACTCTTTTACCTATTGTCAGATAAGTGGCTAATTCGTACAAATTCATATGATTTCATTCGTAAAAGGAGTCGCGTGCCCAAACCCCACCCCTAAACCTACCCTTCGTTGGAGGATCAGCTAATCGTAATAAAATGTATGAATGAGATCAGACAAATTAATATGAATTAGCCACTAAATCAAGAAATCAAAGATTGCGTTGTTCAAGACAACTCAAAGTTAGGATTCTACCTATTTCCTACCTGGAAATAATGTCTAGAATGCCTAGAATGTCTAGAATTCAATTTTAGATCACTTTATAGATGACAACTAGCGCTGTTTCAGTTCAGCAAGGACTACAGTACCTTATGTGGAACATTAAAGTAAACCTTTAGGTATTTTTATTTTTAGCCCAAATGGTGGGAACCCTACTAATAAAGGCTGTTTGTGAGATTATTTTGGATTTATAATGAAATGTACACTGTATAATACACAGTGTTTCATCAACTGTTTTCAGATGATGGCCAGTATTTACAGTTTTGTTTCTTTTAGTTGAGAAATTTTATCAAATAATCTTTCCTCACGTGGTGAATATGCGTCTTTGACACACTATTGACTGGAACACATTGAGGTCGAAGTGGAACATTTCACAGCTGAAATGCCCGACTTCGACTGTGTCTGGAACGCAGCACATGAGGCAGTGATAGTGAAGCTTGTTCGAAAATAATAATCATAATAATAATATTTTCACATGATATTTAATCTTGGTTCGCTTAGCACTCACAGACATTTTTAAAACCTGGGACAAATAATATATATTTGACTTTATATGCTTATACAAATGCTGATACATTTTAAACTGCATTTTAGCAACAAATGACATTGAATGGGAGTTGATTCATAGACTGTAAGTGATCTACAGTACATCCTGGATGACTTTCATTTTTGGGTGATAAAATACCTTTAATTCTTGGCAATAAGTCTTTTGCAGTGACCTACTGTATATTATTATGTACTTAAAATTACAGCCATAAAAGCAGATTGCTCTGAATGTCCAGATACACTAGAGACACTTCAGTAGGAAATTATGTTATTGTTTGGAGAAAAAAAAAAGGAAATAAAGACACCATCTGGTTTAAGTGCATTTAATATGCAGGATGTCACATTTTCATCAAGCATCCATCCACGCTACACAACGATGATCTACACTGATAACCAGAGCAACACAAAACAACCCTTGGTGAGCATAGAAATCTCTTAAAAGCATTTAAAATAAATACCAAGCCAGAACAACATCATTAATCTACAGCAATACGAATGTCTGAATGTGTTAGATTTGGTGTATAGCTGTTGTTTTCCATTTCATTTTGCCTTCTTGTATAGCAAATGTATTGAACTGAACAATGCTCACACTGTAAAAAAAACTGTAAAGTTAATCAGTAGTAGATCATGTAAAGACTAAAAAAGAGAGCATTTAAATAATTACAAAATAAAAGTATTAAAGTTTCACTAATTTACAATGTACTGCTTAAGGTGAGGAAAGCTAAACCGATGCAAAATTCACAAGCAGGAAAAATGCAAGCTCCCAATCATTCTTGTTCTTTGAGCCCCCAACAGAGGAAGTAACTAGTTCGCCAGTGAGTCTTTGGTTGTAAAATGGTCCCATTTCTGTATTTTACTTTTTGGTGTTTTTTTTTTTTTTTTACTGCCGCAGCAAGAATTTAGGCATTTATACATACAAAAGTCTCAAAACAAATCATGTGCAAAAAGAGAAATTATGCAAAACAGAAATTAGAAAAAGCACAAATAGTAAAATATATTATGAATATTTACAGATCACATAGTCAGTATAAGCTGAAAATCACAGTTTGTAAAATCCTCTTTCATAGCTTGCCCTCTCTATAGGGTTATGTGTTTCTCTATTCCAGTCAGGGAAGGTGGAAGGGCTTGTTAAAACTCAATATAATATCCATCCCGGCCTTCTCGCTTTAGAATTTAGTGCTGTTGCTAAAGCTGTCTGACATGATAATGTTCTTGTAGAAGTTGTCCGAGCGCACGGAGCAATAGCCTTTTACCTTGTCCAGGACCTGGTGCACGGGGAGGATGGACGAGGAAGGTTCTCCCTCAGAAGGGCTGCATTTGGGACTGCTCTGATTGGAGGAGCTTTTACCTGCAAATATGCCACAATGCTTGAGTGAGGGACTGAATATACCTTTTTGCTATGCAATTGAGTAGTATCCATACACGTATTCAAAGTATCTATACAAGATAAACACAAATGAAATAATTTTCAAAAATGTTTGCTGCCTCAATGGAAAAAAAGACTGGAATTTACAATTTATTTAACTCATAGTCACACACACACGCACGCACGCACGCACGCACGCACGCACACACGCATACACACACATACACACACACACACAAAAAGGGTGAGTCATTATTTGTCCATGCCATTCTGTTGGTTCTCCATGCCTTTATGCAGTTTTTAGGCAAAACATTCCAATACACATGCACCTTCTATAAGAGTATGCACTCATCTGAACAAGTTAAAGAGATCAGTTCACAATTTCCTGACGTTAAAATAGGATCCAAATCCCTACTATTTTGAGGCCGACCGCAACTTTACGTAGGAGTGCAGTTTCCCCGCCCACCGAATTGATTGACAGATGTGTATTAACATGTCTCCATAGTAACGAATATAATCATATCAACAAGACAGGACGTGCCTAAAGCAACTGGGATATAAAGATTTATTCAGCTCGCTAGGATCATCAATCATCATCAAATGTGATCAAGAATGAGTTTTACAAGTTTAAAACGTTTTTAAAACAGTGCATGTTTGTAATAAACTACAGCGATTTTACTGTCTTTATCACCACAGCCGTGTGTCAGTACAACTATAAAAGAAGACGCTTCAATCCTGCTTTGTAAACATTAAATCAGGTTTTTTTTGTACATTAACATAATTGATATCCATACAGCAGTGGATATTAACATGTATCCTGTCACATGTGCGTGCAAAGTTAAACAGTGCAAAGTTAAACATGCGGGCTGTGTGTGTGTGTGTGTCCGGTGTGTGTATGTGTCTCCGCTGTGTTTCTGTGTGTGTGTGTGATCTTTGTAACGACAGTGTGTGTGACTCATCGCAGAAAGGCTTAAATTAACTCCACAACAAATACGTCAAATAATCATTAGTAAAGTTCCTACTGTAGTATTTCTCACAAAAATTACGTGAGATCTACTTCCTTCATGTCTGTCTGATATCTGACACAGCTGGAAACTGAGGCACACTCTGACAGGCACGTGGGAATGGTGGGCAGGGAGAACTAGCATTAAAGGCACAGGCCACAAAAACAGCTGCAATGTGTTCAGAGCAGAAATTCAATATTCTGAAAGGTATAATAAATAATCTGATGGGTGTTTTAAGCTGAAACTTTGCAGACACTTTCTGGAGACTTATCTTAAATCTTGAAAAAGGGGTAAAATAGGTGCCCTTTAAATAACCAAGGATTAGAGTTTTCAATAAATGTATTTTAATGTTCGACTGATTAATAAATATATACTTAATCTTGAATGGCTTAAAGGTCAATTAACAGCAATGTTTTTCATTTTTTGGTCAACAATCACTATAAGAACAAACCTCATTGGTTCTTGCAAAAGCTCAAATGTGCCAGATGACACACAGGAATAAACCTCATTGGTTCTCACTCATCAAGCAAGCATGCTTGAGCTTTTGTGACCAAGTATTAATGATGAAAACACTTAGCTTATCATATGTAAATAAAACCCTAAATTAAATCTGTGCATCACTTAAAGTGAACATGTCTATTCTGAAAACTAAATCACACTGCTTCATTCATATAGATCTTTTCATGAATATTTTGCTGTATCAGAGTTTTGGGTGAACATACGGAGAAACAACAATCCCTCCTAATTTGCTAAATATATCTTCACTTCACTGGAGTTTAGAAAGACATGAGGGCAAGTAAATTACAAGAGAACTTTCAGTTTTTCTGCGATATATATTGTGTGAATACACATCAAATATAATAGGTGAATATGAATATACGAATATATGAATACTTAAAAAGCTCTATTTAATATAATATTACAATAAATTACAATTATACACTTGATAAATGGTGGGTTGTCGTAACCCAAAGTTGGGTCAAATATGGACGAACACAATGTTTGGGTTATTTTTATTACTAAATGGTACTCAATGGTTGGGTTTGTCCATATTTGACCGAACATTGGGATACAACAATCCAGCAATTTTTTAAAAGTGTGGATAAATATAATAGAGCACTAATACAATTGAAATAAACAGTTCTTCGTGGATTTCTGGGGAGTCTAAAAGTACATAAATTGAATAATTAAATGTAAAAAGCTGTATGGTTTAAACTGGCTTGAACTGCTTAAACAGTGACAGACTTAAAAAACATATGCATATGATAAAATTTGGTTACATTTTGCAATGACCCCACAAATCACATGCTCTGAACTGTTGTACCTGATAAACTAAATTACTATATATTCTGTGACTATTGCAGATGTACACATTGTGATGCCTATGCTAAAACAATATATTGTGTAGCCCTAAAACAGCAACTTTTGGTCTTGAATAATACTGGCTATAAAACTTAAAAAACTGTCAAATAAATCTGTATTTAACACACTATCACAATTTCTTTCTCACTGATATTATATATATTATATATATACTACTGTATTATATTATATTATATATACTACTGTAAAAAGTTTTTTCTTTGCCTTTAAATTTTTGCTAGATATGTAATATAATATACAATACTAAAAAGTAAAAGTGACGTGTATTTTTAATCTTAAAGGGAAAGTTCACCCAAATAAATAAGTTTGTAATAATTTATTAATTTGCTATAATTAATTTAATTATAAATAAATAAA
Source organism: Danio choprae (assembly GCA_903798125.1). Lineage (NCBI taxonomy): Eukaryota > Metazoa > Chordata > Actinopteri > Cypriniformes > Danionidae > Danio > Danio choprae. Next base: position 13,904,521 of record CAIGQW010015581.1, on the reverse strand, counting down.
TAAAACATTGACCCTCATGTGGTTTCAAATCTTTGAATTTCTTTCTTTCTTTTGCTGAACACAAAAGAAGACGTTTTGAAGAATGTTGTAAACCAGTAACTACTGACAAATCCATAGTAGGAAAAACAAATACTATGGAAATCAATGGTTATCCGTTTTCACCATTCTTCAAAATCTCTTCTTTTGTGTTGGGCAGACGAAAGAAACTCAAACAGGTATGTGACATGTAAAAGGTGAGTAAATAATGGGTGAACCTTCCCTTCAAATGCCTCAATATCTTACAGTGACAAAGTATCAACAAGGTGACCCCAAGTAATGAGCAGCACCAATTACACAATTAAACATCTAATCCGAGAGTTTTAATCTGTGATGTTAGGTGCATTATTAGTGTCAAACAGCATGTGCATATCATCCATCATCTGCATGGCCAGCATGTAGAGTGATCCTGCTGCGACGATGAGGTTTTACTGTTTATGGTTTTACATATTTTAGTGGCAGTCAGTGCAAGCTGGGTATTTTCCCCAGTGGGAACATTAACACTGCCAAACAAAAAGAAAAAGACAAAGGAGACAAATAACAACAGCCCACCGTGCGGAAAATTAGTGTCAAACAGAGTGCAAATGACATTCAGAACTTCTAAAAGACACTAAAGCTTATCAGTGTCCAGTGAAAGATGTGTGGGAATCTAAACTATAAAGATTTTACAATTATTTATGCAGAATTAAGGTGTTTTCTTGTATAGCGCCACTGTGCTAGCAACATTATTTATACTTCACGTCATCATTTCTGGGACCAAACTCTCTTTCAGATACCAAAAGTGAACAACAGATGGCACTAATATGTGATATGACTAAACAGTGGTCATAAACGTTTATTAGGAGAGTTTTCTCAATTCAAATGAATAGAGGTTTAGACCAGAAAACAGTATTTCATCCCAGCAAGCATTTTTTGTGTGTCTAATAGATGTTTAAACATAGATAACTTGGCTAAAACAAGGCTAATTTTGGCCAGTGAAATTCTAATAGATGTCTTACAATAATCAAAAGATAAACTAGTTATCAAATAGAATGACTACACACGTGAAGAGTGACTTAATCTGCCTATTTGATGACTATTTTTACATTAGGCGTCTATTAAAATTTCACTGACAGCCTTAATTTAACCTTGTTTTAGCCAAGATGTCTATGTTTAGATGTCTATTAAACACAAAATTGCTTGGTGGGATACATCAAAACTTAAAAGGATTGTTCTACCAAAAAAAGAAAATGATGTCATGAATTACTCACCCTCATGTTGTTCCAACCCACTGAGACCTTTGTTCATCTTCGGAACACAAATTAAGTTATTTTGGATAAAATCCATAAGCTCCTTCATCCTCCATAAACCGCAACGATACTGACCTGTTCAAAGTCCAACGAGGTACTAAAAAACATTTGCTGTGTCCCAATTCGCATACTATCTGTCCTAAATAGTGTTCAGAAATATAATTTGTATGTCTCAACACATAGTATGTTGAAAAGTGTATGCCAAAGGTTCCTATTTCTGGTGGAAATTCGAAGTGTAGAACTGTCCATACTCCAACTGCTAAAACTGTCGACAATACAGTGCACATTGGACATGAATTTGATTAGAACTATAAACGTGGGTAAAATTGTTAACAAACTACAAATATAGCAGATATGTGAGACCAACCGTCAAAGTAGAGAGGCTTTGGTAAATGTGCTTGTAAAACTTAATTAATATCTTACCTACTGAAAAATATTCAAATCCTGTTTTACGTGTTTTATTTCATCGGCAACAACAATGTGAACTTCTGTAAAGGTGTGTTTTGTAAATATGTAAAGAGATTTCTCTGCATGAATGACTCGCAAATGGCAGATTAACCTGCTGCTTAAATCGCCAATAAGGTAGGTAATTAAATATGATAGTTAATGATGTGTTGAGATGATTGACAGGACACGAAACTAAGCACCATAACACTTTGCTAATGAGGTATTTCTCAAAGTTTGCATATGCTTCACACACAAAAAAACATACTTTTAAGACATGGTTTAAGTAGGCGAACTGAGACGCAGCAATTGTCAAAACAGTCCATGTATCTTCAATAGCTCAATAGCTTAATATTATGAGGCTACAAGAATACTTTTGTGCGGACATAAAACAAAAATTACATCTTTATTTTACAGCTTCTTCTCTTTAGTGTCAGTATAGAGAGCGCATTCACGAGAGTGAGGCGCACTGATGTATTCCTCAGATGACATGACTTCCTGTTTGAAACAAAGCACATGCACATCCGAGCTAATATGTCAGCAGCTCTCATGAATATGCGCCCTATACTGACACCGATTTCCCAGAGATGGGTTGCAGCTGGAAGGGCATCCGCTGCGTAAAACATATGCTGGATAAGTTGGTGGTTCATTCCGCTGTGGAGACCCCAGATTAATAAGGGGACTAAGCCGAAATGAAAATGAATGAATGAATGAATGAATGAATGAATATACTGACACTGAAGAAACTATTGAATAAAGTCATTGTATTTGTTTTATGTGCGCACAAATGTTTGTTTACTGTATTTTATTGCTGTCTATGGAACTCTTGGATCTCACCTAAAATATCTTAATTTGTGTTTTCGAAGACAACAAAGGTTTCAGGGGTTTGGGTGAGTAATTAATTATCATTTTTGTGTGAACTAACTCTTGAACAAGCAGATAGTTCTGACAATGATAACCAGCAACAGTGTGCTTTCTTGTTCTTGAATGTCACTCCACAGCTTGGATTCAATCCAACAGGTAACCATTCCATCACAACAGACACCTAATGCATTTTTGGGGGGGTCAAAAAAGCATTCATGTGTAAGGAGTTAGACTATAGGTATTAAGTCTAGGGCCGCTGGATTGAATTCAGTCCCTTCCGACAGGGGAAGCTGATCACATGAATAGAGGAAAGCAGTGTACACTCAAGCTGGGTTGTGTGGTTTTACCTCAGGAAGTCTCTCCATGGCATTATTGCAGGGTACTATCTATACCACAAACATAAATACAGACACACAGCACCACTGAGTCCAGGCGTACAGTCACACAACAAGTAACACAGTACAGCAAAGCACAAAGTAACACAAGGCATGAAGGGCAACACCATTACTAAAAATAGACAAGCATTACACATCAAAGCAATGTATTACTGAGAGCATGCTAATTAACGTTTTCAAGAACTATTTGTGGTATGAAACGCAAGTTTTAATCTGAACCCTTTAGCGAGCAAGGTGTGGTACACATTTGACCAATGGTTAACGAAAACTTTTAGTCCTTTATATATACTAATATGTTCTAATTTGGGGTTGATAAGATTAAAAAAGTTACTAGGGAAGCATCTGAATTAAAAGTTAAAACAGCAATATTCTGAAATTATTAATAATAATAACATAATTCAGAATAAATAATAATAATACAATATTATTTTTGTAATATTTTTTTACCGACAGTAAGGCACCATTACTTCAGTCAGCATACAATCTTTGAAATTCCAGTTTTCCTCAATACAAATGTCTTATGGTTAACACTAATACTTTTAATAAAGTTTAAATCTTGCTAAATAAACATAATTTTAATAAAAAATAAAAATAAATTCCACAAACCAAACTTTTGAATAATTCTGAACAACATGTTTGTGTTTTTTTTAATTCATGACGGCGTAAATGTGAAATGTGAAAAAAAAAATAGTTGTGACGTATCACCTCTAAAACAAAATATACATAATTTAAAATATATATTTTTTTATCTGTGATAGGTACACACTATGCAATTAGGAGTATATTTTTGTTAATTGACATGTTTAATTATAAATAAATGTATAAGTGTATACATTAATCAAATAAATCAAATAGAAATCCAGTGTTGCCAGATTGGTTTCCGGCCTAATTGGGCGGTTTTGATTTTGTGGGTAAACAAATGGCATTGGCGGGATGACAAAATTGTTTTGAAACGTAAATTTTATATGCAACATATTTAACAAAACGTAATTGTGTGCTCCTATTCCATTCAGTGAGTAGTGACCCGTGCATAGCACAAACCGTGTGGGCAGTTAAACTCACAGCGGATCATTATGACACTTTTATCTATCATTTTTTCCCAGCAATTGACAGCAAGAACAAACATAGAAGCATTGTCTGATTGACAAGCAGCACCTAATAATGTTCAAAAGAATTTAAAACGCCAAATGGGATGAATTTATACCCCATTTCGAAAGTAAAACATACTTTAATAGGTTGTGTAATCTAGATTCTACACAACATTAAGTGCAGTGTGGGTGAGAGGGGGCAGTGTTTTGATGTGATCCGGTAATGTTGTGGTACTGTGACTTCTGGTGTTGGTTGCTGTATGGTTAAAAATTATGACAGTTAAAATAACTAGGTTAATTTCAATTTAAATCAATTAAAATGTACTAAAATATTAATCTAATATTTTGGGCGTTTTTTTGTGCGTTTGGGGGCGTTTTACACAGCTTTTGGGTTGGAAAAGGTCCACTATATCTGGCAACACTGTATAAATCAAATAAAACACTTAATGTGTGGTGTGCGTACTAATCAAAATATTTCATTTTGAAGTAAACAGTACAAAAACATTTTCATTTTAAATTATTGATAACATTTCTTTCTCTTCTTAAATTGACTAATTCATGCATCATAGGATTAATAAAAGCCGAATAATCTAACCCTAACAGTCCACATCATTACTTCTATGCTTACCTGCATTACTGTGCCTGGCAAATGGATTTAGTGTGGCTTTGGCTTTAGACGTCCAGTTGGCTGTAGTGGAGCCAAAGGAACTGGAGGAGAGGGACTTTCCCAGGTTATCAGAACTCACTTTCTTTGTATTATTGGTGGCAGTCTTGCTCCAGTCTGCAAAACATGGTTAAATGTTATCTATAACTACCAGCCAGCTTTTGTCACACAGGTGTATCCCATGCATTAAGATACGACACAAGAAAATCCAGAAAAACTAGGTAACATACTGCAATTCCGTCATCGTGAATACAGGACAGATAACTTTGTAAAAGGAAAGCTATGAGGAACTTGCATTCAATAAATAGCACTGCTGCTGACAATTTTCTTATTTCTGGTTTAATTGAGCATGAAAGTACAGCTAAGTCTCCTCTGGTCCTACATTTTATTAACAGTAATTCTGTGATACTTGGGGGCAAAAGAAAGTCTATAAATCTGGGCTTTACTGAACACATTCTGAGCGCAACTAAAGGTCTGAGGAATTCAGCACCTAAAACAATAAACATATGAGAAACAAAGTCACTAAGAAAGGTTGCAAGTTTAAAAATGATAATATTAAATGTATATACAGACGAATACAACGTTAGAATCTCAATGTTCCTGCATTCAAATCAGTTTATGATTCAAATAGCTAATTTGAACTAACCAATTTAACTAAACGCCACCATGAAATGTGCTTAATCTCTTTAAACGATTCTGACATATGGCAGTTGACAAATTTCAAGACGAAATTTGTAATGTAGAATACAATAAAATCAGTTAAGACCAATGAAAAACCCAACAACAACTAGATTTACCTGAATTATCTGCCAAGCGTAACTTTCCACAGCACAAATATCTCCTCCATTGTTTCTGTACGTTTTCTTTCAGGGCACAATGGAACACAAATATGAATAATCCTGTTGAAACAAACAAATAATGCATCTTAAACTTTAATGATCATAAACCCACAGGCTATTTTCAATGCTCTAATGTTACAAGCCGTTTACACGCGTACCAGTAATACCAAGGCGACCTCTAGTGGAACTACACGTTTATTCACCAAGTCACATACGGGCCGAAATAGCTCAGTTGGGAGAGCGTTAGACTGAAGATCTAAAGGTCCCTGGTTCGATCCCGGGTTTCGGCAAATTATTATTAAATGAGACAGCAATAGCTGAATTTTGTTGTAGAAAGTATGTAAACGTATGAAAACATGACATTTAAAATCTATATACATAAATGTATATTTATAAGTATCAAATTAACAAAAAAGAAACGAGAACCCATGAAATCAGCATGATAGATCTGAGTTTTTAAAATGTTTTAGAAAAGATCCACTCTAAACAGTACGCATTTATTAACTTGTATTATGTTAAAAATGTAGGTACAGCTTTTCTCTTGTGCTTACAATTGACCTGCACAGTATTCAGTGCTAAACACACACTGTAAACATTTAGTAACATGTAAAATACTTCATTGTTTTATCTTTTATCTCACTCCAATAAATAAATAAATATCAAATACAAACACACACACACACACACACACAC
>CAIGQW010015581.1:13868938-13893209 GCA_903798125.1 Danio choprae | reverse complement strand
TTCATTTTCGGCTTAGTCCCTTTATTAATCTGGGGTCACCACAGCGGAATGAACCGCCAACTTATCCAGCATATGTTTTATGCAGCGGATGCCCTTGCAGCTGCAACCCATCACTTAAAATTTAATGTATATTTTACTTATATAATATTTATTTTTTGTGATTAATGTATATCTATTTTTTTATGCATCCAACATTCACTCTCATTTGCAATACTTTACAATACATTGCAGTACTACTTACAAAATTATTTTGTGTAAATATGACAAAAAAAAAGTTTTATACATGTATCGCATGTTGAATATGTTACAGTTAATAGACATTTACACACTTCAATAATAAAATTGTTTTAATTGCCTCACTGTTTTTAGACAATTGGGCCCAATTTTCACGATCTCGCTTAGGGTGCCACAACCCTACAGGGCGGCACTGAATGTAATTAATTGATTTTCTTTTCTTTTTCTTTTATTTTTTGTCTGTGCTACTCAGAAAAGTGCTGAAAGACACTCACTCAAAAGCGATGTACGTGAGTAGTGTTGCCGCTGAAAAAATGGCCGAGATCCCACAGCCGATGTAGGTAATAAAGGTAAGTACCCTGTTGTTCTTCTCATCTATCTGAGTAGCTGCTCCAGAGATGTCCTAAAACACAAAAGTAAGAGTTATCTAATAATGCTATTAATCAGACTGCTTTAGTAGTATTTATTACACACTCTCTAAATAGTTCATTCTCATTAGTCAGTCAGTAGGGTTTTGATATCCCTTGATTAAAAGCTGATAACAACATCTCATCCAGGAAATTGGAGTCAGCACTCTACACTTTACATTTGATGAACTAGTAAAATAATATTATAAGTATTATTCAGAATTATTTTTTAATTTTTTATTCAAATGAAGCTGCTGCAATCGTGTGTCTCGGTTAAAGTTACTAATTATCAAATTATGGAGTACTTCAGTGCTGTTTCTCTGATCTCTGTGACCATTTTCGCACACTTGAATGTACTACTATGTGCTCTGACTATAAGATGACAAACGTAAGATTTTAAAACCAATCAAACATTGTGTCCTATTTGTTACTATAGTATCCCTTACATGAGCATCTACAGTAGTTTTAACACTTGTTAGTAACTTATTTCATTTGTGGAAGCTTTGCATTCATTAATATATGAATACAACGTTATGACTCAATTGAATATTTTGCATCCAATATTTTACATATCAGAAGAAGCAAGTGTAAAAACATTAATAATTAACATCCATCTGGTTGATTCAGAAAAAATATTTCCCCATTAAACAGATTTTGCACAATGACACCAATAGTACATCTAACCATCTAAAAAAATCCCCTGCTATAATATGACTACCTGTGAATAAAAAAGATATTCCACAATGTCATTTGTGACTTCAGTTTAAATCACTGAACTGCCATATAAAGTAGCACAAAACAGTAGCACTGAATGAAAGACAGGTGTAATCTGTATAGCGTAGTTCCTATGCAGTTATTTTTAGTTTCACTTCACATCTACTGTCTAATTTGTCTGTTTAAGACTTAGATTTCTCATTCCTTTTACTGTTCTGAATGCTGGTACTCATATAGAGATGATTTCACATTATTTCTGAACTAAATGATCAAATGTGACTTGTGGAAAATTGTACACAGTGCAACTTATCTGTGTCTATGTCTAGCCTGGGTTTATTCCCATTAATGCAATAATATAAGAAGTCTTGATAGCTTTAGTTCTGCACTAGCGAAGCCCCATAATTGACAAGTATTTGGCTGTGTTTGTTTCAGGCGTGGTTGACATATACCGTAAGACACACACTGACATTGCTTCAGTCTGTCATATTGGCTTAATGCAAAAAACCACTACGGGGTCATTTTGCTGCCAATCCCTCAAATCTCACCATTAGAATGCCAAAGTGTGTGAGGTGATTACACAAGCAGACGGTCCTGTTGCTGTTGGAGTCCGGACCGACCTCGCAGCCTTCGCTGTTCCAGCCCCCTGAGTAATCTAATGGAGACCAATGGATATTACATGATTACTGTAAGCCTGCATGCACAGCCTCCTGTGGGACTATATTAATGCTACAGAGTGACCAAATATATTATTTCTCGTTCTCTTACTTTGGAGGTGGAAATCCCAAAACACACAAAGAGGCTTCGGATCTCTCTGGAGAGACAGATACGTTAAGATGTGTTAGATATTACTTTTTTAGATTGGACAAATCATTTACTGAAGGAAATGTTTGCTTTAAAATTTCCTTGATGAGAAGGTCAAACTTGATAAAATGAGTATTTACTATAATTAAAATGAACTGCTTTTCTGTCAAAACTCTTTAAACCTTGGCACCATTTTTTTTAACAGACCATGACACTTTAACACTTATTCATATTTTGTGCAATATTGTATTCAACACTTTCTCTTCACATTCAATCACTGTGTAGTATTGTATCAATACTCCATTCATATTTCAAAATTTGTGTTATTTTATTCTTGTGTATATGAAAACTCACTGTGCAATATTTTATACTGTGCAATATTTCATCCTTTTTCTTTTTCTCTCTCTTTCTTTGCCCTGTACGGATTGCTCTAATTTTGCTGTACCAAATACTCAGTACATAGTACAATGACAAAGAATCTTGAATCTTGATAGAACTGCACACAATCTTAAAAATAAACGTATCAGAAAGCACCAAAAATGTTTTTTTTAAACAGTTTTTAAATGATTTACATTTTAAAGAACATTTTCCTTTATACAATACACTTTGTGGAATGAAAAAGCTCCATTGATGTTAAAGGATCATCATGGAACCATCAAGTTCAATAAAGAATCTTTACTTTTAAAAGTGCACCTTTACTGACAAAACATGAATACCTGATACTCCAAATGCGCAATCTCTATCCTGACAGGATCCTGCAGGTTTTTGATGGTGAAGTTGCCAACACTGCTGGCCACAACATAGCTGTTCAACGTCATGCCATTGTTTTGATGATCCTAAAAAGAAATAAACTAAAGTGTCAAGACAAAACTGTTTGTATTTTGATTCCTCAATCTTTTTGATTCGTATAAATCTGTCGTTTCTGTAAGTGTGGGCACATTATATCACTTTTGTTAGCTGTAGGTAATTTAAAAAATTGTGGTTTTGGGTAAAGAACATATAATTAGATACATATGTTAATCAAATTAATGGCACACCATTCAAAAGTCTGGAGGATGAGACATTTTGTGAATAATCAGTGATGAAATTTTTTTTATAATATTTTCATGAAAACAGCAATCCATTTTTCAGAATTTTTTGATGAGCAGAGGTGACCTTATAACTTTTATTTAAAAAGGGCCAAAAATCAAGCACGATTGAAAGCCACTGGCCAAAAGTAAATGTTGTGATATTGTATTTAATTTATCAAATTAAATACATATATTTAAATACAAAAGGGTAAAAGGGCTAACAAGGGAATGAGGGGGAGGAGCTAAATTATTACTATGGCAACTAACAAGAGTAACCATTGTACTGAGAACAGGGAGGTGTACCAATGTGGAACAATGCAAAACACAACACAAAGGTCAACCAGGGAGTTTGACAATCAGTATGTTTACATGGACAACAATATTCTGATATTAACACAAGTAAGACTATGAATAATATTAAGACAGATCATGAATCTACCATGTAGACAGAGATCTCTGGTAACTTTAATCCAGTTTAAGTCATGCTAGAAGTGAACAGAAATCGAATTAATATGTAGAGATCCTATTTTAGGTGCATTACTGAAGTGCAGTGTAAAAACCTACGCACATTAATCACACTATAAGTGTTGTGTAGGACTTTTCGACAAATTTTACAAGAAGAGAAATAAAAAATTTAAAACCCAAAACTCCATATGGTACCATAACAAACTGTTGATACGGATGGTGTAACATGCACTGTAAATATAAATTTGTTATATTTTCCTTAATTGAATTGTGCAAACTCATTGCCTTAATTCAATTAAGTAATTTAAACTTTATTGTATTAAGTATTAATTTCTTATTAATATATTTAAAATATTCCCTACGTATGCTGAGTATCATTTGCTTAGTCCATTTAGGTTTTGTTGACTTAACTGGACCTGTAATCTGAGTTAGTAGAGTTTTACAATTTTATTTTTACAGAAACCTCTGTAAATTTCAACATAACACAACAATGAAGTCTAAACCATGACTCCCTATGTTAATCGTGATTAAAACAAATACACTAATACACAATTTTTTTTACATTTATTTTTCAGTCTGACACAAAGCATCCTAGAAATCTGCATAGTCGTTCATTTTAAGTTCCGTCTAATACAATAAATGTTTCAGTTCATGTAACTTATTTCTATTAAGTACAATGATCTTCTTTTAAAAAATTAAGTCTGAGGAACTAATGTCATTTAATTAATTGCACTGTTGGATTTTACAGTGGGGACATAATGACGTGCCATTAATCAGTCTATGTACTATAATATGTTTGTTATAATATTGTCTCATTCAAAATAAAGTAAATAATTACAAGGTCCATGTAAACGTAGCCTGAGTTAATGTTGAGTTCATTCTGGGAAGTTAGTTTATTCAGTACTGACAGAAAACATCCAGAGATTAATTAACATACCATCAACGATCCAAAGACCTATTGACAAAAATATCAATCAGAACTGTCAATTTTATTTTGTTCTTCAGCTCCCCATACATAGATTTTAAGTGAATGAACCATAAAATACATCAAAAACAGTATTTAGAGAGAGAGAGAGAAAAAACTTGATGCTCACCTGAAAGAGCCCCGTCCTGCCGAAGAACATGAAGTTGATTCTGGACACTTTCTCAATTTGTGAAAGACTCAGGTTTTGCAGCAGTGTTGGAGGCAGAGTGACCACAGCCAACGCATTATGCGCCTCCGAGTCAAAATCAATCTATGGAGAAAACGTTACTTGATGTCATGATAATATTTGTCAAAAAGTAAATAAATGACCATGCATGGAATGGGGGATCTGTTTATGAGTAACAAACACAGCGATGTACTCTGTTTCTGTAACAAAGATAGCATCTCTTTGGTGTATTTTCCAAGTTATAATAGCTACATGGACACAAATAATAAGGGAGAGGAGAGTTGACTGCATCTGAAACTTAATGCGCCCTCTGCCAGAATCAATCAAAAGACCTCAAGGAAAAAAAAAAATAGACTGAATGAGCATCTGGCTATATAAAATATTATGTTTCCCTGGAGAAATAATATGAAAAGTCTTCCCAAAACTGGGGCCCTCAGGTGACATTTAAACTGTTAGAAGCTTTTCAATTCCTTTAAAATACCTTAAAATTGTCATGATTGATTTAAACCTCTGAGTACATACAAAAACATCAGAAAAATACAACAATTTAGTGTTTATTCACTTTTAAAAATATACATTCTCACAGTAGTAACTGAGAATAGAGAAAATGTGTCATTTCCTGAGTCACTCTCAAGACTCTACAATGTTGCTTTTTTCCTCCCACAGACTTTCCAGGAACTGCTGGCTCTTAATCAATGGGTGGGCACGGTCCATACATGTCACCTCTCATTAGACTGCTTTAATAGCTGAAAATCACTTTAAAACTTTACATCTAAAATGTTTGGGCAGCAAAAAAGACAGCTAAAATGTTTGGGCAGCCCACTTAAGGAAGTCTTAAGCAACATTTATCCCTAATGCATATTCAAATATAAACACAAACAACCAAAAACACACCCAATTAAGCAGAAACACACTCACAAATGTGTGTAAGAGGCATTTACCTGAGGGTCTGTTGTGTTTGTGGCTATAAAGGCGCTTAAAGTGCTGCCGTTAAAATTGCTTGTGTCAAGTGCAGAAACTCCTACAACCAAATTTTTGGACGTGATGGTCAGTGAGGGTCCATCAAACTCAATCTTCTGCACCAGTTCATCCACTGCTTTGAGAGCTCTGTACCAAGACACATGACGATTCGATTTTAATCAGATGAAAAGATTAAAAAAACATTTTTGATTGAAAACACAAGACCCTGCATTTAGATTAATAAGATACAGACATTTCTGAGAGACTCAGACAATATAATCTTTTTAAAGGACCCTAAAGAAAACCAGGAAATGGCAGCAAGTCCTTGTCTTAAATGGATAGTTCCCTCAAAACTGAAATTTCTGTCATCATTTACTTGTACCAAACCTCTATGAGTTTCTTTATTCTGTTAAATCAACTTGTAATCATTGACTTCCATATAATATTTTTTTTTTACTGTGGACATCAATGGTTAGGGCTTTCAAGCTTTCTTCAAAATATTTTCTTTTCTGTTCAACAGAAGAAAGAAAGTCAAATAGGTTTGGAACAAGTAAAGGATGAGTAAATGATGACAGAATACCCAGTTTTGTGTAAACTAACCATTTAATTCGCTCAAACATTAATTCAAACAATTAATTTAATAGGCTGAATGACTTACAAATGAAGTACGTGAGCTTTATAAATGGTTCATTAAATCATTGCCTCACTCAGTTTGTTAAAAAAAATATATTAATTGAGAAATGTTATTAGATGAGAAATGAATGAGCAAATGTTTTCCTCCGGTTTTCTTTGGAAATATTTTTTCAGAACTGCTAAATTATAATTAAAGATCTAGTAAGCCCTAACAACAATTTCCTTCAGGAAAACAAGTAATATAACAATTTTCTAATATGATAAACACTTGTTTTAAACTGAGATCAACAAGCTTTTCAAGGAGTGAAATAAAGAATATGATAAACCAAAATAAACCAGTAAACCAAATAAACATCTAAAACCAAAAATAAAGGAATAATAGGACAAACGTTTTGTTTTTATGGCCCTCTTTAGACATTGACTACATTTCAACTAAATCTCATGAGAGTTTAGTACACTGTTAGGGTTAGTAGAATAAACTGATGTACTTGCATCAGTCGAATGTCCATAGTGAGGCCATAAAAAAAGCATTAGCAGATAATAAGCAAACAGTCTAGTTTGACTGGTAATTGACATGCAGTTACTTACAGTCAACACAATTTCTAAACAAGATCATCAAAAAATAAAGTGTTCTTGAATAGTTTGCATAGATTTTAATAATAAATCTAAGACTTACTTAATCCTAAAGTTCACCAAAAATTAAGTGGTTCTACACTTTTATGAATTTCTTTCTTCTGTTGAACACAAGATATTCTGAGGAATGTTGGAAAAAAGCAACCATTGACAGCCATTGTAGAAACCAAAATTTCTATGGAAGTCAATGGCAATTTTTTTTCAACTTTCTACAGAATATCTTCCTAAGTGAAACAAGCTGTAAATAAGTGAATGATAATAGAATTTTCATTTTTGGGTGTTCTACACCTTTAATATGCAAATAGTCCAATGATGTTAAGCCAATTGGCAACTGAAAATGTGATATTTATTTAAGGTTCTTAATTGAATGTATTAAACTTTTTAAAAAGTCCTACAAATTCAAACATACGTCTCTGAGGCATCCTTCTGAGCATCCTCTGAGCTGACCATGACGTTAGAAATGATAGTGACCACAGTGCTGGCCAGGGTGGCGTTGATTTTGGCTATATTCACCAGCTCCATCACCTTGGAAACAACCTGTGTCAGTTCCTCCTTGGACAGCCCATTATTGCTGATATCTGCAAGCTGCACAGCCACTTCCATTGCATTCTCTGTTGGATTTAAACTAAGCGTTAATAAAGTCAGTATCGATTTTAGAACAATATGTGAAATGTGCATTCAGACCCAACCTTGTGAAACCGGAATGCTGGTTATATTGGTGCAGTTTCCTCGGTCAGGCAGGGCCCAAAATGATGTATAATTATCCTGGTTAATCATGCTTAAGAGAGGAAAAAAAAATTTAAATAAAATACTGAACTTATTACTCGAGCACAGCTGCTAAAGCATAATAAGTGCATGCAATGCTTCAATTAGTAGTTTATTCCCATTTGCATCTAGATCAGAGGATATTAACATCTACTCACCAAGTTCTGGAGGCATTTTGATCTTTGTAAGGGAAACAGGGGACATACTGGGTAACTGTGGGTCTGCTCTCTGGCCATCTATAGTGGATTGGGAATTCATCTGCCTGACAATTTTCTGAGGAATTGCATAAACAGCATTCTGTTAGAAATGTTCTTGGTCCATTGAGACATTTAGCACTTATGGTTCGATCATTTAGGCTACAACTCCTTAACTGTCAACCCACTTTTGACTTGAACATCATATATGATTCAGTATATACATATAATACATTTAGGTTTGTTAAGATAAGCTAAGGTTTATAATTTGTTCAATTTCAAAAAAATAGCTACACTCAAGACCTTAATGACAGAACTTTGCCCACTGAGATCAATTAAATGCCATATTTACTAAACAGAGAAAACCGCAAATAGAATACAGGTACAGAAAATCTAAAAACAATACAGTCCCTCACTCTATTGGTTAAGACACATCTTTGGCTCATACAGACCCAATACACTGACTAAAGCAAACCTTGGTAATTGTCATTGGATTATTTATTTAAATATCAACCTCTAATCAATTATTAAAGTTAGTGAAACTCCAACAAATGCACATGCAATGAAAGTAACTATAACCCACGTGTAGCCATTGCACATTTTTCATGCCATACCTTCAGTAAATCCTGACATTAGCTTTTTCTAAAGCCCTTAAAGAGTTCTCACTGATGTGGACTGTTAGTAATATTCATTCACAGTGTCTTTTAGGGAAACCATGCTTTTTTTTAAAGCAATTGTGCTGGCAAGGTTTTAAAATGGTTACTTTTTATTATTTAGGCACCAATGTCTGAGAATCAGTCTATGGAGCATATACTTACTGTGGTTTATTTCTAAAACTGCAGCCAAATTGAATAAAAAATATTTATTTATAATTATAGAATTAATATTATAACATAATTAATGTTATAATTAATTTATAATTAATTGCTGGTATGGATAATATTGTGAGTGCATGTGAGTTAATTTTAATTTAATATGTTGATATATATTTTATAAAAAGTCCACCAATGCACACAAATAACCATTCATA
This sequence comes from Danio choprae, assembly GCA_903798125.1. NCBI lineage: Eukaryota > Metazoa > Chordata > Actinopteri > Cypriniformes > Danionidae > Danio > Danio choprae. Next base: position 13,884,152 of record CAIGQW010015581.1, on the reverse strand, counting down.
AATAACAGTTAATTTGTTTCTAATCACTTACTTACCAAACACAGATATAATCTGAATAGTCTGTATATATATTTCAGCTTTAATAACTACAAAATTCACCCTGATAGGTGTCAAGACAAATACAACATCACCAATATTTAAGAAGAGATCAGTAATATTAATTTGTATTTATTAATATTAATTTGTAAGCATTAAATATATCACTTTTTAGATAACACATAACATTCATGGTTACCGAAACGTTACTGTAAAGCATGCCATACCCATTAAGTTCACTGTAACACTGTCTAAAATCAAGCCATTTCCAATTGCAGGGGCACTTCTCAGCATGCTCTCAATCTCCACCTCTGCCAGATTCGCATCAGTGGTATTCTTATATATCAGAAGCGCCAGGTAGGTTTGTCTGTGGAAAATGCAACATCATATCAACAACAAAAAAACAATTAGGAGGCCGAAAGATTAGTAAAAACATAAATGAATATGCATATAAATAAATAAGGTAAAAAATATATATTTATAATAAAAATAGAAATAAATAGTCTGAAATGTTTTACCGCGTGGTTGTGGTCCTCGAGAGAACAGTGTTAAGCTGAAGACTAAAATTTCAAATGGTAAGATCATTAGTTAAAAGAACCTAATGTTTACTGATATAATTGATTTCAAAAAGAACCATACCTGACGCCATCAACATAAACTCTGTACATCCAGTTCTGAAATGTCTGATTGAGCTGTAAAACATCAGAAAGCATGTTAATTAATGCATTTTACAAAGTGTATAATAAATTTCATTAGCTATCATAACACCCATTTAAAATGCATTTAACAGTAAAATAAAACAAATATATAACAAAAGTATAAAAATATACCCATTGCGATATCATCGCTGTAGCATCTCTATCTGGAGTTTGTTCATCAGTAACCACAAGGGACGATCTGTAGAAAATATCCTCTGTAATAGGAGATAAAGATATTTTTAGTTACACATAAAAAAAAAGAAGTATTTACTTCACTTGCTTTATTTCTGTGATGCATAGCAGTAGTCTATTTCTTGGTTTTGAAACAAATGTGATCTTAAAATCTATCTTCTAAATCAAATCAACCCAAAGTCTTATAAAAACAAGTTCAGTATAGAGGATTTGCCATTAATTACATTCTCTGTACATGAAGCAATGCATTTTGAGAGCTACTGCTATGCTGCACCTCTATCACAAGATGGCTCTCATGTATCTTGAGTTGTTAGTGCTGGACTACTTTGTGATGCAGTACTACACCATGCCAAGGCTTTCTTAGGAGACTCCAGATATAATGACATTTTCATAAACTGACTTCACAAATTGAAAATATGAGACAGCTTCTTAAAGATAGCACACTGTACTTTCAATCCACGCAAGGAGTTTCTCGTAAAATTGTCAGAGAGCAAATCCTTCTTAATGAAAAAACAAAATTATCAATGAGAAATAAATGATTAAATATGGCAGTCTCCTAAGAAGGAAGAATGATATAAATCTAGATAATTACAAGAGACCTATGCACTCAATCAGTGTGAGCAAATCAGTAGGTTAATAGTGCTGACAATCAATGATTGTCAGAACTGGCTATGGTTAATATACTCTAGTAAATCAAATAGAATCAAAAATTTAAATCTGCACAGCAAGAAGAGTGATTTTTCCCCAATTGGGTAACCATCATTCTACGATCACTTGCTCAGAAAGTCAGGATTCAGTAATAAAAGAAACTATTTCTCTTTCTAAGGTCTAGATCGTTATTGGAAAACATACTGTTCCCGGCTGAAAGTCCACACAGACATGTAATATGAAAGGGAGCTTTACATGGACATGGGGCCAGTTCATGGGGGTCTGTAGTGGTCCCATTGGTGGCACCAGCGTGCACCGAGCCAAAACCTGGGTTGACTCCATTGGCTGGGGTGTCGGCTGTGCCATTTGTTGGGACAAAAGGCTGGTCGTCAATAGTTGGAGTCGGATGCGTCTTGGTATCTGTGGTGGCGGGTTGAACAACGAGCACATTGTGGCTGTGGCTGGAGGGGTTTGCTGATTCATTCTTGGCCCAAAATGGCCACTTTGTTGTTGAAGAGTGGACATGTTTAGCGTCCAGCAGGTCTTCACTGTAGCCGCTTGAGATGTCTATTGATTTGGATGGTCGAAAGACTGAAATGGAGGCAGTCATTTCAAGTACTGATGGCATGATGTTTATAGAAGTGTGAAATTGATGAACAGGAGTGTTTGGTTGTGTATGAGATGACAGATCTGCATAAGTCATAGTTATTTGCAAATGAGGTCGAGTGTGGAATGATTCAATTGTGTGCATATCTGTTCTAAACAATTCATAGTCTTGAATAATGTTTGAATGGTTTAAAATCTGCTTTTTCTTAAATGACTCAGAGACATCTGTGATATTTAGAGCTGTTTTCAAGGGCCATGTGGTAGGGGTGGCTTCAGTGTATTTGTGGTTTGTACTGCTGATTCGACTATATGCACTAGAAATAATAAATCTATCATGGTAAACCTCCCCTTTAGACTGAGAAGGAAAGACATTGCCTGGTTTTACGAAGTTAGAAATGTCCATTGTCTCTGATTGATACCTGAATTTGGTTTCATAAGGTGAGGCCTCATCTGGTCTATGGTTTCTTATTGAATTGGGGAAAAGTGAGGGAAATATTTCAGCTGATGAAATTTGGGAACTTTCTCTGTCAGCTGTGGTGTTGGCTGACCATGCCGATGTGACCATGCCATGTTCTGAGTCCAAAATGTTGAGGGAGGGCAAACTGGGAGATATATCAATCCTCTCCTCTTTCGTTTGGGCATCTGAATTAACGGGCCAAGACTGAGAGCCTCTCCGTTCATCTCTCAGGGCCACAGCAGAACTGTTTGGTAATTCTGAACTAGCACTGACAGAAATATGAGGCATATGTGACAAGTCCCTCAGATCAACCTCTGAAGGATTAAAATCGCCTTGCCTGCTTAAGCCTCTGAAAAGGGTCTCTGGCAATCTGTGTATAAGCGACGGCTGAGGTGAATCTAATTTGGACCAGCTGCCATCTACAGACGTAGAAATGCCACCAGCGATGCTCGGATACAAAGTGAAAACCCTAGAATTTGGGAATTGGCCGGAGCGAACGACTTGAGGGTTTTCAGAGAGGATAAACTGATTGTTCATTGAGGGTAAAACCAGGTCAGTGTTGTTTTTGGCATCTGAGATAAAGAGAGTTTGGGCTGAGCCAGGTGTCAGAGATGGGAAAACATCAGTGTGCGGCAAAGAAGACAATGGACTGGGTCTGATGGCCTGTGTCATTAAGGAGTCACTTTGAACCCCTTCAGTAGGCATTGAACTCTGAGGCTCAATAAGAGTGGCAGCGCTGTGGGTTGAATCCATAAGCAGTTCAGCCACTGGCTCGACGCTATGAGAAGGGGAGAGAGAGGAGATAACAAGTGTCTCTGTTGTGAGGGTATAGCTGCCTTGAGGAGTTAGAGGGCTCGCTGCCAAAGGCTCTATGAGTAAAATAGTTTGATTGGGGAGATAGTCAAAAGAGCTCTGTTGGGAGGCTGATGAAAAAAGAGAAGGGGTGGTATCGGTGAGACTATAATCAGTTTCTGACAAGTTTGTCCTGCTGTAACCTTTTGCTGAAGTTTCCATCTGGTCATGCGCAACCATTGTGGACTTTTTCTGATCATGTTGCACATCTTTAAAGGTGTCCTTGGTGGCAGCTTCCTTCGACAGGCCCCAGGCCATGGTGCTTGTTAGCTTTATATCCACAAGGTGTGTGGGCGACCACTCTGGCGGTGCTGCTGTTTGGCCAGGGAGACTCTTGAGCTCAGACTGGATCATTTGCACACCTGTTACTCCCGGACTCATGGCGGAAGAAGGGATAAGTGTCCAGCTGCTGTCTGTCTCCAGCCGCTCTGAGACCTGTGCCAACTCTGACATAGCCCAGGGTAAACTAAGTTCTGAGTGACTTTGTAAATGTTCCTGTTTGCTAACAGCCTGTCTCACTGGTCCAAAACTTGTAGTGTTGACAGTAGGCACACTTTCTATTTCTAGGAAAGACATGTTGTGGGGGATGGCAGGGGCCAAGCTTTCATCCAGGGAGTAGGTGGAATCAAAGTCAAACAGGCTGAAGACATCATCATCATCCAAGTCAATGTCATAAAAAAATGCCTCTGGGCCAAAACCAGATGGGTAATCAAGTATCTCTGTGTGGTTTTTGTCACTGTCACTCACAACCACTTGGGGAGCTAGTGGCTTATTCTTACGATTACTGAGTGACGCCACCTGGAAAGACTCAAAGTCTTCAGTCTGATTGTGAGCGTCTGGTTGCCATGGAGGGTTCACCTGGGAATAGGCCGGCCTCATGCTTGTAGAGTCTGTTTTCTTGGCAACAGAGGTCATTGTGGATGTTTTCAGCCAGTGGGACTCATTCGTCATGCTTATTGTAGGTTGGGAAGGCGGCTTGGTCAGATGGATGATGGGACGTTTGTGTGGCCGAGTGACGGCAGCCTCTACTTTCTTCCTCACGGGCCAGATGAGGGGTGTGGAGATGAAGCCGAGTGATGTTTTGGGGCCCCGGGGTGCAGGAGCAACAAGAGGCCTAGCAGGGGGAGAGCTAGTGGACGGAGTCTCAGCGTGAGGAGTAAACCGCAGTAGTGACCACAAAAATGCAGCCCTCTCTTTTTCTGCTCCGGCTCAAGTATTTAGCAGAGGATCCCGGATTTGGTAAAAATGAAGAGGTCAGAGCAGGCTATTATTTATCTTTGCAGATATAAAAAATGAAGAGGTCAGAGCAGGCTATTACTTATCTTTGCAGACACACAATATAACAAAACACAACAGTATACAGGAAAATAAATTCTAAACATAATATAGAAGTTAACACAAGGATTGTTTGAAATAGATTAAGCACAAACATAATCCAAAAGGTAACATTTAAGTGAGGACTAATATAAATAAAGAAATAAGAAAGTTTTACAGAGGAAACACAGGTTAAGCATTTCTGGAAGTCTGTCAGGAAGCAATATTGATGTTAACACATAAGGGAATGTAGAAAGATAATATTAGAATCATAAATGAGCCATTAATTCATTGCTCTAAACAAACTGGCAGTGAAGGTAAGGGACTATGAATATAAATGACATTATATTAAATAGTGCACTGCCAGAAATTATTTTAAACTGAACAGATTCAGAAAATGTAATAATATGCAGTGAAAAAGAATAGGGAAGATCTGACTTGAAAAAAATAATAATACAAAAATCTTTAATGATTCTGACAGATACATACTACAGTAGATGTTTATATAAAAAAGAAGAGAAAATACTTTTACAGGTTTCAGCTACACTAACACAGCAGACACCAAAAATATAATCAAAATGGTCTTTATTCATCCAGTTAATTTTTAACAACCTTTTAGGTAAGTACTGTATATAAAACCTAAAAAAAATAAAGGTATGGCTCCTTTCATCTGCACCCAGAAAATTTCCAAGCAATAAACCAATTGTTAAATTCCTTTCAGAATTGTTTTCCCCTTCAGAACCAATTGTTTTCCCCTTCAGAAAAAGCAATAGTAGCATCCCCTGGTAAGCAGAAGCAAGCCATGTGTAATGTGAGATAACAGGTTCGGCTTACCATTGGTTTTGCGGATGGACAGAGGTGAGTTAGTAGCAGCAGCTGCAGATGAGGGAATGGATTAAGTGACTGGTGGAGGGTTTGGGTAATCAAACAAACACAGAGATAAAGCTTGAGGTACACGAGACAAGACCCATATAACGCCATGCAATTATTCTTCTGTTTATTAGTTATATTTGTTTAATTGTATACTTCTTTTTTGACCCATTAAATATATCTGTCCAGACTGTTTCACTATTTCATCCAATTCAAAATTCTAAATGCAAACATTTCACATATATTTGTGACCCTGGACGACAAAACATAAGTCTTAAGCTGTGCGGGTATATTTGTAGAAATTGTCAAATATACATTATATGGGTCATAATTATAAATTTTTCTTCCAAAATCATTAGAATATTAAGTAAAAGTTATTTTAATAAAATATCTTTTGTGAATTTACTGCTGTAGATATATCAAAATGTTTTATTAGTAACATGTATTGCTAAGCACTTCATTTGGACAATTTTAAGGGCTATTTTCTCAGTATTTTGTTTTATTTTGAATACTCAAGATTCCAGATTTTCAATAGCTGTATCTCGGCCAAATATTATCCCGTTCTAACAAACCATACATCAATGTAAAGCTTTATGACTGGTTTTGTGGTTCAGGGTCACATTTAGTCTTACAGAACTTCAAACATAGGTAAATCAGTTGAAATAATCAGATCTTGGAAGCATAATGGCAAATTCTAGATGAGATTGAGCATTTTGGACAATAAAATTGGTTTAATAATAAATCTTCTGCAGAACTGATATCTTACCAGGGTGGATGGGTGGTAGGTTAGATGTAGTTGGTACTAATGATAGTACACACAGACATGTTTAAAGTTTGGTTAGTAAGAAAATATAAAACAGCCCAAATGCACATTAATGACTAAATGAAAAGGAGTTTGTTACTCAATAAATGTTAGCTTACCAGTAGTTGTTGTTTTAGCAATAGTAGTAGTAGTTGTTGTTTTAGCACTAGTAGTTGTTGGTGTTTCTGTATGAGCACTAGTAGTTGTTGTTGTCTTAACAGTAGTAGTTGGTGTGAGTAGAGCTAGTGTTGCGACAAAGAGGCAGAGCCGTGCACACGTATTAGTGAGGGCATTTATCATACCTCATAATAGAAAACAGTAGGACACATAGATATGTGCTTACCAGTTGTGGTTAGAGGCATGCTAAAAGTAGATGGGTGTGAAATAGTAGTAGTAAGAGCTGATAAAAAAAATCAGAGATATAATAAGTTTTATATGCATCCATCTCTGAAGTTCAAAAATGAATATCTACTTTTTAAAATATTTGACTTGGAATATGCTGGTGAAAAAGAAGGACGAAAAGTGTTTGGCAGATGGCACTATTTAAACAACATAAGGATGAAAAATTTCATTTTGGATACACAATTCCTCACTTAACTAGCATCTGCTAGCATAGCTGATGCCAGAACAGAAGAAAAAAGAGGAAAAGACAGGAAAAAGACTTTTAAAAGGAATGAATGCAGCTTACTAACTTTTAATTCAATGGTAAACAAAAATGACACCACAGAAATTAGCATTTCGTTTTATGCTATAATTCACCATACAAAGCAACCATTGACATTGGCATTTTTTCAAATCTACTTTCGAAAGTCACTGCACATTCTGGAATATGGCCACTGGCGTTAATATAACATCCTCCGTTTTTAATGGAACATTACTTTCGCAGTTCTCCAAATGAGTTGACCACCACCTGTTCTGGATTATAGGCAAATTGCATTTCTCCCATAAAACAAACGAAACACAATGATGAAAAGGCAGAGGTGAATGCTTACCGTGGGTTGTTGCATTAGTAGGAATGATGTTAGTGGTGGCAATGGATGTGATGGTAACAGTTAATGTTGCTGGTGGCAGGGATGGAAGAAGGGCACACTGGCGTTAAATGAAGGTTAGAGGGAAACCAAAAAAATGCAAGAACAACTGGTGGAGTAACTGAACAGTTGTGTGCATCACAAGCATAGCGTGAGATGGATATGGAAAAAAGCAATTAACCAAAAAATTGGAATTCTGAAACTATTTAATGGCAAGAAAAATGGCCAACAAATGTGTTTAACATCCCTTTGCAAAGTTAATGATCCCTTGAAAACTAGGATGATTTATGAGAGCTTGAAAATTTTAATGCAATTACCAAATTCACACAATGTATTGATAAGAGAGGTGTTCTGCTAGTCCTAATCTTTTTTCTCACTATTTTCTGTCTACTACTAGTAATTTGCAGTACCTGGTGTATCCTCTGTAATAAATTATGTTTTTTTTTTCGTCTTTACCTTTATCACCTCTCAAATATGACAGCCAGATAGAAATATTCAACATGCAATTTCAAGGAGGCAATTACAAGTGCTCTATCAAACTTTAAAGATAGACACAGAAACTTCATATATTAGAACGCATTTTCAGACTCTGTCTCCAACTAAAAACAGGAAACTATTTATGCATTTTGACCCTAGATTTAAATGATAACTGCAATTTAGGTTCTGAAAACACACACTTTTAAACGTGATACAGTTATTGTCTCCATGTAACAACTGCGACATCGTATGAAGGCGTATTACATGTTCAGTTTATGAGCGAGTACAACTAAAATAGCAAACTAGCAAAGTTTTTAGTTGTTTTTGTGAAGAAATGTGAATCATAGTTGTCATGTAATTGCAACCCTTTTATAAAAAAAAAAAAACAAATAAGGTCAATCATACCCTGCAACAAAATGATAAAGAAAAAAAAACTATGATGACTGTTAGAGCTCAATGATGAGAAGAACCGGCTAACGAGACATTTCTAAATCAGGAAAACTAACTTCACTGAAACGATCTACAGGCATGAATGTGCCATTTTTGTACTACATGGGAATTAATATTATGCAATAAATCAGTCGGTGGGAAAGAAGAAAAACTGTTCAAATGGGACGATGTCCTTTAATGGACATTACTAAAGACAGGAGGCCTGAAGATTCTCATGGCTTCCAGCCGATGATGGACGTTTATTGGCCACCAGTTCAGTTTAATGGTGTCTTTATGAGTGGAAGGCAAGCTGTTTTTGTTTTGCATGCTCATAAAAACATCTAAGAGTTGCAAAAAATAAGTATTATTTGTCATGTTTCTAGAAAAACAATTTTTTTTTAAATTCCTTTGTTTAAATTGCATCAATAAGAATCAAATGAATATAATAACAAGTGGAGGTGGAGGTGGAGTTGCAGTGGAGGGGGAGTTGGGAGTTTTCATTTTTTAGAAATGAAACTTCGGTCATCATTTATTCACCCTACACTTGTTACAAACTTATTCGAGTTTCTTTATTCTGTTGAATACAAAAGGAGATATTTTGAACAATGTTGGAAACCAGTAGCCTTTGACTAATGGGTTACCAGAAGTCTTCAAAATGTCTTATTTTGTGTTCAGCAGAATGAAAATAAAAAATGAAACCTTTCAGGGTGAGTAAACAGTGAGTAAATGTTCATTTCTGGGTGAATTACATCTTTAATTAGCAAAGTCATATAAATACAACAAAAGAGACACTCACTTTGATGAAACCAAAACTTTTCTAATGGGTCAACTAATTATTCAGGAAACAAATTCAAGTTTTCAGCATGAAAAATTATAATAAACATATTTCTTCCTACCTGGGCAGCCGAGTCCAGGAGAAGCACAACCTGCAGTTGCTGGTGAAAGAGTTGTTATGGCGGTACCTATGAAAGATTTAAACATTTGACATTTTCAAATCTATGTTTAAAAAGAAAGAAACTAAATAAATATTCAGCAAGAAAATGCCTCATGGTAACATTGTGAAAACACACATAACATTTTAACATTTAAAGCCACAATTTATGGAAAAAAATACTTTAAATTTAAAGTATATACATTTCTAGAAATATACTGCTTTAAAATATCTTTAAATATTTCAAATGAACCAGGTTTAAGATGGTCAGATAAACATTCCCCAAAAAACATAATAAAAAAACTAGTTTATTCTCTCTCATTTAGATCCACAAACAGCAGTTCAAGTCTAACTTTGGACAAGAGCTGGATTGTAAAAAGTGTCATAGATTTCCCATCACTCCTCTGGGCTTTGACAACGGAATGTGACCTCAAAATGTCCATGCAGAAACTTGAACATCAGCCACGACTCAAAGGTGGAATTTAATAATTTGCCACAGCTGAATGACAGAAATGTTCTGCCGGCTGGTTTGATCGAGGCCCAGGAATGCCACCTTTTCTTAACACAAATCCATTAGAGATGTGTGAAATACCAAATTGCATCTTATTTTGCTCTTTAGATCGGCCTGATTCATCTGCTAGTTTCTGACATGAAGCTTAAGCTGTGTCTAAACAACATGCTTAAATGTATGAAGTGACACCAAACCTTGAACACAATTTAAAAGCCAAACAGTCTACAAAAAGGAAAACCTTGCGATGCAAATCTATTGGTTCAGCTTTAGTCAATGGAATCCTCATCAAAGCATGTCTGAGCATTCAGCATTGACCAAAAGTGCCTTTCCTGCCAAAAACGTTCCCAAATTTGCATGATATTTTTGAAGGTTTTGAAGCTCAAAACGGAAAGCAAACCTCTACTGGGTCCAGTAAAAGAAGATTATTTTTCAAACACAATAAAACTCTGGTTTAAGCTCTGAGTACAAGTTATTTGGGTAACCGGTTACAATAACAGTACATGAATAATTATGTATTAATGATGTATTGATTAACTCATGTGTTTTAACTGTTCATGTTGATGTTGACAGAAAACTTTTCTATTGTTATTCAGTGTAAATGCACTAGACGGACGTGCATAAGGAATTCATGAGTAGGTAAGAATGGGTTAATGATGATGTGCCCCTCCAAGTAAAGTCATGATATAATTATACATGAACATATCATTAGTTCATGATGGTTAAATTAAGCATAAACTAATGTGGTAATTAATACATTAATTAACAAACAAGCATGTACTAATGCATGTAAACAAGCATGTAGTAATTAAGGTAGTTGCTAATCACACATGAACTCATGTTGTAGTTAAAGTTAGTTCATGATTAGCGCATGCATTAACTCATCATTAGTTCATAATAAAGTAATGTTTAGTTTACATATTAACACATCATTATTCATGTACTTTTATTGTAAAGTGTTACCGTGAAAACATCTATAATGTGAAAACATCTAAAATTATTTAATTCAAGTGTCAAACCACACAGTGGAACTAATCCATAGCAAAAGAGCAGTAGAAGTCTTAAATATATTAACAGAGACATCACATTGTGGCAACTGTCTAGCATTATACAGTAGCAGAGTCTCTGAACTTCTTGAAGTTCTGCGTAAAAAGGCAGGTCGAGGAAAAAACACTGAGCTGATCTGAGGACAGTTTCTTCTGCTGTGTTTTCATGCAAGGCGAGATCACCGTCTCCCACTGCTCTTGTCAAAGGATGAGAGGGAGAAGCACACGAGTAGCCAATGGAAAGACAGGAGGGTAGCATTTTTAAAAGCATGCTTATTAGTGACAGTATTAGTTTAGCTCTGGGCTCAACTTCACGGGCCTCTTGACTTCATGCCAACATCACAAGCACAGCTGGTTTTAACTGAGAAAAGGAAATAGTTATGTGTCATAGGTTCCAGCGTCTAACTGTCTGCAGTGGGCTGAGGGGGTCTTACATTGCTTCTGTTAAGGTCAAGGCAAGCTAGCTAAAAGCAAAAATGGGCAGGAACTTTTCTAGCACTGAAACGGTAAGGATTTTTAATGAATGAATGGAAATGAGAATGTAGTTCAAATAAGAAAAGAACATTCATTGATTACTTCTTGAGCCTAATGTGGTTCTGGAACAAAAAGGTTAACTTTTAAAAATATTCCCATCCCTCTTTTCAAAATAATAAAAAGACACACAATTAAAATTAGATCCTGGACCACAAAACCAGACTTATTTTGCATGGGTATACTTTTGCCACTCGCCAAAAATGCATTGTGAGTCAAAATTATGGATTTTTCGTTGACCAAAATCATTAGAATATTAAGATCATGTTCAATTAAGATATTTTGTAAAGCTCCTACTTCAATATATCAAACTCAATTTTTGGATTAGTAATGTGCATTGCTGAAAACTTAATTTGGAAAATTTTAAACGCAATTTTCTCAAGTAAAAATAGTTACATTTTGTACTATCCTAACAAAGTATACAGCAATGGAAAACTTATTTATTCAACTTTCAGGCAATGCACAAATCTCAATTTGCAAAAATGGACACTTATTGACTTATTATGTGGTCCAGGGTCACAAATATCTAGTCAAAATCTAGTTTGTGAAGGAATCAGTCTTTAAAGTTAGATCTCAGCGAATCACCTGACTCACATATTCATATAGTTCATATTTTGGGAATAAAAGGGGGGGTACAATTTGGTTCTCAAGTTCAATATATTGATGTAATGGGCCTGTTAACACTTGGCATTACGATGCATTTTTATCAATTATTTAAGTTTGTCAACTTTAAACCACTTTCAGAAGCAGTTGAAAATGTGCTTGATAAGATTGCTTTCATGAAAGTGATGCCCAATGTATTGATGGGCATATTGGTATAAAGATTTCTCAAAACTACACTCTACAAGTACACTAAACAAAACAGATTTACAGAAAACATGACTATGAGCCGAACACATCTGCAGGTACAGCAAAACATTGAATAATATATATCATGCATGACCTTCACAGCGCAAAGCTAGAAATTACACACATATTAGCACACATGTTAGCAGTAAACTCACCACTAGTTGAAGCTTTTAAGTGAATGCAATTTGGGAAACAGACTGCAAAAGAAGATGAGAAATTAGTTGCTTTTTAAAAAAGGACAGTTAGTAAAGGCAATTTACTCAATTCAAGTTAGGGAACGGCAGTTATATGTAAGTAGCATCTAGCAAAGAAACACATTTCTCTTTTAAATGAATAGATAATCAAAAAAACCTTGGAAAACATGAATGTACGCATTTATACAGCAGGACTCCACATTGAAAGTCAATATCCAATTTAAATTATGAACCAAAAACGGATAAACTAGATTTTGTATAGCCTAAAAAAAACAGTCGGAATGTGCGGTCGCAATTACCTTTTCCTTTAATCAAATAAGACATTCAACACTCAGACTTACTTAAATGGGTCCTATTATGCTTTTTATACTTTCTTTATACTGTTTGAAAGTAAAGATAGTCTATTGCGAAGAGGGTTATTTTCAAGCAAGCAGCTTGAAAACTCTGAACTCCTTCAAATGAATGATTTACTGCAACTGTTTACATCCACAGATATAAAAAACCTAATGTTTCGTGTGTGACTTTGACATAACCTTGAGTTTGATGTAACATGTCATCTGAAAACTACTTTGTGTGGAATTGCTTTGTGTCTGTAAACTCAGAAAACGTAGGAGTTTAAACTGACAAGACTTGCTTCACTTTCAAAAATGACAGGTCCATTAACAACACTTATTTTGTGTTTTGGCTATTTTAACACATCTTGTTAAAAAACAAACAAACAAACAAAAAAAAACTACACAGTGTGCCCAACACAATGTGTATTATTAACTATCATTCAATCAGATTTCTGCTTGGTGCCTCTTTTTCACTGGTGCAGGACTTGGATTCTTAGCTGCATGTCATGTATTTGGAGTAATATTTTTAATATTATGAACTTTTAAATATATCATTATTATCATATATCATACAGTCAATGTGCATTTAAGTAGCACCATTGACACGAGGGCAATGTTGAACAAATTGTTTAAAAATGTCTATGATAATTATTCTGAAGAAATGTACTGCAAATTTGGTAAAATATAACAAAAATATAACAAAATTAGCTGTTTTATTCATTCATTCATTCATTTTCCTTCGGCTTAGTCCCTTATTTATCAGGAGTGGCCACAGCAGAATGAACCACCAACTATTCTGGCATAATTTTACACAGTGGATGCCCTTCCGTTTACGCAGTGGATGCCCAGGCCTTGCAAGTACTGGGAAACACCCATACACACACACACTCATATACTAAGGCCAATTTTGTTTATCCAATTCACTTATAGTGCATGTCTTTTGGACTGTGGGGCAATCGGGAGCACCCAAAACCCACGCGAACACAGGGAGAACATGCAAACTCCACACAGAAATGCCAACTGGCCCAGCCGAGACTCTAACCAGCGACCTTCTTGCTGTGAGGTGACAATGCTAACCACTGAGCCATCGTGCCACCCAAAATGTGCTTTTTGCATTCCATTAATCTTGTTATTTCATATAAAAATACTAAGCATAAATATTTTAAACTCAAACTTCATTCTGAAACTTCTTGTGAACATAATAGGACCCAATTAACATAAAAAAACAACAACAACATGCCATTAAAGATTTGCATCTGATCTGTTATCTAAAGGACGAGGACTCAGTGCTCTGTTCTTCTGACAAGGAGCCTTTAACAGGGATATAAACTATTGAGTAGGTTATCCGGGGAAAAATATTTCCAACTGAACTTCCAAGACTAACACGGACCAAATGTTCACACAAGACGTATAGCTTTATCTGTCCTAAGAAACAGAAAGTTACTGAGCGAGTTAATGCTTTTGATCTGAGGCACCGTAGTTTAAAGTGATGCTTTTTTCCATAGGCTTCTGACCCAAGCTGTGCTGGGCATCTAGAGTTTCAGGAACCTAGCAAAGTGGATAAAAAGCAGTCCCTGGTGAGGCTTGTTATGCATGTGAGTCATGACTGCTTCTGCTATATTCCACCCAAAAGCTGGAGAGTTGGAGGGTATTTGAAGGACTTTAAAAGTGCTGTTCTTAAGTGGGAAGAAATTCTGTTCTCAAGACTTTTTCTGCATATATTTTTTTATCAGAAACTGAACAAGCTAAAATTCCATTTAAATCTAGTTTAAATATTAATTTGTTTCTGGAAAGTATCTGCAAATTCTTTAACTGGATTGCATTGACACCTTGGATTCCAATACATTTCCAGTGTGAACAGAACACCTGATGAAAAAATACAGCACAAATGTATCCAAATTAGCACTTACATATTATTTGCAGGGTTGCACATAAATACACACACATTAATATGGTTGTATCGCATCTTGGGCGTATTTAAACACATACTTGTGATGGTCAAAAAAATAGATTCATAAATGTTCCCTTTTTTTCTTATGCATCAGTATTAGATTGTGTTGTGAAATATTTTTCTACTCTTTACTTCTCAAACTTGTGAGGTTGTATGATATTTTGTTTACTATGTTTACTACAATCTTTACATAAATTGTATAAAATTACATAATTAAAATTACATAATTAATGCATAATGTCACTCATATAGCTAAAGAAAATAATCTACAAATAAAATGCAATATTTAATGAATGATTCAGTTTTTTATGAGTCAAACATTAACTGAAGATTGTCAGTAAATTAGTTATGCATAAAGGAATTCAGGAGGAAATCAGTTCACCTGGTTTGTATAATGTTACCTATGTTAATAAATCTTATCTTATCTTATCTTATCTTATCTTATCTTATCTTATCTTAT
>CAIGQW010015581.1:13848792-13868928 GCA_903798125.1 Danio choprae | reverse complement strand
TCTTATCTTATCTTATCTTATCTTATCTTATCTTATCTTATCTTATCCATCTATCTACACTGTAAAAAATGCTGGGTGCCACACAATCGATTTGTGTTGGGACAACACTAAGGAATTAAGTTAACTTATTAGTTTTTACAAATTTAAGTGGATTAAATAATTAAGTTGTTACCAAAAACTCAAGAATTTAGTTTTACAAGAATGTTCAGCTTATATTAAATGAATAGTTTAAACAAACAGCATTTCATTCAGTCTATCTATCTATCTATCTATCTATCTATCTATCTATCTATCTATCTATACACATTCACCTCATATATTTCTTAAATTCTCACATATTTATTAAATAATCTATTACTGGCGTGCAAAACTCTACACCATCAAGTAGCTCCATTTAATCTCTCTTGATTTTTAATCCCATATCAACCAGAACACATCTGATATGGTATACTCACTGCAGCTGAGTGTGCTGTCGGTCTGCGTGCTAGTGCCTGGGATAGTCCAGTAGGAATGATCCCAGTCAATGATATTACCCACAGTATCACAGGTGAGCGCGGACAGCTCGCTGCTGAGCATGGCGTGATCCCACAAGCGGAAATTATAAATGAAGCCATCCAAATTCTGATCATCCACGCTGACCGAGCTCGATCCCTTTCCAGCAATTTGAAGCGTTCCGCCACTCTGCAGTGTGTAAACCTGAGAGGCCGAGCAGACCCTGGAGAGATAGTTGCCTCCAAAATACACTCCTACAAGACCAGAAGACTTGGTCCAGGTGAGGCAGAGCGGTTTCATGCTGGATGTGATGTCTGAGCTGGTGAGAGCATAATCTACTGAGCAGGAGGAAGCGCCGATGAACAACTCCATGCCATTTGATGTCTTCTCAAATGCCAAAATAGACGTCCCAGAAGCATTAGTCAAGGTAAAGATGGTCTCTGTGGCCTTCTGCGCAGTGCGGGCGATTTCAAAACACACCGTGAACGCAGTCAGAACGGGAATGGAGACAGAATTGGACACTCTCAGTACAGTCTTGCTGACTTTTGGCATTGTGACCTTCTGGTTCCTCAGTGTCACTGCCACTGCAAGAGTAAAGAAAACACGTTAGATTTTTTGGATATATAACACAAATGGACGTATTTAGTTATTGTGGAATGACTAAAATTCAAACCACTTGATGATCTGGACTACACTGTAAAAATGCTGGTTTTCACACAACTCCTTTATGTTGTCCCAACACAAATCAATTAAGTTAACCTAATTGTTTTTACCAAATTATGTAAATTGAACATTAATACAATTAAGTTCCAAATTTTTTTTTTCAAAATAGTGTTGTTTCAACTCATTTTTAATATATAGTTTAAACAAGCAGCAAAAGTCATTTTTTGAGTGTAGACATTTGCTGAGTATTCAATAATTCAATATATCGTGATGATGAACATGCATAATATTGATAATATGGGCACTCCTAAAATACTGCAAATAATTATTTATTAATTAAACTTTTAGAGTGTTTTTTAGATTGTGTTGTATTGGCTGTTAATTACAAAACCAAATTATTGAAGACTTAATAGGCAATTTATTTTCACATGGCCTACGACATTGACATATCTCTGATTATTTATAGGCCTTTTGTTCGTTAACTCTGTAAATGACTTTTGGTGCTTGTTCAAACTTCTTACTTAAAATAAGTTGAAACAACACAATTCTTAAGTTTTTTTTAAACAACTTAATTGTTTTATGTTCAATCCACTTAAATTTGTAAAAACGATTAACTTGAATCCATTAAGGAACTGTGTGGAACCCAGTATTTTTTGCAGAATTTAACTAAAGTCAATGCAATGACAAATACAAAACCATTTACAAATCTTAACTAATGTTAATTTCTTTGATAATGACTAAGAACACATTCAAAAGTTGCAATACCTAATAAAATTAAGTTGTATTTTTTTATTAATTTTAACCTACAACTATAATATGGCTGATTCTTTGCTGATTTTAATGCATTATAATTAGCATTCACTAATAAGAATTTATTGCAAGTGTTAACTATTGTACTTTATCACCCTTTTGCAATTTCATTTAAAACATTAGTTTACTCTGAACATCTATATACAATAAAGCAATACACTAAGCGTTTTTCTTTTAAATATTGTGATAAAACCATATATCATGATAAAGGTTTCATTAATTAATCGCAACAAGAAAATGTAATACCAGAACATTTGCTAGCTCAGACTAAATTCAAATGTGAATCAACTGTTTCATAATATGTTTCGTCAAACGAGACATTAATGTCTGAAATCATCCAAGTTTGTCAGGAACATTATATTAAGTATTTACTCTTAAGACAAGAATATTAAACGTCTTTCAAGCCAGACAGTCATATTCCTTTGCCCATGTTAAAACACTGCTTTTGAGGCCTATTTGCTGACATGCTTTATTTAAATTGGCGGATGTTTGTGTCTGTTGGCTGTCTCAATATAAAAACCACAACCAATTTGGAATGGAAAAAATACACCTCCAGTTGCACTATTAGATCCATGTACTTTATATTTGTGATGCTTTCTGACATGACCAGATGTGGGACACTGACCAAGAATCAAAGGCTTTGCTGAATGCTAAGCATTAATGAGCTTGATCTCAAAGGTGTTTCATTTTCAGACTTGTTTCACTGGGAAGATAACAGAATAATACACTGCTGTCTACATCTGTAAAAAAAGGAAAGCTGTTGGGTAATATTGATACTTCCACACCTGTCTGTCTTGAGTACAAAAGGTTATTTATTGCTAGTTGTCGTTTCTTTTGGAGGTGTTATTTTTTTATTCCAGTGAACATATCTGTGTCTGTCAATTTAACCAGGCACTAGTGTCTGGATTTTATATAAAAGTGTATAGTGTCACATGTAGGTTATGTTAAAGTTTTCCTGTGTTTAAGCTGACCTAGTTTCCTTTTTGCAATTACTGTCGGTAGATTTTTCCCATATTAGATGTGAGAATTAAGCTCCTAATTTGAATTTACTCTTTGGAATAAACTACTGAAAAATTTAGCACACAAAAGTAACATGAGCTGACTTTCTGCGGTAAAATAAATAAATAAATATTACTCCAAAGATTTGCCATAATTCAAACATATTGCAGAAAAACATGCCTGTTTAAAACACAAACAAATAAAACAAAATTAAAACATTTGAATTACATTTAATAAAATTTTACATCAACTTTTAGATAGAAAAAACTCTATTTCTCAAATCTGCTTATTGAATTTTTTCATCAACAATTTAAAATAAATTAGTATGTTTTCCCCTCAAAAATACTGAATAAAATTGATTTTGCAGGGTGAATCTTAAGAGAATGGGAGAAGGGCTGAATAAATAACTGAATAGTAAAAATGTATTAATTGTTTGAGATTGTGGTCATAAGAACACAATAAGATGATACTGATGGTAGAGATGATACTAGCGTGAAAGGCAAAGCAAAATTGTGAGCAGCTGTGAAATAAAACCGAACGGTGGAGTTTAGCTATGTTCTCTCAATAATACTGTCTGTGAGGTCTTACATTGTTTAATAAAACTCAGTCCCACTCATCCTGAAAGATCATCAGAATTCCAAAGCAGAAGTAATTAAATGGCATCCCGTGAATGACAATGGGGCACAAGCATAAATTAATAAACATAACAAAATAATCATAATTACAAAATTATTAAATACTAGTGAAAAAAATATTCATAAAGCAAATGAATGAATTAATAAAAGAATAGGTAAATAAACATGCTGTGCTAAAGTGCACCAAATCATAAACATACCTTGCTTGTAACTGATATGGAAGCCTTTCTTTTGAACACTAAAGTCCGAGTTAAAGAAAACCTCCATCACATTTCCAGTGGAGTTGAGAGTTAGTCCGTTGGCCGTTAAGCCGCAAAATTTGGCATCATTGGTGCCGGTCTTGACGACAACACGGTCATAGATGCAGCCTTGTGCTTCCTCGAGCTCGAAATCAAGGAAGGTGATCTGCACTATAAAGCCAGCCGGGGCCTGTATGCTCCAATTGCAGGCCTGGCTGGGTGGGTAGTCATTGGGGTAGCAGGGGGAGGTAAAAGAGCCCTGGGAGTCGGTGAGCACCACATTGCAGCTGGTGCTACTCTGGCAGCTCTGTGCCACTGCAAGCAAACAGGGCACATGTCACTTGACCTTGCATTGGGGAAGGATTAGAGGTTTTAGCAGAGGCTGAGGACAGGAGAGGAATCAGCCAACAGGAAGATGCGTTTAGACAGCCGCTTGGTTAGTGCATCGACAGAGACAAAGACAGAACCAGAGGAAAACAGATGCCAAGCCTGGTCGAAATTTTGGTCAAACTACAACTGGCTTCAGTGATTATGTAAGATCTGAGCGCAAATACAAAAATCCAGGAGCTGTATGAACATATTATGTCTATGGTTGTTTTGTTTGTATGATACCAGTGCCAAATTGATAGTTTTTAAACCAGTACCTATGAATGAATGTAAATAAATAAAAACCTAAATGAAATTTGGTAATGACATAAATCTTTCTATGCATTTTATACACAAATAAAAGCCTAAATGAAGCTACCATGTGTCTTCAGAAGATTAGGATTAATCCGTTCAAGTTAAATGTATTTTTTAAGTGTTCTGGGTGAATGAGTTTCAATAGGTCGACAGAAATGTCTCGCATTGCATTGAAAATATTATTTGTAATCCGAATTGTCATTTTCTTACGGATTTAGAACAAAATGAGGGTGAGAAAATGATGACTTGATTTCTTTTTTTGGGGTGAACTAATCCTTTAATGGCAATGATTAGTTATTCACCTACTGTGAGCAAAATGGCAGTTAGTAAAGCTACAGTGTCTTCAAGTTACAACCTGCTGGACAAAATGCAGCTTTTGCTTCCCTTATAATGCCAGTGTAAGAATGTACTTTATTTTATTTTACTGTTGTTTGTAAGAGTTTCGGTTTCTTGTCACAGTAGTCATTAGCTTACTTCTGCGTGGTCATATATTTAGTAATAACTTCAGTTTAATTCTACTGAAGTTGTTGATCTGTACCTTTACTATGAATGAATTCAACTGAATCAACACTGAATTTAACTGGGTAGAGGCAGGACTTGCTACAGCTGTTTTACAGCAGAATTTAGAGTAATTCAATGTTCAGATTTGATACACTGATGTTGTTTTTTCTTTATTAGGGCTGCACAATAATGAAAAAAAATAATAATGAGCTGAACAGGTCTATTTGGAAAGAAATTGGATTGCAAATATACAAATAATTTAATTGCTAATAATAAGTACAAATGAGGAACAGTGCTTTATGTTTTTTTTCTGTGGGGTGTATTAGTATTCAAGTACAGAAATCAAATAATCAAACAGTAACAGGCCTTAAAAACATCCACTCAATTAAATTAAACTTTGCCATAACCTATAAATCATATGCATTCTGACCTTTCAACTATTGTACTTGAATTTGCACATTCTAATGTAAGTATTGTATATGTTAACCTCTAGAGCTGAAGTTGTATAGAAGACTATAAAAATACAGGAAACCCGAAGCCATTTGTCAACTGGGATTTAGCCATTTGATAGAAATGTGAACCACATCACCAACTACACCCTTTAAGCTTCCTCAAGGCAACTCTCACACATGAAGACTTCAATATAGGGAGAAAAAAAAAAGAGACTTGACTCAGAGACAATGGCGTCTGTTCATGCAGTCCTGAACAGCACATAAGAAGAAAAAAACACAACACAATTTGGCAAACTGAGCAATTTAACTTTCTCAAGACGCAGTGGCTTCCCCGGGACAAATCGTATGCATGTAAACAAACATTACCGAGGGTTATATTTCATAACCAATTCCAAATGTCAAAGGACAAACTCATTTCAGTGATTTACAATATGTTCTCCATGTTAATAATATTTCCTCTCTCTCTCTCTCTCTCTCTCTCTCTCTCTCTCTCTAATTTTGTTAATAATGCTGTTGAGAACAACAAATTGAATTTTCATCCATGAAATTGTAAAACTTTTTGCATGAAGGATTTCCAAGCATTGTGGTCTATTAGTGAGCATGAAACAAAGAACTGAGTATTCACATCTACAGCGACATTACCTCTGGAGAAACAGGAAATTTGGCATTTGATGGCTTTGTACAGGTTTCAGGTGGGGGACAATACAGTTAGGATATTTTAATCGTGAGAACTGCTCTTTAACAGAACCGAACAGAACAGAAAGGGAAAATTATCTCCTGTTTAAGGGGACATAACCTAAACCACAGACTGCGCTGTCTTCAGAGAGTCATTACATGCCTCGTGTTCACCAGAGTGGACAGTTGATACTAAAACTGGATTTCAAACCACTTACAATTCAATCCAACCTGCCAACAAGCCAAAACTACATGCTTTTTCTCCTTTCTTATTCTGTTTAAAAGCGGTCAGACATTTAAAAGCATGCACAGAATTAAAACAAGTCTAATTACGGAAACACATGAATGGCTAATACCACTACTTTTGAAAATAATTTCATTTCAGGTCTTTCAGCTCATTCATTTCAAACAATAAAATCTTAATGCTCTAGGGAACATTTCTAAATATTTGCACTGCATTAGCCTGAATATGTATTAGACTTTACTTACACCCTTAGTGGTGTCTTATATATTGCCATGAAAATGTATATTGTCTACAAGAAACTGGACTTTGAATATAATTGTAATAATCAGATTTAAAATACAGGCACATGTTTTTGTTAGCTTAGCATTAAAAATAGTCAACAAGATGTTACTGGCTTTTTTTAAATATTAGAATTTTTGGGATTGTTTTTATTGTTTTGAAAGTGGCTCTGGCTCTTTTTTTAATAATTAGATTTTGACCATACATTGTGTTTGATTCGAGTGTTGATTCTTATTTCTGAAAATAATTATTAGCTTAATTTAATAGTTTGGACACTGTTGTTAATCGTAGCCATTACTATTATAATAATGTGCCACTAATAGAGCTCCCTACATAGTTTACAGCATTGGCTGATCTTTTCTTTTACCCTTAAGCAACTTTACTGTATGTTTCTCGCCCCTGCTGTACCTAAAACATACTTCAAAACCAAAGTATACTTTACTGTACCATACATTTTGTATACCATTACACACCCCTAATGCTAAACCATCTTAAGCCAAGAATTCTTATGATTTATGTCATCAAATTACTTCAACAAAAAAGTTCCAAAAGGTTTGCAGGGATGCCATAAAAGAGTTCATATTTATGACAATAAATATGGTTTCAAGTCATTTAGTGAACAGTTCTTAGATGAACTAGGTTTTTGAAAAACATGCTATTAATCTAAAGAACTTTTTTTAGCACTCTATATAAATATATATATAAAGAACCTTTTGTGGAATGAAAAAGTTACATAGATGTTAAAGTTTCTTTATCGTGCCAATAATGATCCTTTATTTTTCACAGTTAGGGAGTAATACATGACTAAACTTTCATCAAGAAACAAACTGCAACAGATACACAATTCTTACAAACAAGCGCCTATGTGATCAAATAAACAGTTCACTTTTGAATGGAATGATCTGAGAGTTTGCTTCTCATAGCCCGTGCCAGCTTTCAAGCCAAATTTAAAACTAAATAAGTCAGGAAAAGGCAAAATATGTAATAAAAAGGCGAC
This sequence comes from Danio choprae, assembly GCA_903798125.1. Classification (NCBI taxonomy): domain Eukaryota; kingdom Metazoa; phylum Chordata; class Actinopteri; order Cypriniformes; family Danionidae; genus Danio; species Danio choprae. The sequence continues at coordinate 13,861,261 of CAIGQW010015581.1, read as the reverse complement.
TTTTGGAGAGCAACTCTGAATTTAATAAAGTATTCCACATTGAGTGTTACGGCTCCAAGGCAAAACGATCTTTGGCTGTATAGCTACAAGTTGTAAACTGTAAAACAATTAAACTAAATAGATTTTATTCACATAACTAGCTCATGCTTGATTTTAGTTTTATGATAAAAAGCCAGCAGACATTCTACAAAACAACACTGTGTAATGTAAACGTACAGCAAGGAGACCCATTTAATTGTAGTGTTCTTACACATCTGCATTCTAATTCACCCTTCAGGGAGATCAAATACACCACAGAAAAATCACAATTTTAGTGCAGGCCAAACTGGGTCACTACAAACCCCACCACAACAAGACCCCATTGGCACACCTGGGACTGAAAACGCTGGAAAATTCATAATGGTTGTCTAGTGAAAACAAGGAAAAAGGTGAGGGAAAAAGATCACACTTTCCGCCATCAAGCCTGGGGTTTAAACAAGCAAGGAATGGGATCAGCTTTTGACAAGTGGCCTGTGAGGCTGAAATCACTATTGGCCAGAATCACGCTACTGGAATATCCTGCTGTTTTATAGATGTCAGACTGGGCTTCAGTAAAAAACAGCACGGCCAGCGGAGCTACTGAAGCAACAGCAGATTCAAGACAGGGTTCATCTCAATACTGCGTCAAGGGGACCAAACACGTCACCAGCCGTTTATTAATGAATTAAGTGTACTAAATAAGACATGGATCACTCCACTCAAAGGTCAGTTACTCACCAGTGAAGTCATGCTAGAAAACAGTTCATCTTTTTTTTATATACAGTAAGGTCAAAATTATTTGTTTTATTTCGGATAGAATAAAAGCAGTTTTCATAAAAAACAAAAACAAAAAAAAAAAAAAAAAAAATTTTAATGTCAATATTATTAGTCCCATTAAGAAATACATATTTTTAGATTGTCTTCAGAACTAACCACTGTTATACAATGATTTGCCTAATTAACCTAACTTGTCTAATTAACCCAATTAACCTAGTTTAGCCTTTACATTGCACTTTAAGCTGAATACAAGCATCTTGAAAAATATCTAGTAAAATATCACGTACTGTCATCATGGCAAAGATAAAATCAGTTATTCGAAATGAGCTATTAAAACTATTATGTTTAGAAATGTGTGAAAGAAAAATCTCTCTGTTCAACAGAAATTGGGGAAAAATACACCGGGGGGCTTATAATTCAGGAGGACTAATAACTCAACTGTATATATGAATGATTTTTTTTTATTTTATTTATTACACTGCTCTGTGAAATACTTCATTCCGATTGGTCAATCATGACATTCGAACGTATGCTATTGTCAGATTACAGCAACTTTGAATCATCTTGACTATTAGTAAATAAGTTGACTTATCTGTCATGCTGCTGTTTGGCACCATCTTTCAAAGGAATAGTAATACAAGTAGGTTAGTGTAGGCTGAGTTCATCCATTTTTTGCCTGCAAGCTTTAAGTTCAATTAAAGAGTTCGTAAATTGTTGCATCTTAGATCAATGTTTTCCGACTAAATTCTTTATTTTTGTGGCAAGTAGATATGTAATTGATAGGATAACATGCGTACATCTTAAGGGTTGTCTCAGAATAAAGTTCAATGCACACAGGGTGTGAAACTTTCCATTGAAATTTTTGCAAGTTAAAAAATAAATACAACTTCACGTTGTGTTAATGGTATTTACACACTGTCTTTGAAAAAAAAATAAATAAATAAAACTTCATAAAAAGTCATATATATATTACACATGTACTAAATATACATTAATGACATAGCACAAAGGGATTTATTGATTATTAATTATGCCATATATGTCATGTGTGTAAATACCAGAAACGGCACACATTTAATTTCCTTGCATCAAAATACTTAAATCAAAAATTTCTAAAACATTTGATAAAACCAAAATAAAACACATAAAATAAAATCTGTCAGAGACAGAGAACTTTAAGCCCATACTAAATAAATAGATAAATAAATAAAAAGAGACATTCAAGTGCAAAATAATAATAAATAAATAATAATAATAATAATAATAATAATAATAATAATAATAATAATAATAATAATAATAACAAATAAGTAAAATAAATAAATGAGAATGATGTGATTTGAGCAGTGTTGTGAAGTGACTGCTGGTGAAATGAAGGTCAATGAAAGAATGCCTGACTAAACAGAAGAAAAGAGCAGCTTTGATCTCAGAATGTCCTTTTAGCAGAAGGAAAGATGCCAAAAGATGCAATGCCAGATAGACGGATCTCAGACTAAGAAGAGCTGGAGATTAAAAATAGTCCTTTCAGCAGCATCACATTCTGTGAAAGCTTTAATCCTCAAGTGTCTCCTTTCTCTCACTTTCCTGCAGTTTACCTCTTTGTACTTCAGGTGTGCAGTATTAATCTGCCAAGAGTCAGTTAACAGTTCACTCAAAAATGTAATTCTTGTCAACATTTATTCACTTCTCTGGTATTCCAGATGCCTGCATTATTATTTCATGAATTCATGAAGTGTTAGAGCAGTCTTTTTTCCTTTGAAGTACAACTCAAAATTATATTATATATATATATATATATATTAAAAAATTAAGAGTCATCTGCATTGGTTACCAGTTGCCAATAAAAAAATAAAAATAAAATTAAAATAAATAAAAAAAATAAAAATAAATAATAATAATAATAAAATAAAATAGAATCAGTCAGATAAAGATAACTTTAAGGCCATATTAAATAAATAAATTAATGAATAAATAAATTTAATAAAATAACTTTGTATTCTATTACTAAAACTCAATTAATTTTTATTCTGCTTCTCATACAAAGCTTTAAATTTGACTACTGTCATGACAGATTTAGGAGTATTTTTATCATTTTGAACCCATAACCTTTTACTGTATGGAAAAAAAACAGCTCAGACTCTTTGCCCAGCATCACATTGTATGCTTTATGGAAGAAAAGAAAAAGACCTGGAACAACATGAGGGGGAGTAAACAATATCATATTCAATTTGGGGGAACTACCCCTTAATTAAGCCCATCACTTCAGCACATATTTTCTGTATTTCTCTTGATCAACACAGAGCATCTGTTCTATAAGGATCCCAGAGAGAATCAAAGAAAAATATGGGTATCCAAGCTGTGTGTACATTTGTGGTTTTAATACAAAAACAAACAACAAAAGCATATTGTGAATGTAAGCGCAAAGGGCTTGTTCCCTTTGACGGACCATAATCACATCTGGTTTTAATGACAAGCTTTCGCACGAGGACAGTAAAGAAGAGCCCCAGAATATAAAATCTGTTTACAGAACGTGACAAATCACATCTAATCAACAAGTTATTTCATCACCAATTTTCCAAGTTTGAGCAACATCTGATTTAGGCGTGATTTAAATGAGGTTAGGAATGCCTTCCAGAGGCGTACCGTCCTATAAAATGATGTGCAAAATTACTCTTGGCTCTCTCCACACAACATTATTCCACTATTTGTTTCAACCACGGCTTAAATTAATAGAATTTCATTGTTTCGAAAGGTTGTCTGTTGTTTAAACGATTAAAGCGCTTTAGAAAAATTCCCTGATGCCGATTCCCAGCAGTAAATCTGATCTTTGCTCAAAACCATTTCTGACAGGCATCCAAGGACTGTAAACGTTCCTACTTGGACCAATATAACAGTACGAACAAATCAGGCGAGTCGTGGTATGCGACTAATATTAAAAAGACACATGCTTTTCATATGCAGCTCACAGGGAACTTTAATTCGGCAACAGAAGAGTGATTAAGGTCTAGAGCACATCCATGTTTTCTCTGGTGCTGAAATCATTAATAACACACCTGGCTACTAAGTCAGTCTCTGTCTTGACAAAGATTAGGTCAGTTTCACAAAAGATAACTACAAATGTTGTAAGGACTGGTCTACAAACAGAAGCAGGCACGGTAAACAGTTCAGTCGGCCAATGCATACTGTTAGACCACTGAGAGAGTAGGCAATATCTCATATCTCACCCCGGGGTTCTGTTTCATTTTTATATGTAAAAGAACATGAAGGATCTTTCTACACAACTGATTGTGGCAACCCAGGCTCATGAAAAATACATGGCTTTGGCAGCAACTTGACAAAAAGGATATGACTTTGTGGATGTTTCAAAGCAAAATGTCCAATGAAGAGGTCAGGTCAGCTCTTGACAGCTTAAAAATCAAATGTTCAATGAAGTACATCTAAAAATATATATACCTATGCTTACAAAAATGTGAGATAAAAAGGCATTTGCTTAAGATACACATTAGTACAGATAAGTTTCTACAAACTAACATGTTAGTGCATAAAATGTATTTATAAGTATAACATTACATATGAGTTAGTACATAAACTGTTCATATTGGCGCCTAAACTGTAAATTTCATAAGATAAATGTACATTTTAGTACCTTAAAGGTATATATTAGTATAAGTTGTAATCAGCACCTAACTAAACTAAATTAAACCATACTAAACTGAACTCAACTGAACCCAACTCAACTAAACCCAACTCAAGTGAACTCAACTCACTTAACTTAACTTAACTTAACTTAGCTTAGCTTAGTTTAATAATAATGCATACTAATGCTAAACTGAGGGCTAATTCATTAAACAGTAATTTAAAATCATGTACAGTAAATTGTGATGAATGTATCTCTCCAGTAGTCAATTCAATGCTCTTTTGTCTTTGCCAAAACACATCATTAATACACTTTGTTAGAACTAAGATCAATCACAGTATACATTTTTTCCATTAAACCTGTACATATTAGTACAAATACGCTGTATTTAAATACCTGAAATCAGCACTTGAACTACAAATATTAAAATGTAGGTTTCATTATTAAACTGTACACATGGTATATGTAACACAAATGGTATATTTTAGTGCCTTTTGGAAAGGTATCACTCCAATCACATCCTTTGTACATTTACCTGTATGTAAGGGGATGGGGACAATAATGTTGTGCAAACAATTAAATGCATCAGTTTACTAATCATGCACAGTTGTAAAAGTGTCTTGACAACACTGAAAAGAATCTTAAATAAATAAGCCTTCATTAATTCATCATCTGCCTCTTAATCTAAATGTGCATGAAAAGGAATACAAGTTGTTGTTTCAATGTCTCCGGTGTTTTTCAAAAATCTTACTTGGCACATTTTTCAAATGAGTCTGGGTAGGACTGTAGCATTAGTTAATAAAATATGTATTTCAGTTTCTTTTTATGCCATGGAGATATTTTTCATGTACAACTGTTGTGACTGCTAAGCAAACAGAATGCAAGGACAAGGACAACAAAGGCATGTTAATGGTGGTGAAAAAGCATGACACAAATGAAACAAAGTCTTTTCACCAGACGTAAGAATGCTAAGAGAAAGAAAAGCTTCACTACATTTATAAAATGAAAGGGAGATTACTGAAGCAATGGAAAATATGAAATGAGAAATTATGAGGGGAAAAAGAAGCATTAATGAATTGAAAGCAATGTTGATGAGAAATATACATATAACATCAGACCAGAACATAATTATGGATTTTCAGATAACACACTATTGGCATCATAACATTTTACACTTCGAACTGTAGAGCTCCTTTACCTGAGGTGGAAAGGCAGATCAGCAGGAGGAAAACTGCGAGAGTATTCTGGAACTTCCATCTCCACCACCGACCACTGATGAACGAAATCCTGCCAATCAGATTAAGCAAATTAAATTTCAAAACCACAATTCAATTTATTACTTACATGCCATTTTAGCATAGCGTAAATATACAAATACCGTAATTGCATTAGAGGTTTCATTAAATGGACCACAGGGCATATTTTGATGCAACCGATGCTTTAAAAATGCATTTGATTTTGCTTATGCAAATATCATCACATCTGGTTTTCTTAGTCACAGACTCAAAACACTTTCACTGGCATAAACTTCATGCATGAGCTTTACTCGTTTTGCCTCACACACAGGAGCACAATATCTTTATTCATGCGTATATAATTTGAGAGAACTTTGAAGGTTTAAATTATGTATTTGTGGCATGGAAACGATTTTTTATTTTTTTTTCATGTCAGAACAGGGACCACAGCCATGCAAAAAACTGCCCTTACATAATGACTAATCACTCTCCCACGTCAGCCATAATAGTTTTGCTGAAAAAGATCACGGACGATGAGGTTTACAAAGGACAGCTAAAAATGACAGGAAACCAGAGGCTGAAAAAACACATAAGAAAGCCTTTTAAATTCAGTGTGCTATCTAAAGCGGACTGTTGCACTTATACAGTTTGGGTATCGCTCACGCATGTTAAAATTAAACCTTAAACATACATTCAATAGCAAGCAGTTATACAACGTAAATGCAATTTGTTACTCTAGATAAAAAAAAGTGAGTAAACCCTTTGTAGCTTTGAATTTTTAAGTTGATTTAAGTTTTATAATTCGGCACGGTGGCTCAGTGGTTAGCACTGTCACCTCCAGTAAGAAGGTTGCTGGTTTGAGTCCCGGCTGGGCCAGTTGGCATTTCTGTGTGGAGTTTGCATGTTCTCCCCGTGTTTGTGTGGGTTTCCTCCGGGTGCTCCGGTGTCCCCCACAGTCCAAAGACATGCGCGGTGAAATGAAAGACATAGGTGAAATGGGTGAAAAAAAATTGGCCATAGTGCATGAGTGTGTGTGTGTGTGTGTGTGTGTGTGTGAGAATGTGAGAGTGTATGGGTATTTCCCAGTACTGGGTTGCAGCTGGAAGGGCATCCGCTGCATAATAGCAGGTGGTAAATTACCGTATTTCATTCATTCATACAGTGTTGAAGTAACGTCAACACATTGTGCTTTTGTTACACAGACACAACCGAAAGCAGGTGGTGGTCAATGCTCATCAAAAACAGCATATCCACAAGCATAGAAACATACTTATATATAGAAGGTGCTGAATGTCCTTCACATACCGAATACCATCATGATAATATACTTGACATTAAAGTATTTTAGTAGAACATTAGATGTAACATAAAACTCTAATATACATAGCAGATGAGGGGAAAAAAAACATTAAAAATGAGGAAGGAAATTCTGGGAAAGTCAATTTACGCTTATTTACTATACTGTTAACCAGATAACAAGTTATACCTGTAGCATTTTTTTTTACAGTTTCTTGTTTTATGTTTACAGTGTAAAAGAAATGCTTAACCAACTCATTCCCAGTGCCATTTAAAGGGATAATTTATTAAAAAGTAGATTCTATATTCAATCACTTACCTTCATATTTTATTACTGTGTGCAATACAAAATAAGTTCTTTTAAAAGTCAATAGGGTGCAAATGCATTAAAAATATATGCATTTTGTCCATGGAGTGAATAACAAGGGTTTTAAGCTTTGGAAGAGCACAAGGTTCAGTGTATTGCACCTTTTTAACCTTACAATACACAAACGTTTTTCACACTTGAAGCAGTTAACTCTGGGTCATTATAAATCCTGTGTTTCTTTAGCCTTGTAAATGAGTATAGCATCTTTATTTGCAACACTTCTTCAAATTACATGTTGCTGACTGCTATTGATTGGTTTTTTTCCTAAACAGACTTTCCAGATTATTAGGGGAAGAATAAAACACTGTCTTAACTCCAATTGTTACATTTTCCATCACTATTTTCCTTCCAAACCAGTTTTTTTTTTACCACCCAGCGCTTGTGCATGTGAATAAGAAGCTTCAATGAGAGTGCATGTGAATAAGAAGCAAGGATGCATTGATTCCTAAACATCTAGTCATAACATACATCTAGCAAAAAATAATTTTAAATGGCAAGTGTGGAAGTTACTTAATCCCTAGTTTAAAAATGGTGTTCAGAATGACAATAACACCGGGATAAACTCAGCGTGAAAAGCCATATAATGTCCTTATATGTCCAAATAAGGTCAGAAAAAGTGTATACACAGAGGACCATACTCCGCAGCATCTTAAAAGCAATGGCCGCACTCTAAAACCTGTTCAGAACGGATCACTGTGTTGGTGCTTCAGATCTACAATAATGGATTGTATGGAGCACTGCCCAGGTGTCCCTTGCTCTCATTCCTTCATAAAAAAGACTGCGTTGTTCTAGCAAAAGTTAGTGATGCTATCAGCCTCAGTCTTCAACTTTGTTCTGAAAAGCAGCCAAAGCAGAACGAAACACTGGCTACTTGCTTGAACTGCACGCACACGGACCATTTATCGGCTCAGTTCGAAAGAAAGCTTTAGTGCGAACATGTTTCTCTTGAACACTTATTTACATGACCACTAAACAGCGCTTTTTGAGTTTGTAATGGAGCTCTTCGATATGAGCGACAAATTAATCTGGTTTTAAAACAATATTATCCCTCTCTGTAACAATGAAGAAGATAACGGCTGAAAGATTATACAAAAGGTCAGGTTAGAAGGCTTTTAATTCCACAAATCACCACCTATTACCATAGTTTTACTCTAATAACAATAACAACTGGCATACACTTGGATATTCATAAATAAATAAAATTATTTTAATTCCAGTGCATCCCTAGTTATTAATGTATTAAATATATGAAATGAGTAATGCAATATAATTACTGTGTTTTTGTTATTAAGCATTATTAAGCTATTTATGCATTTTATTTCTATAAAATGCAGTACAGTTTTTGATTTCCATAACAAAATTAAGGCTACTTTTACTATGGTGGTGTTGATATACTTGCAGTTATCATGATTTACGAATGTACACAATTTGAGGCTTTTTTAAATTAGACATATTTTTTTTTATTTGAATCTAAAGTACTGAATTCCAAGTAAATCAGATGTTGGTGCAACCAACTGTAGAAATTAGTGCCAGCAGTGCTCTTGTTACCAGGAGCTGCTGTTACAGATTGATTGATTGATTGATGGTTAGCTGCAAAAACACAAATTTAAAGGGATAGTAAACCTAAAATGAAAAGTATTTCATCATGTACAGTCCCTTATTTGTTTTTTTTTGGACAACAAATGTAGACGTTAAAAAAGTGCAATTTGAGCTTGCCTAAACATTAATAGTGGATAATGAAAAAAGTATCACAAACTTGTCGCATACAACATGTCATCTTTGTGCACAACTGTGCATTTATGAAGCATTATTTTATACTCTGACTCACTCAGGAAAAGGATTAAAAAAAGCGCACTCCTCTGATCAATTAAGATCTATCAAAATGCAACATTGCCAGATGGAATGTAATTTGTTGTGTTTCTATTTTTATCTTGATTTCTCACTGTATGTGTTCCTGGATGAGCTGGAATTAACTGTGGTATCAATAAAGTCTCATTATTGTGCAGTTGAGTACCAAAAAAATGGAAGGGAAGGTCTGAATCTGTATTAAAATAACCTATTAAAATTTACCAAATCGTATTGTACAGCATACCGCTGTGTTGTCAAATATATTTTAGTAAAGAATAATGTTGGTCACTATTCACTGCAACTATAGGGCGTAGTGTAAGCAGAACATATTCGAATCTCGTTTTGTGGTCTTAAACAGAAAATAAAATTATTGAGTGAACAGTATTTTAAATAATATTTTTGGGAGAACTATTGCTTTACGGTTTAGGGCTTTGCTGGGAATAGAAGAACCAAACTTTCTTTTATTTAAGTTTTTCTTTTTTCTGATTCTGTGAGATAGTATTTTAGGAAAAAAATTGAAATATCCCTAAAATATACATCTATGATATTCAGGTTGGTAGATTGTGTTCTGAACTGAACTGTCCAGGCTCTAAATAGAAGCTGTGTCTAAAGAAGAAGCAACAAAGCATATACAGTATAATCAATCCATCTCAGATTAACCAATTGCACATATATGTCATTTTTCACCATACCACATGAAGATCTACTATATGAAAGTGTATAACACCAAACAAACTCCAGTCTGAAATTTGCTTCCATGAAAGCAAGTTCTGGTGAGTCATTATTTGAAGTTCATGGAAAACAAAGATTCCAGAGGGAGATGATAACCACTGGAGACCTCATAAGTTATTCTGATGAAGACATGATTTGTTTAATTGGGCATTGATCGTCTCCATTAGGATTAGGCTGATAAATGCCTTCATTATAACAAATGGAAGGAAAATTCCCTCCATTTGAGACAGAGTATGTTATAATGAGATTATCGCAATGCTTCATTTGATACCATGGTTAATAACACCTAAGACTGTAAGCTTTTGTTGCCAAGACTTGAAGTGTGTGAAGTTACAAGATCCTGCGTGAGGTCCTCAGATCTTCTTTCATTTCAACAACCATTGTGGAAAGATAATAGAGATCTCTATTTCCAGCCCACAATTCAGATTGGCGAAGGCAAAATCAGCCAGCTGAACAATAGACTTTATATTTTATTAAACAACCCCAACAGATGCATTCATTAGCAGGCCACGATGATTCAATAAAATCCATTAATTAGGACACTATTCCTTTAAACAAGAAGGGAATCTTATCTAATAGGAATACAAGTCAACACCCTGAAATAAATCATTGTTACAAATCATAATGTTACTACATATTTTTCAGCCCTAAACAAAGTCTCGCAGCATCTCTATAAGGTGGAGCACTTGTTGACACAGAATGAGGCCATTTATTTTGACCGCTATATAAAATTCATGTAATGCATCACATTACAGGACATGAATATTGTTCTGAAGGCTCCCTTAAGCATATGTAAATACTCATGAACGGAGCGACTACATGCAAGCAGCATAAAGAACTTGATTCATCAAGCCAAAAATGAGCTGGAAAAGCAGAAACAGTTCCTTCTGGCACTCATAAGTCTAAGACTCCAGAAATCATAATGAAAAATACATAAAATAATATCAACATTTTATAACGGAATTTATCAAGGAATGAGTGTTGAATATGTGTATTTTATAATATAAAAAACAAATATATTAAATAAATGTATGATTATTTTCTAAATAAACCTTGATTAAGGTTTATTAAGGTTTCCTCAAAACCTTGATTATTTCCATACATATAATCTGAAACCATTACAATTAGAGGTGACCTAAAAATGCATCAACAAGTCAACAACTTCAGAAATGTCACAGATGTCACCACAACATGCAGGTAAACTAGATATTTATCATCCATTTTTTTTTTTTTCTCACACATAAGAGAAAAAAAGCTTACTAAACTACGTCACGCTTGTACCTTAAACTCGTGTAAACAGTCGGGCATCAAATGTCTCTGATGCCCAAAATCGCTGTGTAGGCAGGCAGCTCACTATAGTTTAGAGACACCTTTCAGTGGGAGCTATCATTTAAACGTAGACATTTTAAGCACTATTCAGTTGTTTACCGTTTTATTTGCGGTCATCTAAAAGTCCAGAAAGCAATTCATCTGCCCACGAACATTGTAATGTGACACCCATTCTTTTGGGCCATGGATATTTCACTGTTCTTGCTAAAATAAGTGAGGAACATAAAAGAAAAAATACAACGGAATATGGACAATATGCTAATTACACGAACAAACAAGACACAGTCATATTGTTGAATATACTTATAGCGAAAATACACACTGTAGGCTACGCTATTAATTAAAACACTATTTTTTATTCAATTCTTATTACTTTACGAATAATTTGAATACGATAATACAATTCTGTTCATTTATACAAAGCACATACTCTTGTGGTGTAATTCGACTGTCACAAAAACTAATCAGAGCGCTTTATTGAGGTCGAAAGTTAAACGGAGTTTATTCACTTCAGATTTACTTCGAATATCACTTAGAAGAAGTTTGAAAAGTGACTTACATTATTTCATTGAAGCTCGTCTGCTTGAAGAAGCATGATATCTCTTCTGTTTGAACAACTTGAGAGAAGTTTGAGCGTCAGTCAGTCCACCGTTAATTTACACCAGCCTCTCCACAGCTCAGCTAAAACACATCATCATCATCATCATCGGAGATATTCTGAAATCAAATTAAATGTCTGTTTTTGATAGATGAACCTGTGCTTCAGGCAGACAGATGCTGGGTTAAGCGTTAACAAGAGTTTACTAGACAATACTGCGCTTGTCCAACGGCTGGAGGCAGTTCTGACTGGAGCCCCACCCTTCAGCAGAGAAATCCCGAGGAGACCCCCAAAAAGAAGACAAGTAGGTTAGACAGCAATACTTCACACTTGTTTGTCATAAATACATCTATGAACAATGCATACCAAACGCATTGTTCCTAGCAGTAAATACGATAAATAACAAAGTTTTTGTTGGGCCAAACAGCGAATAGAAATGTAGCTATAATTAAAAGTAGCATATGATTATGTATAATTATGGTTATTTACAAACAAACCTACACATACAATTTATATGTGTTTTCACATAAATAAAATGCAATTGCTGATTCTTCTTAGAAGTGTGTGAACAAGAGACACACAGACACAGACAGACAGACAGACAGACAGACAGACAGACAGACAGACAGACA
>CAIGQW010015581.1:13822352-13833792 GCA_903798125.1 Danio choprae | reverse complement strand
ATATATATATATATATATATATATATATATATATATATAGTTCAAAATATATAACATTTAATAAGGTAAAACTTCCAAATAACATTTAATCTCTAGGAAGACGTAAATGAAGCATATGCCAAACCCATTTCCAAATTTGGTGGATTTAAACGTGACTTTTTGACGATTTTCCTTTCTCCAGACATGTGTCAGGTGGGTTATTTTCATAACCGTCAGTAAAATAAGAAGGTGAGGTAAATCAAACAAACATTGCGCTCTTATGAAAATATAGCCTTTTCTGTGCAGAGGAGCTTGATTGACCACAGATCCAAGAGAAGAGTTTTGTTCCTGAAGTGATGCCGTAGGAAGATGAGGAATTGTGAAAAAGGCAATATGCTGGCAGGCTACGACCATGAAAGTCTATACTCAAGATAGCTTTGTAGCGCTATAGTGAAAAGAGAGGTTGTGATTACACAATGATAGCTCCACAATAAGCCGTTCCTTCTGTTCTTAAGAGCTATAATCCACACTGAGGACGAGCTGAGCTATGCATGGAGAAAACACCTGAATACATATACGTATATCAAGCTTTTCGCATGAACAATGAAGGAAATAAAATACCAGAAAAGTATAACACAAACTGCACAGCACATAGAAAATTAATGTTCATTTATTTCTATGCGAGTAATCCACATAATGAGATCTTGACTGTTGAGGGCCTGGATTAAAAGTCAAATTGCTGTTGAAAATTCAGAATGGATATTAAAAAAAATAAAAAATAGGGATGCACTCATCTTAGCAATGCAGACTAATATTATTGCATAAAAACTATACTTTGTACAGCTTTCATTTTATTTGAGCAAGGATTCAATTCAATTGCACAGGGAAAAACTGGACAGCAACAGACATTATGCAACTGGGTGCCTTCACACAGCAGAATTAATGCAAACAGACAGGCTCAAGAAAAGCATATACAATTGATTAAAAACCTCTGAGCTCACAACAGGTCTGTCTTCAAAGGTTTGTCAGTTACTGTTAAAAATAAGTTTTCCTGTGGAGTTTGTGATTCGGGAGTGTTGCGCTTCATAGCTGTAATGCAGATGGTTTTAAACGGATCAAAAACAGATGATAAATATTGATGGATGGCATATCTAATTAAATATATATACACACATTTAATTTGTTATATAGATGTGATTTCAAAGCAGCATATGTGCGCATTTATATATGCATATATAGAGACTTTAATATCGAATTCCAACTCAAAAATAAATACTTACTTACTCTCAGGGTGATTTATATCGAAGTTGATATTTAGCCACACCATATTGGTGTTTTGTAACATCTATTTTTTATGAGGTGAGTTGTTAGCCCAACGCTCAATCCCCAATCTGGAGGACCAGAACATACACTACGGACAATTTAGCTTACCCCATTCACCTACAGCACATGTCTTTGGACTGTGGGGGAAACCTGAGCACCCGAAGGAAACCCACGCGAACATGGGGAGAACAGGAGAACGCCACACAGAAATGCCAACTGACCCAGCGACCTTCTTGCTGTGAGGCGACATCGCTACCCACTGCGACACTGTGTCGCCAAAAAATAAATATATAAATAAATTTACTGTCATCTGATAGTAAGTGGTGTTTTTTCCTCAAGATTTGCTGCAAAATTTGTGGTCCTTCTTGGGTTGTTTTGCTGCACAAATACTTTGACCTGTAATTGTGTTTACCTCTTGACCTTATAAAGCCTATTATATCATACATGACATTTGTACACAAAACCTTGTAAGGAAAAGCTCTTCTACATTAGCAAAATCGCTGGCATTAGAAAAATCATGCTAAATATATTAAGCAAATGTGATGTATTAAACAGTCATTTTAAGCACTGCAGGCTAAGGCTTACTGCACAATAGGGATATCCTAGAGAGACAGAGATATATAGAACCCACGTTTCATGGTCAAGTCCAGATATAAAAATTGATCTGCTTGACTTTCTGACTGATAAAAAAAAATTGCTTTTATTTTCAAGTAGAATGGTGACGGAGAGAGACATACATTAGATCTAGCAAACTATGGATTCACGAAAGTTAACAAGAGGCTTAGAAGAAGCTTACTCCCAATGTCTTGTTATTTATTATCGATCTGTGGTGATGTCTGAATATAAAGAGTTTCAATGGGTGTGTTTGACTAAACTCTACTGTCGCTGGCCAAAAATTGTGACCTACTTTACACTTAAAAGAAAAAATGTATTCTGCGCTAATTAGAAACAGGGAGAGAACGGATAAATTGTTAACAGATGGAATTGTTTTAAGACGATAGATGAATGATGCAGTCGTGTTTATCTGGAGGGAAATGTCATTTGTGGAATCGTAACATGCAAGCAACATCTGAGGAAACACCGCAAGATTCTGTAATAATAAAAACCAGCGGCAATCAGTTATGGGTGATTTAGTTTGCCAGGGCAAAAAGGGTTCATTATCTGTAATAATTACCTTTACGGCACTGTCCAAATCACGTTTTTGCAATCAGTCATGCTACATAAAGTCAAAATGTTACACATAATTATACTGTACATGGCCATTTGTGCTATATTTATCTCAATTTGGGCCATCCTTGGTTATATAATCTACTTAATGCAAAATGAAGCAATCCAGCTGAATACTACAGAAGAGTCATTCAAACAATGATTTCAGCATGTTATTTGCTGACTTTTTAAACCTTTCACTTTTTCCAAGTAATACTCGTCCTGACACCAGAGTCCATTTGTGTTTGACCTTAATTTCTCAACGGCTAAAGTAAAGAGACCCTTCACTTTCCATGGAGTCGTGGCACGAGTGCAAAGCCTGCTCCAGGAAACGAACAGCTACTGGTGTAAACATTGCAGATGAGTCTTTGGAATAGTATACTAATTGAGAAAGTTGTTACAGATCAGTTCACTTTCCTTCAAATAAGCCCTTTTCCCATGCCCCGGGGCGTGCTTGCAGTGCACATATTCCCGTAAGTGGGAAAGCCAAACTCATATGGCGAGGAGACAATACCACCAGTATGGTTCTTAAAGGAATATTCCAGATTCAACAAGTTAAGTTCAAGCCGCAGGCATTATGATGATTACCACAAATGCCATTTAGATTAATCCTTCATTTTTTTCTAATAAAAGGAAAAATACTGAACTAAGAATATTCATTTAAAAAGACACACTTTTTCTTTATGTGCATTGTATTTGTTTGTGCGTGTATGACATTATTCTTGAAGTACGTGCAGGCGCAGCCATTAGAATCTTTTTTGCTCAAGACGTCCGGTCTCATTCACTTCCATTGATGTTTAGACACTAAAAACAGCTTGTTATGCTGCTTGATGTTGCAAACCGACATTTTCTTATTCTACTTAAGTGTAGTCATAAACACACTTGTTTGTAGAGCAAGTAGTTTGACCGTTTTCTGCCGTTTATTATTCTTAGTCATTCTCCCATATGCGACTGAATCAGAAGTTCTAAAACAATTGCAAAAACAAGTGCCCTTCTGCATTGTAGAATAAGGTCAATAAGATTTGAAAATTACAAAAGTCATGTTAACGCATTTTCTAAATAATGAACAATACTTGTGCAGCATTTATTAATCATAGTTTAACATTTAATGCATTATTAAAATTAAAATTCATGCTCGTTTACATTGGATAATGTACTGTGATTTAACATGAACTAATAATTAACTTTATTTTCAATAACAAACATTAATATAGATAAATAAATACTGTAAGAAATGCATTGCTCATTGTTTGTTTATGCTATAATTACATTAACTAACATTTAACTATGATTTAACTTTGATTAAATGATTAATATAAAATATTAAAACTCATAAATGTTTTCTGTACAGTTTTTTTATATAGATTATTATATATTGAAAATACTTCCGTATTGATAGTTCTGTAATAATGTCAAACTACTGGATCACATTATTGACCAATCAGAATCAAGTATTGCAAAAAGATGTACAATAAAGCATGTTAACCTGTTCTAGTACGACTAATAAAAAAATGACATTCCGACTTCTTTAACATAGATCAAAACAGTTAATCAGCTGACCCGAATGCAAGTCTGACCTTAAACAAAATATCTGGTGTTCGTTAAACAGCACAGAGAGATCGTGGCATACAGCTGTAATCATTTTTCTAAGGGACATCCATGGAAAAGGCAATGTGACGGACATGTGGAATGAGACAGATACTGTGATAAGGTACTTCAACTCGGTGAGTCAAAGCATGCTATCATTTTTCTCTTGGCAATGCAGCACATCGGTGGGAATAACCAAGCATGAGGTCACTACATAACAAAGAGAGGCCCAGCTGCTAGATGTAAAGTTGAAGAAATAAAAGTGAAAATACCATTCTACCTTGAAGAAAAGACATTTTTTAAGAACAGTTAAAAGAACAGTTAAAATGTAAAAGTGTTAGCACAGGATAAAAAGCAGTGTTAAAGAGACAATGCTATAAGAAAGATAACAATGTCACATACTACATGAACAGTTCATGCATGTGTACGTCCCAACGGCTCAGACTACTGATGACTTCATCTCTGACATGAGCAGGTCAGGTCAAAAAGCAGCACGCCCAGCAGATGTGGAGGGAACAGTGATCTAACTGAACCCCACCACCGAGCACTATTTTGACCCGCACATGAACGAGGAAATCCTTCACTTAAAACTTCTTCAAACACATTATGTTGCAATAAAATGTTACACAGTCTCTACATTAGATTTGATCATTAAAGGTCCCGTGATGTGCTTTGAAATGTGCATTTTTTATTCTATGTTTGAAGTAAATCTCAACTGAAACACAAGGAGAGGGTGGGACATAGTGTAGCTACTCCCTTTAAAAAAAAACAAACAGCCAATAGCATTTTATTTATCACGGCTCTCCCAGTGAGAGTGGTTGAGCTCAAGCCCATCAAATATAAAGTATCTTGAAGAGACGGGGCATGTCAATGACAATGATTAAAACTGTTCTAGTGATCTTTGGATATTTAGTAAAAAGAATTGTACATAATGTGTCTTTAATGCAGTGGTTCTCAATTCTGTCACCAAGCCCCCCTCTGCCCTACATATTTTGTATGTCTTGCCTATTTAACACACCTGATTCAGATCATCAGCTTGTTAACAGAGAGAACCATGAACTGATCCTTGTGTGTGAAATAAGACAGATATACAAAATATGCAGGCAGGGGGGTCCGAGGACCAGAAATGAGAACCACTGCTTTAATGTAACAATGTTGGGAAAAAAACATAATGTTCGGTTTCTTGCGCTGTTTCACTTCATAAGACATCAATATTTAACATCAATATAGCAACAGATATTTATTTTGTTTTGCCTGTATATATATTTTTTGACTCTCAGTGCATAGACTTGCATTTTACAAACCGGCAAGGATATAGGTAAAAAAAAATTTTTTTATCTTATACCGGTTAAAAAAATAATAATAAAAATTCTACTTCATCTTGGATAGGTGAATTCCCCTTTAAACTAGAGGGCAATCTAAAAAAAAAAAAAAAAAAAAAAAAAAAAAGGGTTGCTAGTTTATTTGAGGCTGCTAGTTATTTCACCCCATTACTCACAGTCAACTTTCCTTGCGATGAAAATGCTCCACGCTCTGTGGGGTATGTGTGTGTCAGCTGTCAGTCAAGCAGTTTTAAAATCAGTGAAGCATCTTTTACCGTCTCAATCATACGAACTAAAAAAACACCACCAATGAAACCTCAACAGTTCCAAGCTAAACTTGAAGAAAACTTATTGCTCAAGTTAATGAATGCAATTAGCTGTCAAAAACGTGCTTCGTTATTGCAAAAATACTACAGCAATACAGAACAGAAAACATCGTGAAGAGGCACTTTAAAATAATGTACAGCTCTTGCATCAGGCAATGCTCCATTAGTCTGATTTATTTTCATTTATAGACATCATTTGAAAACTAGTTTACAAAACTAGGTGGAAATGTTCCTCAAGAATGATACAAAATGTTTTAAAAGAAAGCTAAAAACAAAAAATGCTAAATACTTTTTATAACGCAACTCGGCTCATTTCATTCACAAAATATTCTACCTCATTTTTGCCCTAATGAATGTTTTGTTGGGCCAGCTTCTTGATGAAGCTGAATCGCCCTGCTATATGCTATTGGCACAACCATACTGTTCTACGCCTGGCTATCATTTATTACAAATAAAGCTTCAAGGGGAAATGGGTTTGGTATTGCTATTGTGTAAACAATTTCTGGATAAAATTACCTTTTCCTTTGCTTTCCTTTCCTTTCCAAATTCAAACCCAAACCTTGTGTAAGTTGATTACCCATTCCATTTTCTTAATTAAAAAGAAACAGTAGAAAGCGGTAAGTAATTCATTTGTGTCCTGTTATTTATATTACTCTAACATCATTTTTTAGGGGTAAATCTATAACCTAAACCCTGGTTACACACGAAACAAGCTGAAAGAAATGCACAATTATGCTGGAATTGATTACACTCTGTTAGAAAAAGATGAAAGAAAATGTCAAGATCCACAAATGGTTTGAGAAATCAATTGCAGCATATTGTATGGCAATTTACATGATCACAGCCATTTCAAAGCTTATATAATGCAATTAACATCAAGCGAGCAAAACATGTGTAAAGCATGCAGAGGTTTGGACTGGTGCAGAATAAGAAGGATATGAGACGAGAGGGGTAGCATATCTCAGACTTTTTTTATGGCTAACTAAACTTAAATCTAGACAAAGCATAAACTAAAAATGTATTTATTAAAATAAATACAAATGTATATATCTATATACACACACTTCATTTAATTTAACTTTCATTTAAACTAGAACTAAAAGAAATGTCTATAAAATAATTATACATAACATATATATTTGCCACAAAGATGACAGTAATTTGCTAATTAAAATGATATTTCATACTTAATATTGTTAGATTTAAAAACGTAATAAAATGAAATACATTTACAGTCTATTTTACACCATTTTTAGAATGGAATTTTAAAATGTTTCTACATCAACTCACCATTTTTCCTGACCTGGCAGGATTTACAGACTTATTTTGCAGAAAATATGTTAGATATGTCTGCTATCAAACTACTCAAGATCTCAGAAAGCACAACCATAACCAACACATTTTTTAAATACTTTCTCAATTTGTCCAGTTCTAATCTATTTGCTTAATGAGCTACTTTGGAAACAAAAGTGTTTACAATGCACTGCACTACTTTGTTGAATCCTCTTATTTGGATAAAAGCTCTGACTCAGTCTGTCCGTAACCCTAACTTGACATGATGCTTCAGCGCTTTCCTTCCTAATAACTATCCTCTGACCTTAAAATAGTTTGGTTATTCAACAGTGAATAATTTTCACACTATTAAAAGGGGTGGCAACCCTGATCCGCTCCGTGATTGTTGAAATAATCACTACATAAATAGCAGCCTGTGCTGACTCGCAGGGGCGAGGCGGTCATCTCCTGTGTTCTTCTCAACTTTGATAAGCCAAACAATGTGCTAACATTTAACTGACTCAATAACAGCAGACCTGCATCGAGGAAGCCACTCAGTAATGCAGCAGGGAAAGACCCCCGGGCTGGTGTGTATATTTTGTTAACAGCAGTCACAGGATTGTTCTGGGGGGAGCAGATATAATATCAGCACCTACCATATGCTTCCCCCTCCATTCCAATAGGCCCGGGTTGTGGAGTCTCGCCATTCTTCAGGCAGTTGTGGATGTAGGCTGCTTTCCACTTGGCGTACTTCCGTTGCTGGATGTTCTGGAAAGGGGAGAGTCGATCAATGAATCATTAGGATAAGATTTGCTCAATTAATGAACTTTACTGGCCACACAATAGGCGATAAAGGATATGAAATAGATAATACTTGACTGATGATCGATTCCCTTGTGACTATGAATATGGCGCATTTGCTAATGAATGTGAGTTTGATAACTGGTGTTGGATTGTCACGATACCAAAATTGCAGTGTTCTGTACCAATACCAGAGATTTAAAATAATAATAATAAAAAATATCATGCAAAATAATAAAAAATAACATGCTGAATGAACATACTATTTTTATGAACAAAGTTGAAAGTCATTTAAATGGTTTAAAAGGTCATCCAAGTATATTATTTCATAGTGACTAAAAATTAAGAGAGAGAGGGAGAATAAATCACATTTAAGTTGTCAGATAGTGCTTTCAAGAAAAAAAAAATCTGAAAATAAGTACCTATTAGGGCTGCATGATATTGGAAAAATCTGACATTGCGATAATTTGTTTTGCTGTAATATATATTGTGCTATGAATATAATTTCACTAGATGATAATAGCTCAATTTGGAAACATTTCATGAATTTAGATTGCATAGAAAAAAAAGTTAATAACCCCAGTCAGTCCATCTGCATAAAAAAAAATTATGTACAAGCTTTATTGTATTGTTGTACAACATGTACAACAATACAAGAATAAAACATAAATAAACCAAAAATAAAAGATAAATAAACAGTGCTTTATGGTTTTCTGGGGAGTCTAACAGTATGCAGATACAAAGACACAGAACAATCAAACATAAAATAACATGGTCATCAATAATATCAGAGATATTATTAAATATTATTGTATAAAATTATTTATACAATAATATTTAATAATATCTCTGATATTACTGATATTGATTTAATCTAATCCTGCGATGTGACTATTGCAGATACACATATTGTAATATCGATGCTCAAACAATATATTGTTCAACGCTAGTACAGTTACAGTTATAGTGCAAAAATACATACAATTACAGTTAGAATTTCGTTATAAATGACATAGATAAGTCTGTGGTCTTATATGCCCAGATACGTTTAAACTGTCTCATTTGGCAGAAATATATAGATTTTTTTTCATTGTAAATAATAATAATTACTATAAAAACAAAGGCTTTGTACTTCATGTGTGTTTCAGGTAAATCAACTACATTTTTTGCCAGTACTTAAGAAAACCTGGTTCAATAATTTTACCATACTTGGTACCAAAGTACAGGTTTTTGTGACAACACTAGACTGGCGGAATGTATCCTCACTGCAGCCTGTAGCACGCAGTAGTGGACATGTATGCGCGAACAGTTATTGCTAGAAACGAGATTTGTATGAATTATTAAATTATCAATTAAATTGTGTTATTAACATCTAGACCTACCCCAACCCACACAATTATTATCATCTACACTTACCCCGACCCTAAACCCAACCGTCACAGTAGCATGGGCATTACAATGTCCACTACGTATTGGATCTGATCCAGTAAGTCATTGTGCTATAGACTGCAGCGAGGACACCTTGGATTGGCGTGTTCTGCACAAATAATGAAATAGCCCATGGGAATCAAAATATTAAAATGTATTTGATGTCAGTTAAGTGATGCATGACAGAAAGTTTCTTGAATTGTTTGTGCAAAAAGTTAAGGCACCAATTTCTATTAAATGACCAAACCAGGTTTTTTTCAAACCTTATACCTTATTTTTTTTAAATAGAAATATATTTATTATATCGTTATATATATATAAAGCAATGACATATGTAACATTTGACACCATGTTATTTATATAAGTGTTTTGATTACTACATTTGCACTACTTTTTATGGCTTTAGAGTGTATCAGCTTTATTCTCAACAACCTGAAGTGTACTGAAACCTGTAATTACACCACCAAATCACATCCTCTAAAAAGCTTTTGCAGACCGTTGAAGCTCTCACACATTTAAACTTCTACCTACATCAGATCTGAGTTCTCTTAAGTCTAGCACTAAGAAAAAAAAAAAGTTCCCTTTCCTCGTGTAATCCAATATAGCACAAGTCCTAGCGGCATTGTCAGAGAGAAACGGCACAGTAATGGAGGGAGAGATTCTGAGAGCTCATTGTCTGGGTTAGTGTTACACAGAGAAGGCGCACTGTTGAAACAGTCAACGCAATGAGCTCTCTACAGTAGGAAAATGTCTGGCCCTTAGGGAGCGAACAACACTCAATGAAACATTGTCCATCTTCGGACACAGGTCACTTCCCTTCTGTATAAAAGAGACATCTGCGGCCATGGAGACCAGTAGAGATGGTCTCATAGGCGCACTGGAAATACACAGATTCAACTGGTGGTATTAGCAACACTTTCCAGGCACAAGTTGGCCAAGATCTGGCTTCTCAAAACCTCTGTGTACACTGAGACTGGTGAGGCGTTGTCAGTCCTTGGGCTCAGCTTTATGGTTTCCCATTAATTTCGACGTTTTCATGTTTTTGTAGCAGTTTTCAGATTTTGAACATGAGAACACCGCTCTAATGACGTATTTGATTCCATTAGATGTTTTCACGTTCCACTAAATTAGGTGTGCTAGTGTTTGTGCCATTAGAAACAGGGTGACTGTATCAAGAAACACATCTAAGGCTGATATTTATGTCCCTTCAACATACTAGTCTTGGCAAAAATTATAGAGCTAGTCAATTGATGGTGTATGTAGGAGCTGAAAAGACCCACAGTGACTCACCTCTTCTGACAATTCGCCAAAGACACTCAACACATCAAACAGGAGACTTGAGGTGTAGAAGGACTTGATCATATTCCTGTGATCAAAACACACATTAAACTGTTAGCAGTGATGCGGTCATTGTGTTCAGCTATAAATAAGCACACGAAGACTCATCTGAAAAGCCAATTGCTCATCAAAATAACTAGAACAGTGTTCATTTCTGAAAAACTAAAGAACTCCAGAAACTAAAAGAGATGAATCATTATATTAAATCACATCACATCACATTTCACAATACATTTATTATTTCACTTTTTCCAAAATGTTGTTTTATTTGTTCTCAAATTAAATTAATATGCACTGATGATGTCATGAGTTTTCCTTTTTGCTATGGAACCCATAGCAATGTCAAATTTGCAATATTGCAGACATGTTTGGTTGGTTTGACTTGCAAAGTCAGGTATACTGTAGAGTCATTCTCATACCACAGATCCATGTTACCATCCTGAAACAATCTGACAATTCATATAAAAGTGTACCAATTATTATTACCCAAAAAAGATTTTTTTTTAATTATATTGCCTATAAATGTGTATGTACTAGAGTTAATAGATTGCCCCTGAAAGTGCATACATCACTTTGTCTGGCAAGTGGGAGAGCAGTGAAAATGTTGTTTTTCAAAGTATGAAAAACATGTCTGAAGTAATGTTATGTTTTTTGGTATCAGAAAGTTATGTTTTTGCTAACAAAGTTGCTAGGCAACAGAGGCATGCATAACTCAAAGGTCTGGGAAAAAGTAGGGGATGCTGAAATGAATACGGTCAACTTGACCTCTATGGTCATTCAAGGTAGAAATTCTCAGAACTCTTTTGTGTTGTTTTGTAATTTTAATAAATATCAATGTTACTATATATATATATATAT
>CAIGQW010015581.1:13798094-13817352 GCA_903798125.1 Danio choprae | reverse complement strand
TACATATATATATATATACACACACACACACACATATATACACACACTTTTTCTTATTATATTTTACACTTTTGCATTTATAAGGAAAAAAAGCTTTTTTCCTTATAAGAAAAAAGATGTTACAGATGTAAATGTTACAGACGTAAATGTCCTTTTTCATGGCAAGGTTGCTATTTGCATGGAAGTGCTCAGTTATTAATAAGAAAAAAGTAGAGATAAATGTTATAAAAATATACATAAAAAGTCTGCATACTTCCATGGACACACAAAGAATGTATATAGTAAATCATATTCAGCTAAATATATTTTTAGACTTACAGTCTTTTGTCGTAAAAGCACTTAGGAAAGGTTAGAAACATTTTCTATCTATTACAGCAGTATGACATATCCAAACAAAATAACCAATTCCACATGCTTTTCTGAAGCGACATCTGTCAAGCCAAGACAGGCCTTTGAACAGTACTTTTTGTGTGAGACGGACCTTGAAATCAGTCACCTAATTCCGATTTTAAACATATTAGCCAGTCATAAAACAAGCATTCAATTACAGCTTCCTGAAGAAAACAAGAAAAAGCAAATATACCCAGCTGGGAGCGCTCAGACCAGGGCAAACATATCCTGTGTAGTCCTCATAATAACATCTATGCTTCTGACAAGATGTCAGTAGTTTTTTGGTCACTTGTTGAATATGACACATAACAGTAGAGACAGCTTTAAGATTTACACTAAATAAATGCTAAAAATATGCTCTCTTTTTCTTTGTTCTTACCATTATAAGAACATAAACACCACTAGGACATATATATATGAATTTCCTGCAATTTGATGTAATGATGATATTGATTTAAAAAATGCACATGATAAAAATGTTAAGCAGTTTAAATTATTATCTCTTGTAAAGGACTATAAAAACATATTTCAATAACGTTACATGGCAAACTCAATTTAAAATGCAATAAGGTTATGATAAATGTGATAAATATTATTCCAATCAAAGTTGGACCTACAGCCCTTGTAATATAAATGAATGATGAAATTATTTTATCATAAAATGAAAAATAGGAGGCTTAAAAAGTTCTGACCGCAGATGTGCATAATGTAGCTTTTTCCTTTAATCTTAACAGGTAATGTGTTTTTTTAACATGCTCTATTTAAAAAAAATCTAATGGTAAGCAGTTTTTTTGTATATATATAATTGTCATCACATAGGCTGATCATGTGCACGTATGCATTTGTACCATTTCCTCAACTGGCTCAAACTCATTCCCTGTTTTAATAACTAGATGAATAGATAATCTTATTAATTAAACACTAAATCAATATGAACCAGTTGAAGCAACGTTACAAACGCATGTGTGCACACAATCAGCCTCAGTTACACTTTTAGAATTATTACATAGCCCCTAGAAACTTTTATTACATTAGTACTACATTACAATATTTTGTTACTTTCTAATCTTAAAATTTCTCATGACAAAAAAAAACAACTGCATCTCACTCACATTTTTCAGCTTGAGTGAGCTTCTTATAAAAGTGAAAGTAAATTTGATGATTCATTATCCAGCAATAAATACAAGGAAAAACTACTCAAAACAACAACAACAACAACAACAACAACAACAACATTTAAATTGCTAATTTGGTAACTTGTGTTAAAAGCTACGATCTCCAAATCTACAAAGGTAAAAAAGTCTTTCTTATACATTTGCAATGAGTCAAGCATTGATTCTTATTACATTTATTTTATTTATTTATTTTTTTAAATCTCCATTTTCAGATTTGGAAATAAACAGGTTACAATTCAAAGTTAGATAACCCTGCATAAGTGAACAAAATAAGTGGGCTGAAAAGGAAAGCTCATACAGTATTTGATATATTTGTGTCAAGTACTTCCCGTCCTTGTTTCTTTAAAAACAGTCCATTTCCTCTTCCATGAGGCCCAATTTGCAGAGGCCTGATGTCTATCGGAATAGATCACAGCATACAGGCACAAAGTCCTTCTTTGTAACAGTATGACGCCCATACTGCTCAACATCCAATTTTCCTCAACAGAAACAATGCAACAACGAAGCCATTCAAAGTTGTAAAGAATGAAAATTAAAACCATAATCTATTCTTTTCCATGGATTTTATAGTCTTTTGTTTTAATGAAAGTACAGGAAATAAGGAGTGAGAGCAAGTCTTTTTGTTCAGAGTTGTCACAAAGCCACATCAAGGACCTAATATACACAAAACCAAGTTCCGTTTTTTGCTTTCTTTATTTAAGGTTTTAAAAAATTGCAAACATCCCAGATTGCAGAGTCACATTCAGGTGAAAGTGTAAATATGTGCAGCCTGTTTCCCTCTCAATAGGGCTGGGTAATTAATAGAATTGTGACCGCAAACACGATTGTCAGGGAAGTTTTTTCCCCATTTGTCCTGCAATGAAATAGGCTGCCCTGCCCAGTTAGATTTGAGTTTTATAATGTGCCCAGAATTTTATATTGAATGTTGTGCAGAGGATGAAGCTAAATTCATAGTATGTAATATTTGCCACTAGAGGATGTGTATTCACAACAAACAAAGGCCTAGTTTGATGATGCAGTGACTGAGTGTGGAATCATAGCAGTTGACATCGTCATCACATCCTATGCGACTCCTAAAAATAATGTTCATGCGCTAAAGTATTCAAAACTTACTATAGTATTATGAAATGGAGTAGGACTGAAAGTTGTTGAAGAGAAACAAGACTGCTGAAGCATTTTGCTGATGAGAGATGAGCATGACATATCACAAAAGAAGCAGAGCCTTTATTATGCCACAGTCCACTGCTTGGTCGTGGTCACGTAGAGAAGCAGCAGTGCTGCTTTATCATGCTAAATACTAGGGCTGTGCAATTAATCCAAATTCAGTTTTGATTTTGGCTTCTAACGATTATGAAAAAACATTAATCGAGATAAAACGAAAATTACTAAAAGCATGTACTGTAAATGTAACTTTTGCAGCACATGCAAATTTGTGTTAAAATGCAGTGTTTAGTGATTATTCATATTAACCCTCAGTTATGTAATAAACATACGAGTTGAGAATCAAAAGACATGTGAAAGTGAGACCATAAATCAGACCCGTACTGCTCTTAAAGTGACAGTACGCAATATTCCTGCTGCCGACTGTATTTTATCATTATTAACCAAACAACAAAAGGACAAAATCACTCACTGCTATTGACTGAAGGACTTTTGTAATTAAAGTTTTTCTTACAGTGAAGAACGATGCCTAAAGCAACGTTTGTTTCATTTTTTTATTCTATTGTATTTATTTCCCTTTCCTTATTTACAGGGAGGAAAATAACTGTATATATACAGTTGAAGTCAGAATTATAAGCCCTCCTGAATTATTAGCGGTCCTTTATATTTTCCCCCCAATTTCTGTTTAACGGAAAGAAGATATTTTTTTTTTTCAACCCATTTCTTAACATAATAGATTTAATAAGAATATTAAAAATAACTTTAAAAATATTGCTAAGGGGGGCTAATAATATTGACCTTAAAATAGTTTTAAAAATATTTAAACCTGACTTTATTCTAGCCAAAATAAGACTTTCTCCAGAATAAAAAATATTATAGGAAATACTGTGAAAAATCTGTTAAATATCATTTGGGAAACATTTATATATATAAAAAAACAGACTTCAACTGTATAGTTTTGAATAATCGGGATTACAATTATAACCAAAATAATCGTGATTATGATTTTTCCCATAATCGAGCAGCCCTACTAAATACATAAAAAAGTTCCATTACAATGCTGCTCTAGCAGTCTAATGAAACACATAACACATGAAAGAGTCTTTGGTGTTTCCTTGTTTTTTATAAAACCAAATCAGACATCGAGGGTGCATGATGTCATTAGCATGGCCACCGAGGACACAGTCAGTGTTATTAATTAAAAAATAGTTGATTTCTCTGGATTTGAACATTTATCAAAACATTTGGGTTAATACAACTGTTAGCAATAAATCAGCAATAAATAACACTGTTCTAGTGGTTTTTTGGATAATTTTAATGGAACAATTTTACATATTGTCCCTTTAAACCCATTTGGGGGAGGGGGGGAAAGAATAGAAAAATAAGGATGAATGTGCAGGCAGCCAAAAAATGTATTGTTGAATTTAAATGTACTGTATGCGACCATTTGTTTTTTGTTCGGTGTAAAAGTACAGTTTGTCAGCTCTTTTTCAGCTCAGTGTAACAGGGCCTTTAAAGTGTTAAACATGAAAAATCAGTGTTAGTGTTTCTTTTGATTAAAATCTCATTTAAATTTCTACTAAAAAGCATTTACTCTTTATGTTTTCAATCAACAATGAGTGACCACAGTGGACTGAACAAAGGAAATGAACTGTGAAAAGTTTTCATGTGAAGAAGGTGGAGCCCCAGAGCACACCTAGCTATTACACAACCACCAATGACCAATAGTAATAAGGCGTTTACCAGCCAGGGCGTACCTTTCCAGAAAGCTCAGTTTGGTAAACGGTTTCAAACCCCTGAAACAAACACCAAACAAACACTTGGAGTTCACTCTTTAATTTCAACGGAAAGATATGAGGGCCTTTAGTCAGTCTGGGTTTAATTCAGAAGTATAGCCTGAATGAAAACTGTTGATCAGGCTACTTGCGTGCCCAGGCTGAACACCAGATTGTACCCATTCAATGACAACAAAGCGCTCTACAATATTTCAGAAGCTCATTATGGCCGAGTAAGCATCAACGCAAGCTTGACGTTTGACAGACGAAAGACAGCTTGACTCTTCAGTCGAGGACATGCCCGAGTATTTCACTGACATCTGCAGTAAGAACCGAATTGTATATTCAGGAATGTCAGCCCGCGCACACTGCTTTCCCTACTACAAGGATGTTATTATGTAGTTGCTGCTCAGTCTGAAGACTGGATAAGGTCCAGCGAGATGGAAGGAAAACAATGTCAAAGGGGGCCTTTTCCATAGGTTTGCAGCGTGGTGCCAATCAGAGAACTGAAGCTCTGTCAAAGAGACAGAAGCCAGAGCAGAAACAAACATAAGAAGAGCATTTTGCTTCAAAAACCACAAACAACTACAGACTGCCGCATTAATCTGGCACTGCGCACATGGATGCCGCACATTATGATGCCTTTATAGAAAACATTAATCCTTTTAACCCCAAAGAAAGAAAAAAAAAAACAGTTCCTATTACCAGCACACAATTTGTCCTTTCATTTATTATATCATATAATGAAGTTCAGCCTAACATTAAATGTGTGAAATAAAAAAGTGGGGGAAAAAAAGCATAAAATACACTAAAGTGTATTAAAAATAACCAACTATGAAAAAAACAAGCTTAATTCCAATCACTGTCAAGACTGTTTTAACTTTTTGGTTAATGAAAGAAAAGAAAAGAAACTAAAGTCTTTTATGCATCATCATAATCTATTTTTATATATAACAGGCAAGATTTACTAATTCGGAGTTCATTAAAAGATAAAGTCTCAAGTGAAAAAGTCTGATGAGCTAACAACAGACAGAATTCAGTAAGGCCCGATTCTTTTAGTTAAATGTCAATGCTGACCTCCAGTGGCACACTAAATTCACCCTCTCTTGAAAGAAACTATTTAGACCGTATAGAAATACTATGAAAGTCTCTACGGATGAAACAATCAGCCAGTATTTCTTATTATGAACTGGTAAGAACAGCACAATGACACACAAAGCAATCCTCTGTCTGGACATACAAGCTAAAGAAAAAAATGAAAACAAATATAAATAAAATATAAAATTGAAATGTGCTTTTTTTAAAAACAAATCAAAATGTTATGAATGAATATATTATACCTTGGAATGGAAACAAAAACAAACCCCAAATCTTTAAATGGTAATATAATCGAAGCAATATGATTCATTTGCAATAATTACTATACTACTTTTGCAATACATGGCAATTATATTAACAAAGAGTGCTAAAATTGTGACAATGGCCCTAGATTGAATCCAGAGTTTAAACTTCTCAAAGTAGTTCCAAAACAGATTTATATTGATCTTTTCTACAGCATTTTACCCTTGAAACATCAGGATGGCATTAGTCTGGAGCTTTAAATGTAGCCTTTGTCAGAGTAATTGGACTGCCTTTCTCCTCCAGACTTCAGAAATGGTCCAACAAAGGAGAGAGATTACGTCTAACATTTTCTTAAAGTTGACCCCTTGCCTTCTTGGATTGCTCAGGTCATAACACAAATATCAAGTTTGACATTTAGACTCAGGAAAGAAAGAACATAATATCTCACTACTCAGAAATGAGAAATTGAGGGAGCAGCAGGGGGTCTCTATTGAAGAGGTTAGACTCCATGTATAAGCATTTTGAATGCAGTCTACCTGAAAAGGTGCTGCACTGGTTTCCATGACAATAAGAAAGCAAAAAAGCACACAAAAATCACGTTCAGTGGCCAAAGTGGGATGGCGTCACTTGCCTTTTCATTAAGGTTTTCGGTATAAAATAGCTACGAGACACCAATAACTTTAATGTTCACAATTAAAGCCTATCCATTAGGGCCAATTTACAGCAGCGACAGAACCAGACAAAAGACTTTTGACTGATCAGAATCAGTTACCTCTGAAGTAATTTCTTGTTTGTTGCTAAAAAGAATGTCTGCGTTGTCAGAACAATGTTTTTTTTTTTTTAGGTTTAATGAGGGTAAATTAAATGTATGATTTTTAGTAAAACAAAACTATGTATAATGTCAAGGGATCAAATGGAGTTGTATAGCAACATTTCAAAGTAAAACTACCAACAAACTGATCTAACTTACATTTAACTTAACAAGCAACAAAATACAATACACACACATCTACAGTCGTAGTCAGTGCTATTACCCCTTACAAATTATTAGCCCCCCTGTATATTAGCCCTAACTTCTGCTTAACAGAGAGATTTTTTTCAACACATTTCTAAACATAATAGTTTTAATAACTCATTTCTTATGACTGATTTCTTTTATCTTTGCCATGATGACAGTACATAATGTTTTACTAGTGTTACGTCCTGAGACGCATCTTTGGTGACACAATGTGCTTTGTGGTGTTGTTCCCTCTCTCTGTCTGTGTCTCTCTCTCTCTCCCTGCAGGTAATTGTGTCCACCTGGTAGTGATCAATGAATCTCTCAAGTGATTGGCTGTTGGGAGAGGAGAGAGGGTATTTAACCGAAGCTGCAACTCAAACCAGTGTTGGTGGTGGCTAGATGGTGCAGTGGCTGAGCTCTTCTCCACATCCAGACCTGTTGTTTACTAGAGCTTTAAAGATTTTATTTAGTTTAAGTAGCACATTTGTGTTGAGGCTATGGAAGTCAAACTAGTCTACTAGTAATGATTTTCTTCTTAACATCTAATAATTCACCCAAAGAGAAGTGAGTCTGGTTGATTTGTTTGTTTGTTTTTATTTTCTTTATTTTGAGGGTTAAGTACGAAGGTCGGTGCCATTTTGTTTTGAATTAGTTTTCTCCTGTTTATCAAAGTAAAGGAAGTTAGTTTATGTTGATGTATTTTTTGTTTCTTTTACTTTTCAGATTAGCAAGAGATTATATTAGGAGTTGATTTTGTTTGTTGTTTTGGCCTTGCCCCCTTCGGAATTAATACCCTGTTTTTCTTTGTTACAGTTTGCTGTGTAAATAAACTTCTCTTTTTCTTGATTTGACCTTGTTTTTAAGTCTCTACCCATTCTGTTTGAGTAGATTAGAGTTCTCTTTTTCCAGCCGTTGCACATCACCAATCATTTATTTTCTGTTGCGTTCACATCCCTAGACCTAAAAAGGTCGTAACACTAGATATGTTTAAAGATACTAGTATTCAGCTTAAAGTGCAATTTAAAGGCTAAACTAGGTTAATTAGGCAAGTCATTGTATAACAATGGTTTGTTCTGTAGACAATCTTAAAATATATTGCTGAAGGGAGCTAATAATATTGACCTTAAAACGGTTTTTAAAAAAGTGAAAAACTGCTTTTAAACTATAGCTGAAATAAAACATACATGACTTTAATTGAAAAAAAGAAATACTGTGAAAAATTCCTTGCTCTGTTTAACATAATTTTGGGAAGTATTTAAAGAAAATAAATGTAAATTAATTATATATATATATATATAACACACCAGTTTAATAGTCACCTAAAATATTTTAAACAAACAGGTTTATAGTACTTGCAAAACTGCCTTGTAATGGTGTTAAATAAATGCAAGAAACAATTGCAGAAAGTCTCTAATTAACATCAGTCTGAGGACAGCTCCACACATCGCCACGAGATGATGCCACTAACTCGTGCAGTGTGTGTGTGTTGCAAAATTCAAATACAAAATACGTCATCGTTTACACCATCATACACTCCCTGACACATGCAGATTATAGGGACTACACATTATCATTGCTTTATACATACTGCATCTTTCTGACATAAGGAAATAGGGAAATCTTTCTGACATAAGGAAATAGGGAAATCTAAAATGTTTTTAAATGTTTAGACAGTTGGAGAAGCGCTCACAGCTGGGCATTTTTAGAAGAGCACTGGTGTTTTCAGCTGCATAAAATTGCTTCTGTGGACAACCTAATACAGCTCATTCTCAAGCACGCTAAAGACTAAAGTCACCAAAGATGAAGACGATAGTCATCACTGAAGAAATTACATTTACGGTTCACTTTAAAATAAAACGATTCTTCACAGAAATGTATCATATGAATTTTAGACTTGATGCACTGATTTAAGACCTTCGTAAGGCCTTAATTCACTGAAAAGTAATTTAAGACATTTTAAGACTTTAGAAACTCCTGGAGAAGTGAAACTTTGTGATCCAGTGATTGTTGATGAAGTGTGAATTTTCCATCTTAAAAAAAACCTTTAATATTTTAATATGTCAAAAATGATCCATGTTCCAAATATGTACATAAACTAATGTTAAAACAAATTACAATTTATTGGATGTCTTATGTATGCATGTACACTGTGGCATGAATATATGTTGTTGTTTTTTCAAAAAAGAAAAATAAACAGCACACATTCTGATGCACAAAATAATGGAAGCTGCTTTACATTTTTGTGGCTTTCATGCTTAAAAACCCATTTACGTTTTTGATGCACAAACCCCTGCAACAGATGTTTTCTTTTATTTTTGCTGTTCAGCAAAAAACAGAGGGGGCTACCCATTTTAGAATTCCTTCAACACAGGCTGAAGCTAAAATTCATAAGCCCAGTAAGCTTACCATGAAGTCATGCCATGCCAAACAATAAAATGAATATCATGTCACATCTGCCTCACACTATGCTCTGCAAACCTCAGGGACAGGATAGATTTCTGCGTTTGTTGTAAGACATCTGATTTCATGACTGTATGCATGCAGTCTAAGCAGCTATTAATTAACATTCAAAAATGTTACAATGTCCCTTGAGCACTAATTAGATGTTAATTCATTAGGTATCAATCAAAAACATGCAGATTATCAAAAAGCTGCTCAGTTAAAACAGTATTATCAAAGTTGTTAAGTATTTTCCCAAATTTAATTTTAAGGGAAGAAAAAAAAACTGGCTTCTGAAATTACAATCTTTCCCTTACATCAAGGTTACATTTTTTGCTCCGACATCTGCTCCGGCATTTTTTGCTCCGACATCACAGCTGGGATACAAGATTTACATTTTTTGGACTTATCAGAAAAAATTGTATGCCTTGTTGAGACAATTAGTCAGATTTTATTGCAATGAAATGTTAAATTTACACTCCTACAGTAGTACACAATAGTTTCAAAAAGAACATTTTACATTTGAAAGATTTTACATTTAATTTACCTTTCATTGTTTTTTTTTGTAATACAATTTTTTTTAATTAGGTTGTTTGCATTATGTATTATCATGCTAATTTGACAGAACGTTTTGATCAATACAATTTGTGACATCACTAGAAGCATATGGCTATATAAAATGCATGTGTCATGCATCACATGATGTAAGTCCAGTCCAGCTGCCTAAAGGGATAATGGGAGAGGAGGACCTTCTAAAGCCTCAAGGCCTGCACATGATCTCAGTCATCCGTTTTGTAGTACAACTTTTCAAATTAAATTGTTTGAATTAATATTATTATGCTT
The DNA here is from genome assembly GCA_903798125.1 of Danio choprae. Classification (NCBI taxonomy): domain Eukaryota; kingdom Metazoa; phylum Chordata; class Actinopteri; order Cypriniformes; family Danionidae; genus Danio; species Danio choprae. The sequence goes on along the minus strand of CAIGQW010015581.1, from coordinate 13,807,228 downwards.
ATTTGATAGACAATGTTATGATAAATACTCTGTGATATCATTTGAAGCATATGGCTATATAAAATGCATGTGTCACGCATCACATGACGTGAGTCCAGTCCAGCTGACTAAAGGGATAATGGGAAAGGAGGACCATCTAAAGCCTCAATGCCTGCAGATGATCTCTGGAGGCTCATTATTATCCATGCTGATCACTTTCCTGTGACGTAAAGGGTCAAAACTCATCTCCTTTCACATTGCACAAACAGTCTGTATGAAAGTATTACTGTACTGCTAAAAATAGATGCACCACATGCAAAGTGTGACACACCTATACCTAGATGATGAGTCATCGCATGCACTTTACCAAAGTCCTTCAAATGCCTTAAAGGAACTATACTTTTTTTGAAAAAGGCTCATTTTATAACTCTCTAGAGTTAAATGGTTGAGTTAAACCATTTTTGAATCCATTCAGCTGATCGCTGGGTCTATGGGTCTAGCTTCGCTTAGCATAGATCATTGAACTTGATAAAACCATTAACATCCCATGTTAATATAAATATGACCAAAGAGTTTCAATAATTTTCCATATTTAAACCTTGACTCGTTCTGTAGTCACACTGTGTACTAAGACCGACAGAACTACTATTTGCAGCAGGCACAATGATCTTAAGCAGATTCTAACTGGTGGTGCAAGGCTTGGTGCTGGGGACTATTTTAAGGAGCTGCATAATATCATTGTGCCTGCTGCAGGAATGGTACGACAGCAAAGTTCCTTGATTATTATGCTGGAATGAAAGTAGCCATAGCCATACTAAAGTAGGAAATAGCATTTTTATTTTTATTTTCCATAGGTCTTAGTACACAATAAAACTACAAACGTGTCAAGCTTGAAAAAGAAAAATTATCAAAACTCTGGTCATTTTTTATCTTTTTTGAGAATTTTATGGTCTAATCCTATTCAAAGTTCTATGCTAAGCTACACTAAAAGTGTTTAGGGGAGCTGTAAATGGAGTCTATGTTTTTAAATGGAGTGTTCCTTTAAAAAAAATGTTTTCTCAAATATAAAAACAAATTCATATTCATTTGATCAGAAGCACATACAGGTAAAACTAAAAATGTAAACTCCTGTGATACCTGATGGTGATACACTAAGTTTTTATGAAGCATAATAATTAGTCTGTGCAAGATAATAAATAAAGATTATTTACAAGATTATTAATGATAAGATTATTACAGAAAATACTAAACACGTTCACAGCAGTCTGGAGCAAGAGCTTCCCATCGCATATAATGATGTATGCATTTATGCAGTCTGTTCGTAAGATTGTATCACCTAGAGCACAGGTGAAGTTCTGAGAGGGCCGCAGCTCTGCACAGTTTAGTTCCAACCCTAATTAAACACACCAGATCAAACTAATTGAGTCCTTCAGGCTTGTTTGAAACCTACAGGTAAGGGTGTTGAAGCAGGGCTGGAACTAAACTGTGCAGAGCTGCGGCCCTCCAGGAACTGGAATTGACACCTGTGACCTAGAGCCATGGGAATTCATTTTGTTTTCCCAAAATATGGTTTGACTTACAGTGATAGTAACCATTTAATGATCAATTTATGAAATCACGAAGGAACACAATTTCAGCTAAAAATCTTCCTTAATGGGGTAGTTCACCCAAAAATTCTGTCATTTCCTCATCTTTGACTTGTTGCATACCAGTTTGAGTTTTTGTTCTGCTTATATAGATATTTTGATGAATGTTGGAAACATGTTCCATTGACATCGATAGCAAGAAAAACAAATACTATGGAAGTCAATTGTTACAAGTTTTCAACATATCTTTCTTTGTGTTCAACAGGGAAAAAAAAGCATCAAACTGGTATGAAGCAAGTAAAGGGTGAGTATTACAGTAGAAATAGTAGAATTTTCACTGAATTATTACTTTAATGTTATGCAGAAGAACATATTGTGGTAAAGTTGGTTCTAGATTCGCATATTCAGACATTCACCTTCATAATATCATTTTCAGAAAATTTTTGTTTGTAAATTTTATCCAATGACTCTCAAAGTACAACATCGTTCACAGTCAATTAAATAGTGCTAACGTTGCTTTGAAGTCATGCTTGCTTGCGATTTCAGACAGAATAATCAAAAGTATCATGGTACACAATATAGGGGCCGTGTCACAAATTGTCACGTTGTGCTCATAAGAGTACATCATAATAATTAATAACCTTTTTAAATTCTGCTTTACTATTTTATTGAACGCAAAAGTCTGAATCTGCAAATATATGAAATCAACTTTACCTCAAAGTCACCTGCATCTTGACTGGCCTGAGACCGGATATCCAAACACGCCTAAAGGAACTTGTTTTCCCAGCTTCATGGTGAGAATGACATCAACAATCAGTATCTATCGCATGATTCAGCACATACCCGATATCTTGGTTTTACTAGTCAATTAGAAATAAGCTACTAAAAAGTATCAGTATCGCATGACTACATCTGAACTAGAGATATCAGAACTGAATAAAAATAAATCTAGCAAATGAAAGTCCCTGTCATATACTCATGATGCAGTAGCTTCAACCAAACCTCTCAAAACAAACCTGTTAGCTAGCCCTGCTACATTTGTTGCTAAAGTTGCAGCGCTTCTTGAAAACTATAACTATCCAACTATGAAACTAGTTACACGTTTAAGAAAGACATACTTATATTTATTGCACACATTAGACTGTTAAAAACAATATCTTAACAGTAGCTGGAAGGTAGCTTAGCGAGGAAACCGAAGCTAATTTCCAGACCCGACTGAACAAATATTATACTACTAAAGATAAACATTAAGTAATTAAAACCATTTAATACTAATTATTCTAATCTGTTGTGATCTGAAAAAAGCCACATTTAAATTAGCCAATGGGAGGGGAGAGGTTGCTATATGACAAGCTAACAAAACAAAGCGATGTTTTTTCAGACTTACAGTAGTAAGCGACCACCGGTTCTCTTTTCTCGTGCTCCTGCGCTGTTCTTAAGTAATGCTGGATCGCCTTTAGCTGCGGCGGGAGCGCCATTCTGAAGAAAACTCCCTGTTACAAACTTCTACGATTAGCAAGAGCCGAAAAAACGGCTAACAACAAAGATGACTGAACTGCTTCCGCGTCGTCACGTGAGCACGCAGCCCCGCCTTTACTGACCTCCATAGGCGAGGAGTAGGAAATGACCGACACGAATCAGTGCTTACTTCAATTACGTTATATTACTTCTATTCAAAGAAATCTATTTAAAAGTTTTGTTTATGGGTCAAAAACGAAACGCATAAAAAAATGTAATACCTTTTCTTTTTTTTTCTGAGAAAACAAGACATTTTACAGAACTGATTAAAATGTCATTACATATATGTTCATTCATTCATTCATTCATTTTCATTTCGGCTTAGTCCCTTTATTAATCTGGGGTCGCCACAGCGGAATGAACCGCCAACTTATCCAGCATATGTTTTACGCAGCGGATGCCCTTCCAGCTGCAACCCATCTCTGGGAAACATCCATACACACCCATTCACACTCATACACTACGGACAATTTTAGCTTACCCAATTCACCTAAACCGCATGTCTTTGGACTTGTGGGGGAAACCGGAGCACCCGGAGGAAACCCACGCCAACACAGGGAGAACATGCAAACTCCACACAGAAACGCCAACTGGCGAGGCTCGAACCAGCGACCAGCGACCTTCTTGCTGTGAGGCGAACGTGCTACCCACTGCGCCACTGTGAGGCCCTATATATGTTCATACATCAATAAAAAAAAAAGTAATTAGATAAAATCATTTGCATGCAAATGCATATTTATAACAAGAATAATTATGACATATTAAATGTCCATTTAAGGAAAGCTCCAATATATATATATATTACATTATATTATATCATACTATATTAGTGATTTTAAATCTTAAATTATACAATATCCATTTTCAGCAAGAAGTTCATAATCATTTAAAACATAACAAAATAATTTAGTATGCTCACTTATTCTTTTATATTCAAAGTTACATCCTTTCTTTTAATGTCTTAGACTTTTTATTTTATTGCCCTCATTTGTACAATATTTATTAATACCACTGATATGGTATTGTGTAAAAAATAAAAACTCAACTATTTTAAATGTTTTTATGAGAACAAAACTTTACAAACAATATAGGGAAGCACTGTATCAGGCAGCAATGGATTCACAAGCAGATCTGTTTATTCTGACCAGGAGTTACTTAACACTAAATTTCTCTATAAACTTGATCATACATTATGGCAGTCATAATATATGTACCAATTACCTATAGATTTTCATGCATAATCATATCATAAATCCCACAGACACTGATCAGAAACCAATAGAAATGATCAAATCTCGGAACATAAAAGCTATTACTCAAACAGCTGTGGTGTTGAAATAGTGGGAAGGCAACTGTGGGAAGATTTACAGGCCAGATCTGCTGTCAGATCCCCTCAGATGATTGTATATTGCATAAAGAGTAGATTTGTCATATATTAAACAGTTACTTGCTGACACAAGAGTTCACAGTATGCCATTTTGTACCTGAGATGAAACACTTAGCTGAGAATAATAACACAAGTTGGATGGATGCCTGATAAAAACATACAGATACAAATACTACAAGCACACAATATCATACTGAAAACTATATGGAAATCAGCAGCATGATGAATATATTATCTACGTGCATGACTGTGGCAAAGGTTGTGCAATGCTATGAACCAATCAATTATCTTTTCAGAAAATGATGTTATGCTTTATGGCCAATCTTTGTTGAAATTGAAATCAAACTGTATTTGTCAAAATAGTTCTCGCAATTTGTGTAGTACTTCAATATAAAGTAAAAATATGGATAAGAAAATAATATTAAAAGAGAATTACTTGCTAAATGTTTGGTTTAAAATTGCTTAAATAGTTAATGAATGTAGCAAACAAAAAAATTAAGATGTTAAAAAGATTAATAATTGTCAATAATTAAATTTCTTTAGTTAAAATCTTTCAAAAAATTGTCTGTTTTGTTTTTTAAAAGCATATCTTTCTGTATCCACCACCAGAAAATGCAGAGGTATGTAGGTTTATGTCCAGTTTGTCATTCGGTGATCCAGAAGACACAACACAAACACTGTTGAAGCAGCATCACTCAAACACGTGCTAAGTCATTGGCTGGTTTAAATAGCCAAGTCTTCGGAACAGAATCTCAAAAATCTCAGCGATACAGAGGAGTATGGTGATAATGGTGAAGGTGTACATTGCGCTGAGGAAGATGGTCTTCTCAAAGTGTTCAGGGACCATGCACTTTGAGACATTGAGGATCTTTCCAAGGCCGGTGACATCGCACATAAAAATAGGATCAACCAGGAAACCAAAAAGGTGGCTCTGAAGCCAAAACGCTAAGACTTCCAGAATTATTCTCAACAGGACAGAGATGATGTAGAAGACTGTGGACATCGGCCGCTGAAGGATCTCCTCCTGGTCTATATTCTTACAGGCAGCATAAAGATGAAACACTGCTCCAGGTACCAAGACAGTGACTAGCTGCAACGCCCAGAAAACCTGCAAGAAAATACGTTTCCGTTACTTTGCCGTATTAAAGTTTGTTTCTTTTTCAAGTTTGTAATTTTGTCAACTGATAAGGCTTTTATTCAAGCTTCCACCAGACAATTACAAGAGATTATCATAATACAGCTTCACAATTAGCTTGTCTGAGATAGAACTTTACATAGCATTCATAATTTTGGGCTTCTCAAAAAATTCCTTTAAAATAGAGTACAGTAGAAAAGAGTAATAAATGATCTCAGCTAGACAACAAAACTGCATTTTAAAAAAAGACCAGACATTTTATTGTGCATTCACAACAAGAATAGAAATTATAAACACATCTAAATTTTCATCCACAACAATGCACAACAAATCTCTGTGTAATGTAAGCTTGTGGTGGTTTTATTGTGACGTTCCTCTGTCGTGGTTATTGGTGTAAGGGGCTATTCGTTTAAAGTCAGATTTTGTTTTTGTTATAACCATAATCTTTGGTGTGAACTAGCCTTTATTGTTTACACTATTACAGTTACTGGTTTTAGTGTGAACAGGCCTTTACAGTTACATGTGGTAAATTGAAATTACTTTTGTGTTCACACTTAGCAGGTTTGGTCCGATTGATATAACCTCTGGTATGACTGCAATGTTAGTTCAGTTCACTTGAATAAGTGTGAACGCTGCTATCCAGACCTTGGTGTACACCTTAAAAGCGAACCAAGACAGATAAGATGGAGGGACACAGTTCCAGTCCAATTGAATTCAGGTGCACTTTGACACAATATGAATGCATTGTGGACCAAAGACATCTAAATGAACCAAAATCAGGGTATGATGTCAAAATGTTCTCCCATATAAAGGACATAAATTTCAAGCAACAATTTTTTTACAAGGCTAATCAGCATTGTTGGCTATTCAAATGCATAACAAACATGGGAAACGTGTGTCCTTGTTGCAGATGTTTACTTGTGAAATTGCTGGTGCTGTTTTGACACCATTGACACATTTTATAAGTTATTTATGAGTTCACATGAAAAATAGCTGTACACATGTATACAAAGCAAAGTGTTTAGCCCATTGTTCTATATAAATAATACACATCATATCCAAATTATGTTTTATGTTTAAATTCTTAAAAATCACAGAGTGAATGGTAAGCAAACCAGGTCTAAATGTATCAAGAGTGAATCAAGAGAACAAAACTCCAAGTGTGAACACACGTAATGAATTGGGGACAAAAGCAGTTACTGTAAAAGAAAAACTTATTTCGTTCTAAATATTTTATAAATCCACACTTAAAAACACTTTTAGCATCATATATTGATTGTATTATAAAAGCAGATTATTATATCCAAAGTTTGTAATGCACTTTTACCTGAGGTGTTATAGGCCTGAACTGGTTGTAACAGTAAAGGTTTAATTCCCTTTTGTCCGGATCACAGCTGAAGTGCAGGGCCTCATTGCCGTAGACGGCGAATCCAAGGACTCCAAGAAAAAAGGTACGCACAGAGCCAAAAAACAGCGTGTGGAACTGGCCTATCACTGTCGGAGGCCTGAGCTGAAATATGCAACAAAGAGATCTTAACATGCATATGAAAGACCAGACATGATGCATCCACTAAAAACAGATAAGGAAAACCGCATACTTACACATCCTTCATAAAAGTTTTTGATGTAATTTAATGACATAATTTGGCTTCATAACTTGGCATCATTCTATGATTGCTCGTCACCATTATTCCCAGGCTTCTGGCCTTGGACAGAGGCAGAAAGCAGTTCTGAACCTTCAAATGACCTTTCGCTTTAGAAACCCCTTGTCAGTGCATTCTCTTTTATCCACACCAATTTACTCACTCAGTGCAAAAAACAAAAAAAAGCAACAAAACAAAGGCCACGGGACATGTGGTCAGCCCATAGGCTAATCCCTGTTCAACTCAGTCAGCGAAAAAACGACTCTTGCCTCTCACAATAGAGCACAGCAAACATGACAATTACAACAAAATGCACTTGTATAATTAGGCAAATCCCATAATTGAAACAATTAACATGATAACAAATTCATTTCATAATTGTTCATAATTCATAATATAGAGCCAACTGAATTTAAGAGAGCAAAAAGTGGTATTTAATGAACCAATTTGAAAACAAATGCAGGTAAAGTCATTATAACTACTCCAGACAACCATAACTTCCGTTTACATATACAGCTGTACAAAAATTATTAATTGCATATGTATAAATATTCCATTAGTTATGCCAGATAGAGTAACACCTAATAGGTTTCACTATTTTTTCTTGAAGTGTTTTCTCTCTAAAACTTCAGCACAGCTAAAGTTCACAGGGCAATACAAATTTCACAAACGATAAATCGTCCATTAAAAGTTCACACACCAACCGTAATCCAGGCGGAGTGTTGTTCATCCCCCTTCCTAATCAGAACCGAGGTCCTGCTCTCATGTCACTGCGTCCCGAGGAAAAGACAGACCTGCTGGAAAAGCAGCATGTTGGGGGCGCCTTTCTGACGGCAAGCTTTTTCGAGTCATAAACCAAAGGGCAAACAGACAGGCAAGACATCAAAGAAACGTAGCAAAGAATAGATCATTATGGCCACAGTGACGCTAATTACCGAAATAAGAGTGCTGGGTCTCCCGGTCATACGGTCATTGCGCACGTGGTGCACACGCAAGCATAGCTGTCAGTCAAAGTGATGCTTCATGTATGACCACGCTTGATTGTTTTGTTTGCTCGCTGGCATAATGGATGACTCCGTTATACGAGTTTTAATAGTAGTATGATGCCGTTTAATAAATAATACATTTTGGGAGAAGTTGTGACTACCGATACTAGTCTAAAGATATTCTTTGTTACGCTTTTAAGTGAATTATTATCTTTTACTCACCTTCTGCATTTGTTTGATCAAGCATTAACAATATCGTTTTAGTGAACAACTTTTCTTAATTTATTTTATAATGTATTGTATGTATGTATTGATAAAACTGAATCTTCAGCATCACTACAGTCTTCAGTGTCACATGATCCTTCAGAAAAAAGAATTGTTGCTCAAGAAATAGTTCTGATTATTTTCAGTCAAAAACATAGTTTGGGCTTGTTTGTTTGTTTGAAGCCATGATATTTTAAAATTCAAAATATATGTCTCAAAAACATGTTATTCATCAAGGTTTAACTGTTAAAACTAATATATTTTACACAGTGAGAGTAAAACAATACTGCACATATATGCTTTAAAATGTATAAGAAGAAAACAAGTGGTTTCAACTTTTCATAATAATGAGAACCATTACGTATTGAGACCACCAATGCATTTACATGTTCACATAAAAAAATAGCATAGACTCAGCATTGTTATATGGTGTTTCCATCACAAAATACACATCAAAACAAGTAATATGTCTTAAAAAGCTTTTAATTCATCAAGGATGCATTAAGCTAATCAAAAGTGACATTTAATACATTTTACATAATGACAGTAAACATGATAGATAGATAGATAGATAGATAGATAGATAGATAGATAGATAGATAGATAGATAGATAGATAGATAGATAGATAGATAGA
>CAIGQW010015581.1:13777205-13788300 GCA_903798125.1 Danio choprae | reverse complement strand
TAATAATAATAATAATAATAATAATAATAATAATAATAATAATAATATATTAAATTAAATTAGCATTATATATACACATATATAACCTGTGCAAATTGTATTGAGATCTATCCCTGTAAGGCAAAATACAACTGCAGTTTCATTAACATGCAACAGTTGTGCAGTGAAGCTGAATAAAAATGGAGATGTTACAGATGAAATGCCTAATCTCGAACTTGCCTAATCTTGTGTTGTTTCATTAATAACAAATCTAGTATAAACAACCACGCGTCCCGGTGTGAACAATCCATAAACCTCAGTCAGCGCAGAATCAAATCTGACTTCAGATAAGAACCCACAGTGTTTCCCCTCCCCAAGCGATGATAAATTGATGATAAACAAGGCAATTTTCTCTTTCATCCATCCTCACTCCGGATGAAAGGCATTGCAATCTGTGCGCTGATAATTCTTCACATGTGTTTCTCTTAGACACAAAGCTATTGTGAATCCCATGGACATCCAGTCGTCCAGCGCGGTGTTCTGGACCTGCTTGAAGGCTATCACTATATGGGTGGTTTCGGTGCTGCTGGCCATCCCTGAGGCAGTTTTCTCACAGGTGGTTCATATGCCAGACAAGAACACAACGTTCACCGCCTGCGTGCCATATCCGCTCTCCAACGAGATGCATCCCAAGATTCACTCCATTATGATATTCCTGGTCTACTTCCTCATCCCTCTGAGCATTATATCTGTTTACTACTACCACATCGCCAGGACACTTATCAAGAGTGCTCACGATATGCCAGGTGAGATTAGTGAGCACTCAAAAAGACAGGTAAGAGCTTCCAGGGGATGAGCGTAAAGCTCATACTGCATGCATGAATGCCAATCTTCTGTGTTTGTCAAAACAAATTCTTCACGGGCTGTTGTGTATTTGACTTCTATCATGGGAGGGATCACAATATCCACTTCTTTCCTACACTGCATGATGCTGTATGGGAATTATGTGAGTAAATTCTGTTAAACAGTAAAAAAAAAAAAAAAAAAAAAAAGATTGAACATTTTGTTATTTGAGTGTAATAAGCATTTTTTAAACTAGGTGCCATGAAGAGACAAACTATTTTCAGCATATCATAGATAACAATGAAATCTTGATAATTACTTCAGCCATATTCTATACAGTTGAAGGGAAAATTGTGTAAATTGTAAAAATTAAAAAAAAGATATTTGTGATTTGAGTTTAAAAATAGGTGCAATGAAGTGACAAATTACTTACTGCATAACACGAATAACCCCAAAGTCTTGATTATTATGGCAGCCATATACACACACAAAAAAAAAGATTCATTGGATTTACTAAATTATTTTATTGCCTCAAATCAAGAAGGTCGCTGGTTCTAGCCTCGGCTGGGTCAGTTGGCGTTTCTGTGTGGAGTTTGCATGTTCTCCCTGTGTTTGCGTGGGTTTCCTCAGGGTACTCTGGTTTCCCCCACAAGTCCAAAGACATGCGCTATAGGTGAATTGGATAAGCTAACTTGTCCGTAGTGTATAAGTGTGAATGAGAGTGTATGGGTGTTTCCCAGTGATGGGTTGCAGCTGGAAGGGCATTCGCTGCATAAAACATATGCAGGATAAGTTGGTGGTTCATTCCGCTGTGGCGACCCCAGATTAATAAAGGGACTAAGCCGAAATGAAAATGAAGAAAGAAATGGATGCAAACAGTTTACATGGGCTGAATTTAAACAAACAAATTAAATTTAGTAATCTAATGTAACTTAATTTGTTTGTTTAAATTCAGCCCATATAAATAGTTTGCAACCACTTACCTAAAAAAATTATGAAAAATAAAAAAAATTATGTAAATCCAATAAACCATTAAAAATAATTTCCAAATATTTTCTGTGATGTTTAACGGAGCATTTTCACAGTATTTCCTAATGTTTTTTTCTTCTAGAGAAAATAATTTTTAAGTTCAATATTATTAATATATATATATTTTTTCTGTTGGGGACAGAACAAATCACTGTTGTCCAATGATTTGCCTATTCAACTTAACTTTCCTTGTAAATCAAATTAACCTAGTTAAGATTTTTAATTGCACAATAATCTGAATACTATTTTCTTGTAGAATAACTACTAAAATATTGTGTCATCATGGCAAAGACAAAAAAAAAAAGCTATTAGAAATAAAAAAGTGTTGAAAAAAGTGTTGAAAAAAATCTTCTCTCCTTTAAACAGCACTTAGGAAATATGAAAAAGAAGTAAATTTCACAAAAGCTAATCATTTTGACTTCAACTGTATATATTATGTAACATAAGTTGCTCTAATAAAAAAAAAAGTGTAATTCAGGGATTTCTGTCATTGGAGATGTTTCACACTGTGAACATTTTAAAGCATTAGTGTAAAAACAAACCTGGAAAGAGACATGGAGACTTGGTGTACATTAAAGTACATTAAACCAGGATATCATTCAGCAAATAAAAAGCATATGTTGTCTTTTTTAATGTTGTTACAGTGAAAAATAAACAATGAAATAATCAGCGGAGAAAAAGAGCTCTTGCGAAAGCTACAATTGTTGGACAAAAGATATTGTTCTCCAATACCTCATTCAGTCAAACTAATGCATATGAATTTTGTTGTAAAGCAACATTATGAGATTAAAATATTTGTTTCAGTCTTTTAAATGGAAACTTAATAAAGTTCCCCCCATAAACTCAAACGTAGTCTTGTTAAAGGTGGATAATTGTGAACATTAAGGAGCTGCTATTAATATTAATGTTTTTGAATGGACACAATATTAAACTTTGGCTTTGGTTTCCAGATGATGTTTATTGTGTGTATAGTGAGCAATTGTACTGAGTGCAGATGTTGGAGACAGTCTGTCTGTCTACTTATCCTGTAGAAACCAATTAGTTAATTTTACTTAAAATAGTGAGGAAACCCGTTGCCTTAAAAGCGACAACACTACTTAAAAAAGTGAGTAAATCTATTACTGTTAATTTGACAACTTAATTTTTATAATTATGCAGTTCATCTACTTTATATTTTAAGGCAATAGGTATACTCACTTTAAAGTCAGCTATTTGCTTTTTCAGTGTAAAGCACAGAATCAAAGGGGTAGTTCACCTAAAAATTTACATTCCATTTACTTAAGTTATTCTATAATAATAATGATAATTCTTTACATTTATATAGGGCTTTTCTGGGAACTCAAAGTGCTTTACACATTTTGGGGGGATCTCCTCATCCACCAACATTTTAAACTTTTAAGTATTTCTTTTTTTTCTTAAAACAAGATATTTTGAAGAATGTTGTAACCAAGTTGCTATTGACATCCATAGTACAGGAACAGAAAAATAATATGGAAGTCGATGGCTGCTACTTTGCAACATTCTTCAAAACTTCTTATTTTGTGTTTAACAAAGGAAAGAAACTCAAAATGATTGAGGGTGAGTAGATCATGGCTAAATTTGCCATTTTGGGTGGACCTACCCCTTTAAATGTGAATGTATGAAATACCAGAGGAAGTATTCTATGCAACCTTTTCATAATTCCACTAAAACTCAAGAACTGAAGAAAGGCCTTTATCCTTCAGTTCAGAACGGAACATAACCCTAACTCATTATTTACTATTAAATTTCAATTAGCAGTAACAGCTGTTCTAAATGTTATGGCCCTTTAACACTGATCTAAGACCAGAATCTTTCTCTGAGAGCCAAACCGTAAACATTTTAAGAGAAAGCATAAAATGAGCCTCTGCTGAACTGAGGGACACCCTTCATAAAATGCTCCCTTGACAGTTTTTTAGAGACAGGGCGCTTAATCTTTCACTGGGCTGTGAATCATCAGTTAACCATTGTGCCAAGGGTCCTTAAGGATGACAGATATTCTTGTTAATATTCTCTTTTAGCAGCTGTTTCAAGGCAGCAAGCATCCTCTGCTCCCTCTTGCCCTTGATAACACAGTATATCATCCTGGCTGAAGATTACAGCAGGTCTTATCTCTCTTGGTTATGAGTAATTATGCATTTTATGAGACAAAATAACATGGTTTTGCTCATCCGTCTATCATTCCTTTCTCTGAACAGTATTAGGATATCATCTCTTGTATTGCACTGTACAGATGTGTGATTGAAATTATGCTTTATCAAAAGTGCAATATCTCAGGATCCGACTGATTAAAAATAAAAAGAAACACATTTCAGTAAATATTTACTCACCCTCACGTCATCCCAACATTTGTGATCTTTCATTTTCTGTAGAATACATAAGATATATTTAAAGCAAATACACTACCAGTCACAAGTGTCTTATCCATCATTGTCATTTGTATTGCAAATAAATGCTCTGAATGATATTCAAATTAGACATTTTAAATACGTTACCAGTCAAGAACAAATGAACATTTTACTCATAATACATACCTATTAATGGCAAATCCAAGGAGCCGAAAATAACTTTAAAGATGAATTAAAAACAGCAATATTGTGAACTATTCCTACTATTAAAACTAAGTACCTTCTTTTTAAAATATATTTTTTAATTTCTAGTGTTATTTATTACTGTGATGATAAAGCAGATTTTTTTATTTATGATTTGAGAAAACAAACTTCAAAAGAAATAAGTAATACAATAATACTTTTATTTAGCAAGAATGCATAAAATTGGTCAAACCCCTGCCCCCCAAAAAAGTCATTTATAACACTACAAAAATATTTATTATTATTTTAAATCCCATGTGTCAAACTCCTGGAGGGCCGCAGCTCTGCACAGTTTAGTTCCAACCATAATTAAACACACCTGATCAAACTTGGTTGAAGCCTACAGGTAAGTGTGTTGAAGCAGGGTTGGAACTAAACTGTGCAGGGCTGCAGCCCCCCAGGAACTGAGTTTGTTTTAAATAGATGCTGTTCTTTTAAATTCTCAATCTGCTGGTTTCTGGGACCCATTAACTTTCATAGTATGTTTTTACTATGGAAATCGATGGGTGCCAACAACCAGCATTCTTCAAAATATCTTCTTTTGGGTTCAACAGAAGAAAAAACTCATAAAGGTTTAAAACCACATGAGAGAAAATGATTTTCAATTTTGAATGAACTATCCCTTTAAGCTAAAATGTAATGGTATGTCATAAGTTTAGATAACCACAATGTTAAATCTAAACACAGATTTACACAGATACAATGACTATAATTTTAAAAAAATGTGACCCTCAACCCCAAAACCAGTTGAGTTTAAAATAAGTTTAAATATAAGTGTCATTTTTTTTTGTATAATTCAGAAGCCAAATAAACAAGGTTTCTGTTGATGTATACTTTGTTAAGATATGACAATCTTTGGCAGAGATACAACTTTTAAAATATCTGGAATCTGAGGGTTAGAAAACAATACTGAGAAACTCACCTATAAATTACCCAAGTAAAGTGCTTATTACTATTCAAAAATAGTATTGGTATATTAACAGAAGGACATTTCATCATGCTTTATTAATATTCTAATGATTTACACAAAAGGAAATCAATAATTTTGACCCATATAATGTATTTTTGGTTCTATACCCATGCAACATAAGACTTTATAAAAACAAAGTCATGGAACAGGTTTACAAATGTGTTTTTTGGGGACGATTTTTTAAATTTAGACTATTCAGTCTCCCAAAACACTATTGTCAATTAAACAATTTTTTGTAAATATTACACTGAACTTATACAAGAACTAAACTTGATTTCAGCAAAAAAAAAAAAAAATGCTGTGTTCTACGCAATCGATTTGTGTTGGGACAATATGAAGGAATTAGAGCTCAGGAACTTATTAGTTTTTAAAAATTTTAATGGATTGAACATAAAACAATTAAGTTGTCCCAACGAAATCTCAAAAATGGTGTTGTTTCAGCTCATTTTAAATAAGTAGTTTGAACAAGCAACAAAAAATATATATATTTGAGTGTGACAACAATTACCAAGTTCAAACTCATTTGTATGTGCTCCTGAACTTGGATGCATGTTTATTGGCTTTTTTTCCTCAACTAAAATTCACTTATTAAGTTGTCTCATCTGTCATTGAGTTTTCTTTTTCTCTCTTTTTTCATCTTAGACGGAAACGAGGAAGCGTCTGGCCAAGATCGTTCTGGTATTTGTAGGCCTCTTTGCGCTGTGCTGGTTCCCCAACCACGTTCTCTACATGTACCGCTCATTCAACTATCGGCAGATCGACTCCTCGTTGTCACACCTCATCATCACGCTTGTGGCGCGTGTGCTGAGCTTCTCCAGCTCCTGCGTCAACCCGTTTGCCTTGTATCTGCTGAGCGAGAGCTTCCGACGCCACTTCAACAACCAGCTGCTGTGTAGACAACGCAAATACCAAGAGCGCAACACCAGCTACCTCCAGAGCACCTCTGCCATCCGCATGACCTCCATCCGCAAGAGCACACCTGCCGTCGCCAACGGCCATGGCCAAAAACAAGGAGTCTGCATTTAGCATCTGTTCAGAGAAGGGTTGGTGACACACGTTTGGGTTTAATTGAAGTGGTTGGTGACCCTACTGGAAAAAAAACAAGCGCTTATTAAAGGAAACACAAAAGGATGACTGTTTTTTTGATTACTGTAAATATTGCATGTGTGTTTCTTGTTTTTGTTTTCTCAACGGTCGCAGCATCGCTTGAGCCGCAGAATTAATTGAGCTTTTTTCCCTAAACATTATGCTTATTGCAATCTGAAAAGGAATGGATATCCGGTCCTAATTTTATTTCTCATCAAGCAAAGCACAATTTCTGCTTGTTTAAAATATCAGATGTGTATAAAATATCGGACTGTTATTGCATAATGTTTGCTTTTCAGCTCATATTTTCTTTATCATGCAGTCAAATGACGAAAATTCTACTGTAACTGATGGAAAGTGCACTTAATACAGGCAATGAATGTTTGGTAAAGACGTTTTGATTTCATGAGCGTATTATAGGGATACCATTATTGTCATTTACATCGTATTCTATGTCTCAGACGAAGACGAAGATATATTCACAGTATATTCAATCTGGGAGCTCTTTCCTGTGAATGTTAATGTCTATGACGATGGAACAGACAGGTCTCCTACTCAAGGGTAAACCGTGGTGATTAGATTAATATATGCATAAACAGATTAGGATTCAACATGAATATCCTTTTCTCCGGCAAGTTCTCCTGTACCGTCCCACATATGGGTCATAAGAATGCCAAGATCTTTGTGGCAAACTAATATCAATAACGCATGCTGTGTTTCATTCTAAGATGCACCAGCATATATTAATATCACTGCATTGCAGTACATCACTTTTCACTCTGAAGTGTTTTGTATTCATATCTCATGGTTTGGAATAAGCATTTAATTGCGAGGTGAAAATATTACCCTTTAATGCTGAGACTGTCATTAGGCATTATCAGGAATTTCAGGCATCAGGCGTTATCATGTTTTACGAAAGCCTTTCATAAGAACCCAAACCGGCGAAAAATAAACTTCAAACATTAACTTTACATGACATTGTGGGATCATTAAGCTTATTATTAGCTTATTATTTAGTAAAAATGATGAGTTTTGTTAGAATTCATTGAGCACACACTGCATTGATCATCATAGTACATCTTGGTCTCTCTTACTCAACAAGTCATGTCACATTTCCATGAATTTTAATTAACTCTTCCTCAAAACAATGACATCCATTTTAATGGAAATGTAGCTACTGATAACTAATTACAATAATGTGCCCTTGTAAAGACATCTCTTCATTCCCCACAACACAGCATCTTTGACCTAAAGCAATGTGTTTTAATTATACTGAAAATGAACTCGACTTGCCTGACACTTGACCTGGGTCAAATCAAATCTGCAGAAAAATGTAAAGGATGTGAAATTGATGGATGTTTAAGAAAACAAGAATATGAATTAAACTGTATGGGGCCTCACGGTGGCGCAGTGGGTAGCATGATCGCCTCACAGCAAGAACGTTGCTGGTTCGAGCCTCAGCTGGGTCAGTTGGCATTTCTGTGTGGAGTTTGCATGTTCTCCCCGTGTTGGCGTGGGTTTCCTCCGGGTGCTCCAGTTTCCCCCACAAGTCCAAAGACATGCGGTATAGGTGAATTGGGTAAGCTAAATTGTCCGTAGTGTATGTGTGTGAATGAGTGTGTGTAGATGTTTCCCAGTGATGGGTTGCAGCTGGAAGGGCATTCGCTGCTTAAAACATATGCTGGATAAGTTGGCAATTAATTCTGCTGTGGCGACCTCTGATTAATAAAGGGACTAAGCCGAAAAGAAAATGAATGAATGATTTAAAGAATTAAACCGTTTGATTTTATATTTGATTGGTGCCCATCCTTACATTTTATTTCTTCTTTCCACACCCTGAAAAGCCAGATTATAACATAATCATACTTCAGAACACAGTAATCCATGAAGTGGAACAAAACATCAAACTTACCTCCACTTAAATCGATTATGTCTGTTCCACAGATGCCGGATCTAAATGCAATTCGGAAAGATTGATTAAACAGGCACACTAACCATTCTCCAACTGCTTTATTGGGATTTCACTCCAAGAGTAAATTAAACATATGGATTGACCTAAACGGTGTTCTTAAAATAGATCAAGAAAAGTTCAACCAAATTGGTTATTTGTATCTTTGAGGACACATGCGGAACAAAAAGACCTAATAGGATGAGGATAATCCACAAAATAAGGTTTTCTAGCACTGTGCTACCGAAGCTGCTACTTACATTCATTATTTTGGAGTATTGCTTAAGCCCGAAGCATACTTCAGTTTTTCAGTCGAGCCTTTCTAAATAAAATCCATTCGATAGCTTTAGCAAACAAAGGCAATGAACACAATCACATTATTCCTAAAGTATATTATGTAAAAGAAAATGCAATATTTTGTTTTGGGAATGCAGTGAATCAAAACAAAAATTTCCTGAGAAAAAAGTACAGATATTTTAATAAATGTACTTTAGTAGTGACGTAAAGATACTGTCCACCTCTTTTCTACAAGTTTAGCATGTATCTGCATCTGCATAATGAATTAAAGGCAATTTAGACATGAATGCTGACCATTAAAAGACGATGAAATGCTAATCAAGATCTTTTAATTAAAAACATCAATTGCCAAAATTTAATCAAGCTGGGATATAATGATTTTGATTACACACTACTTGAATAGGAAAAATTTGTTTACTTCAGGACTTTAAATTGAATTTGATTAAGCAGTTCATTTTTATTCCAAGAGTTTACACTTTAATCAAGGTTGTCCAAATCCAGCAAATGATGAAATCGCAGTTGTGCTTATAGCCTGAAATTATTCGTAATTACAGGCTTGACACATGAAACGGACCCCATACTTGAATGAATAAATATGAATTAACACAATGTAAAGGTTCTATGTGCTGAAATATTGCTAGTTTGCTTTATGTAAATTGTATGCATTCGTTTCAAAGATTATTTTAATGTATGTTTTGTGAGATCTTTTTTATTTAATTATTTGTGAGTCATAAATTGCTCAGTCAAGATGTGTTTACTATACTGCTTAGTTTTTAAAAAATTCAAATAAAACAGATTTTTGGACTTACGTCTGCAAATGCTTTATGATCTCAGAACCCAGAAGTGGAAGATGCAAAACTACATTAAGTTCCCTAAGCGGCTGCAGTGCAAATTCCAGTTTTAAAGACTATAATCTGCTCATTCACAGATAAAGTTAACCTTATTATTCATAAAGTTGCTCAATGAGTCATGCAGCAAAATATTTGAAAGTCAGATGTCAAGAATTTTTATGTTTTATCTCTGTCTCCCAGATTTTCATTGCATTTATTTGTCACAGGGCAAAATGGAGTGCAAATAACTGCCAATTATATCAAACATAATCAGTGCAAAAACACATGAAAAAGGGAAAATTAGCCTATAGTCTACTGCACTGAAAAGACTGTAAAATATGCTCTAATAATATTGTGCATCAATATATAACTGGAAAAAAAAAGAAAAACAAGATCCTTAATTTTTTATAAATATTAATGATTCTGATATATTTGAGTCCTGGCAATGAAGGTCTTTTCTTGCTGTATTTGCAAGCATAATTATAAAACACTGTCAGGCTGGAATAACATTTTAGGTCCTGCTTATACATAATAGAAACTGTCCTTTATGAAATAGTAATGAAAGTGTATGAAAAGCCTCATTCTATATGAACACAGTTTAAAGAACACGGTTCCTGTTTTGTGTTCATGGCTATCCCAGAAGCTTTTTGTCTTCCTTTTGTGAAGAAAGCTTCTTGGTGGATGTAAAACTGTAACATTTTCTTTGCGATGTCACAGGATGAGCGTCAGATCATTGTGAGTCTTGTTGGCTATTGTGTTATGAAAAAGCACTAATGTACCATTTTTCCCAGCAAACCTCAATTATAGACTCAACAGAATAGATGATTAATTACTTTTTTGTTTTGCTTTATGCCGAGCCAAATTCTACTCATGCTGTCTTGTGGTGTTGATTAGACGCAGCATGTAAATTGTTTGCTATTATTCGCTTCATATTGATCCCTAAACTGAGATTCTGTAAAAAGTCTGCTTGTTAACTTAATTAACTGCATTAGTGGAGTTTAATTAGTGAGGAAAGCAAAAACAAGTTTGCAAGTTCATCATAACTGGGTGCACATAATTCTCTGCTAATCATTTGTTTTTTTATATAATGTTAGCACATTTTACTACAACATCAAGATGCCCGAAGTGCTTCACAATATCACAATAAAATGAAAACAGCAAACATGGACAATGAATACAAGATTGAACAAAAACACAATTCAGAACAATTGAACAGCCATCACAACAGCTTCTTGTTTGTCTTTAAAAGATGAACTTTTAACATACAGTAGCTTAGAATATCGAATGTGAGTCTGCAGATTTTTTTTCCAAAAGATAACCGTATTTGCCTGGCAGCCTAACTTTACAGATTTCATGGAGTTTGCAAGAGCCAATTTAAAGGGACTGAAACTCAAGTGATTGAGCCTGTTTTGTGAAACATTATACTACTGTGGTAAATAAAAAACAGACCAACAAACTGCTAAAACGTAAAAGTTTTTACTTTACAAATTTTAAGACCTACCAA
>CAIGQW010015581.1:13708168-13721107 GCA_903798125.1 Danio choprae | reverse complement strand
CACTGTGTGAAAAGATATCCTTGTCTCTACCTTCTGTGATCCGTGACACAGACACTGTATTAGAGCTAAAATCATAACACAACTGAAGAAAAAATGGCCATGTGATCTTAACAACCATCACAGATTCAGATGAGCCAGAACGTTGAATACTTTGACTTTAATTTTAGATCAATATGAAGTTTGGGAACACCCAGGGCTCAGCAGTCCTTGGCGGTCTCGATTTCTCACCTAGAGATTACGCAGCACAAACGGAAAATTAATTTACATAATTGGCATAAGACAAATATTAAGTGATGCTGTCTCCTAAGGATACGCCGCAACTCTTGAATCTCCCACTTCCCTTTTTTTTATCTCTGAACTGCAGACACAAATTAAAAACCCACAGCGACGCAACACTGCACTGCACTGAAATAAAATGGGCTTCTCGCAGGATTTAAGTTTTAAATGAGGCTCTTAATAACAATCAGAGACACTCTGTTAGACCTGTGACATGGATGATTTATTCATCAAATTCAGAAGAATCGACGGAAATTCAGTGTAATGGCTGAGACAAAAAGTTTTACCTTGGCTTATCAAGAAAAGGGCTTTAAAAATTGGACATACCTCTGATTATATGACATTTATTTTCATCATCTCATGAACTCGACATCATTATTCATTCATTCGAAATCATTTGGTTTTCAATTTCCATTAAAGGTGCTTCAGAGATGGAACTGAAGTGCAGAAGGTTTAGACGCACTGAATTTTAACACTAAAGATTTGCATGGAAAGAGAATTAAGGGTTTAAGTTCAGCATTTTGAAGAACCTCAATTTGCTTGCTTGAGTTTTTTGAATATATATGAAAGCTATTGTCAATGAACACTGTAAAAATTAATATGAATGCATTAACTTACACCAGCACACCCTTTTCAAGGTTCAGACCAGGTAAAATATGCCTGATGTAGCTTTTATTATTTACAGCAAAAAGGCATAAATAATAGTCTTAAAATAGATGCAGCGTTAGAGAGCCCGTAAGCATTTTTTGGGATAAGATGATTTTTCCCTTTTAAACTTCTTCATTTCCCCAGTATATAAATCATGGTAAATCCAAGCCAACTGGAACTGGCAGACTAGTTTTTATTTGAAAACAACCTTTACTTTTTGAATAATATTTCAGGAACAACACTTTAAGGGGTTCTTTTGCAAATTAAAAAATAACCATCCGCAACAATTGAAACTCCACATCTGGGTAGATGAAACATGGATTTCAAATCAGACAACCAACCTGACACTCTTTTGCTTCTTATTGTTGGTTGTAGTGAAAATTACAGAGGATTTTTTGGAACTTTGAATCAAAATTGACACAAATGCATATTAAAGAAGTAAATAAAGTGACTTTCTTAAAAAGCAAATACATCTAAGATATCAAGATATGTTTGAAAAATGTAAGTTGTGACTTTATATGCTTAAAAAAAGATTGATTCATTAACTTATTTATTTATCTTTTTTCAGAAAATATGAATAATCTTGTTTTGCTTTTCAATTATAAATTTATTCTGGAAAACAAGAATACAATAAAGAGGAAGAGATTAGTTGTTTTTCTAAGCAAAATTAGAAAATGCATGTAAAATTAATTATTAGAAAGCCAGTCTCAAATTAAAGGCACAATGTGTGTTGTATTTTTACCAGTGCCATGTGCCATGTCCTGTGTTGCCATTCTAATGACATCTCTTCGATGGTTTTTGTCCTTCCTCTGCTTCATACTACCATGAGATTTATAAAATAATAATTATAAGATAAATATAAGATAAAAAAATGTTTGAATACTTCAGCTCATGATGTGATTTCTGCAGGAGTACTGTAGGAAGACCACAACTCCCATGATTCCACACTCAGTAACAGCATCATCAACTACGCCTTTCTTCCATGCGGTTTGGGCTGTTCACACTGTCATTACCTGAGCCCACTCACTTTTAGCGACAGACCATTTAGAAACAGGTGATTAATAATTATTAATTAATAATAATAATTATTATTAATTATTATTATTATTGTTATTATTAATAATAATAATTATTATTATTATTATTACCCCCCCACACACACACACACTTTTAAAATGTCCACTATGCCCCTGCCTGAGTCACATGTGGGCAAAAAAATCTGATTTGGGCCACATTTGGCTAGAGTGTGAACGTAGCCTTATTTTACATGTTGTAAAAAGAGGTATAATAGGTCCCCTTTAAGTGTTATCATAGAGTACATATGAACAGTAACACTACTATCATACTCTCATGTCCTACTTCTAAATGAATGCTTATGCACACTCTGGGGGAAAGAACTGTCCATTTGTATAGACTTCAGGCTTTCATTTCATTGTCACTCAAGGGTTTTTTAAGACAATAAAAAAGGCCAAATATAAAGTTCCTTCCCATTAGGATTAAGGGGGTAAAGTTCCCCTCGGCAACTTGCAATTTATATGATACAATGATAATAAATAAATAAAACTATCACGGTTTGCCACACGATGTACACACACTGCCAAATCTGTTTATCCTCTCTTTGCAGCTGAGACAACGACCTCTACACCTGGGAAAAAATACAAAGGCTTCAGTTTCTGAAGATGTCAATCTGACTGACAGTGAAATGCTTCCTCAGCCCGCTCTGGACATGGGTTTTTAAATTCTGTCAGGGCCCACAAAGGAACAAGTGATTTTAGTTGGTGGAGAAATGAAGACCCCAAGATGATGTGCTCGAAAAATGCATTTGCCTCTGGAACTTGCTCTGTTTGTGAAACTGCCAATTTTGATAACATCTTTCACTGGTGCAAAGACTCAGTTATGACAGATATGTACCATAACAAACCTTGTAACCGTGGGGGTCAGAGGTCATTGAGCAGAGGAAACCAAGCAGGTCTGGAGAAAAACTAGCATTGCCAGTTATCTAAGATGCAGCTGTGTGTTTGCCGCAGGACCTGACAAAATTACCTCAGTTTAAAATCTGTCATCTCGGCTCATGGGCATTAAAGGGGTAGTTCACCCAGAAATGAAAATGTGCTGTTAATTTACTCACCCTCAGGCCAACCAAGATGAGAGGACGCTTCACTTCAGTAAAACATTAAAGAAGATTTTTAGCTGAATCGGTGGTGCTTGGTGATTCATGAAATGCAAGTCAATGGCTACAGGCAAAACAACATATAGAGGCAAAATAAAATTGATACTTGTGGCTCCTGATGATACTTTTATCTTATAAAGTTAAACAATTGGACTCTGCAAGAAACTGAACAACATTTGTATTATTATTACCTTCAATTCACAGCCTCAGCAAACAGTCCAAGTATGAAATGCAAAATAGTCTCTGTGGTTTTGTTCTGACGAAATGTAATTACTTCTTAGGTGCTTGCCAAGGTCATTCAGCATACAGCACCCTTAAAATGTATGTTTTGTATATACAGTCAAGCCCAATAGTATTCAAACCTTGCTGGATGAATAAAAGTTACCTACAGTGCTTAGCATATATGAGTACACCCCCTTTTGAAAATGAATAGTTTTATCCATTTCTCAGTGAATATGGGTAATATATATTGGTGCATTTAAACAAAACAGATTTATTAAACAGATATATTTATTCAAATAATATTTTAGTCACAGAACATCAGAACATTTAGAAATGGAAAGATAATACATTTACATTCATGCAAAATATTGCAAAAATTCTTGAATATTTTCTTGAATATATTTCTTCAATATTTTTGAAAATTTTATTTAATATTTGTCCCTAGCATATAAATTTGAGCTACTAATTTTTGAACCATTATTGTAAGTTATTTTGTTAGATTAGCTCCAGATTTGGCTTCAGTACTGACTAAACTAATGTATATGCACAAATATAATATTGTAAAGCATCATGTAGAAAATATTAATTTAAATGAGAGATTTGTGGGGGGTGTACTCATATATGCTGAGCACTGTATATTCAAAACAAAACATTTTTTTAATCAGAAATGTCACAGGCATATATTTATTTATTTATATATATTTTAAGTTTGTATATATAAATAATGTAATAGTTGGCGGTTCATTCCGCTGTGGTGACCAATAATTAATAAGGGACTAAGCCGAAGGAAAATTAATGAATGAATGTATAAATAAATGGAAGAACACTTTAGTTTAAGTACTAATTCTGACTATTAACTATAGTGGCTTATTACTTGTTAAGATACTGGCTGTTTATTTGTACCTATAATGTACATATTCTGCATGGTATTCCCTGATTATGCATCCCAAATACGACTCAATACCTAAACACCAACTTTACCAACCAACCTTAATAACTATTATTAAGTAGCAAATTAGGAGTTTACTTCTGAGGGGGAAAAAAAACATCTATATAAACTTGCCTGAAGACTTGATATCAATCAACTGCTCCCTTTTCCAAAACAATTAAATGAAAATACTACATAATATCTGTTTTGCTGTCGTTCAGTTAAAATTAACTGACAAATGCATATAAATAACTGACTTCAATAAGTATTGTTTGCCAGTTGAGGCTATTTTGGACTGATTGAAGACACAAAACCACTATTATGAACAGGCAAAGCTGAAGGACCTCCATTACAGCTCAAGTGTCCATCAATGTCTTTCCCTCCATGTTTTTGTCCTGTTCCAGCCGAAGTGGCCGCATCAATAATGGGGTTCTTGAAGGTCATCATATCTCGGCACAACAGTCACCCCAATTGCAGTGTCTTTTTGTGTGGCTGGTAGACGAGATGGAGGAACACATCAGTCAGTCCTTGAATCGAATGCTAGCGCACTCGCAGCGTCCCAGCGGAGTGCCCTTCAGAGCTTTGTAATTGCTTTTTTTCCCTCACAGAGCACTCATTTGTCCTTCATGGAGTTATGTTAAGCCACCCAAGTGATCATGCATCCTCATGTAAACACCTGCTTCTTTGCTCGGAGGAATTCATTTAGTGCTTTCGCATTGGGGCAAAGCATTTCACATTTATTAATTAATTAAGTTGGTTAATCTCTTAAAATACCCAGCACACAGCATGTGTTTTATGTTACATGCTTGCATTTGGCATGTTTTAAATGTGTTTTAAATGTGATTTAAAGCATCAGTATCAACCAACTACACTGTAAAACAGGCTGTCCAGGCAATGTAAATCAATATCTCAGTAATTTAATAGTAATTATTATTGGTATGTATTTAATTATTATTGGTATGTATTTCTCAACTACATATACTTACATATATGCGGCCACTGAGCCACCGTGTCACCCTTAAATATATATATTTATATATTATATTAATTATGTCAAATTTAAACCCACACTTCTGAGGGGGAAAAAAACATCTATATAAACTTGCCATTGGGACTATCTTTTATAGTCTGTCAGTTATTTTTTCTATATTTTATTCTGTAACAGACCAAACCTTCCAAGTTTTTCCATACCTTTTAAGTCTTTGAGAATAAAAATACCTATAAAAATCCCCCCCCCCCCCCCCCCCCAAAAAAAAAACTGAATACTTGATTCCAATCAACTGCTCCCTTTTCCAAAACGATTAAATGAAAATACTACATAATATCTGTTTTGTTGTTGTTCAGTTAAAATAAACAACCAACTACACTGTAAAATGTAACTATACTGTAAAACAGGCTGTCAAGGCAATGTAAATCAATATCTCAGTAATTTAATAGTAATTAATGTATTTCTCTCTTACAAATACGGAATTGTCTGGAAAAATTAATCTGTTGTCCTGTAGCCAGATGGTCACCCAACTGGTAACCTGCAGGCTACTGTATGTTGGTCAGGCTATTTACAATGTATTTGTGGCTGTTCTGAAAAACAGGGACATTTCGGGGTCAATCTGTCGCCCTAAGTCGCAAACAGAATATGGACTCGACATCTATTGTAATATTTATTATAAAATAAGCTATACAGTATGTCTATAATTAAATTAAATTAAATTCATCTTTATTTCTATAGCATTTTTACAAAGATTGTGTCAAAGCAGCTGATGTAAATGTCAGTCTTTAATAATTAGTAAAAAATAATTGTAGTCAATTACTAAAAATAGTTAGTAGTCAATCCCAAATACGTGACAGAATGAAGAATTTCAAATAATGTCTGTTAAAAGCAATGTCCTTGACATTTCGTTTCATATCCATGCATTTAATTACTGAACCTAAACTTCATTCTAGAGCCTTCTGTTCTCTTTTTAGACATTTCACTAAAGTATGTTAGGCTGTAAAAGTAAATTAGCCATTAAGCATTCTTTACTGGCTGATTTAACTGAATCCAGCTACTGCGTATATCTATAAAATAAAGCAGTGAAGATGCCAAGACCATTAAGGTTTGGTGTAGCAAAACTGAGCCAAAGATTTTATCAGTGCAGCTTGCTTATATAGTGCCCTTTGCCGTGACTATACCTACTTTATACATTTTAATATAAGAAACATGTAAAACTAAGTCTGGTGAACAGACCTTCCTATGAAGATATGGATGGTCATTGAGATGCAGTTTGAGATCAAGATCCATTATATAAAAAAGAAGCTGTCAGAAGTAAGGAAGGGTTACTTGAAAGTCAGGTTTGAGGATCTATTCTATGCGCTATGAAATTGAGATTGGTTCCAGGTAGGACGTGAAGACATAATAAGAGTGTTCAAAAATGAAGGTCTTATGTGGGATTATGTGGAAGAAATCAGTGATATTTTTGTTAAAATTGTATCTTGTTGATTAGTAAAAACGGTTCAGGCCACCAAAACTGGCAATTGTAATCATTTGCTCACCCTAATGTTACTCCAAAATATGAATGACTTTTCTGTAGGACACAAAGTCCAATGCCTCTTTTATGCTTTTTACTTTTGGATATTAACCTTCATGTATAAATGTACAGTAAAAGGTCAGCACAATATCAATGTGCACAATGAAAGGAGTTGTCTCCCAAAAGAAAGAACTGATTCTAAACAGCCTGAAATTAATCTTCAGTGATTTTGCCCTTTACTTTTTGCATAAACTTAAGTAGGTTTCCAAAAGATATGCATAATCCTAGACAATAAACTTCCTTAGCTATATGCAAACAATGACTATTTGACCATCAAACACTTTGTTGTTGTTGTAGTTGAAGTCGTCAACACCTTGGTTTGAGTTATAAACAAAGAAGATGCCGTTTTAATTGTATAGTATTTAATAGTTCTTGTTATAAACGATGTATCTATGCACTTCATTATTTTGTAAAAATTAATTTGCCCTCAGAATCTTTAATCACAAGGAATGGCATATCAATGGGTGTCTCATTTCTGCTCTGAATTTGTCAATTTCCCAAAGAACAAAATCATGGGCTGCCCTATATTTTTTTCTCATTTCAGCACCACTTCAAGTGAATGTACAATATGTCACAACAGCGGAAAAAAGAACAATCTTAACTTCTGTTTTATGGCAACTTTAAAGTCTGGATGAACCGGAAGCTGCGACCATTTATTTTTTTTTTTTTTTGGTTTGTTTGTTTCGTATTGTGATCCAATTCTGAGAGAAACGGAATATTGAATGAGAAAACAGTGGGCGTTGCTTGTGTTTTCTACTGTGAGCTCATTTGATGTAGTAAAGTAGGCATTTCATTCGAAAAGATCGGGAAAAGTGGTTCGGGGGATGGGGGGGTTATTACAACCTAAGAAACACCTCCTCCTCCTCACCATTTCTGTTTGTTGTCATAGCGCTGTCAAAACTGTTAGAGGGGCGTGGCTAACATACTTAACTTAACATACTTAATACCTCAAACAGACGTAATCTGATAATTTACCTAAAAAAAAAAACAGGTGCATTTTCACATTTTAATTTTAGATAACAAAAAAAATTATATCTTAATGAGATGCAAAGATGAATTGTTCACCACAAAATGAGCAATGTGAGCTAACAAAATCAATGTTTATTTTGATTTCATGTGTACTTTAAAGTCATTTCACTTCGTGGCCATGTTTGCCTCTCTGCTCCTATTTTTTTGATTGGAAAAACATCAGATTCTCCAAAACTGTTTGCCAAGCTTACGATTAATTTTCAATGGAATTCTCTCATAAATTTGGTTTCTAAAAGTCACAACAAAAATAAATTCATTTTTTTCAGGTTGCCCAAGTTAATGTGAACACACACCCAAAGTTCCAAATTTCACCCAAATTTCGAGACACCAACCTCCTTTATGACTGCTTCTGGAGGATGCAATCAAACGTAATTCTGTCACTCAATACACAATATCATCCTCTGTCTGTTTGAGCTTGTCTTCTGAGGTAAAGTCCAGCTTATTCCTGATGTTTCTCCCTTCAATGACTACAACCTCTTTGTTTACAAGTTTGTGGCTGTTTAAGTGATTGCTGTCATGTGATTTGCATTTGAATGGCAAAGACAGGAATTCATTTAAAATAATGAGGTCAGATGGGAAAGACTGTACATCGAATACATTCCATACTAATGCCAAAACCTTTGAACATTTGTTTTAAAGTGTAATTGGATTGTTTAAAAGTATTTATTTCAAGCTATGTAGATATATTTCTCATGTCTGTGGGGCAAGTTTAGCTGAGATTCCAGAGCATCCATACTGACCATTGCATTTTCCCCATTTAAAAATATGAGTGAGCAAAGAGCTGATACAGCTTTGTCTATTGTGAAAGCTTGAAGTGCTTTTTGACATTAGATGGATGTAAACCTATTGTAAGAGACTTCAAAGCAAAGCCTAAAAATGGCATAATTTCAAGCTACAAAAAGCATGCTAAGCAAATAACGGTGTCCATACAAACAGCTTAAAAGTATCATTTATGCTGTATTGTGTATTTTTATCTTCTTTTTCTTTTCTTTTTTTTTTTGAAGGTGGAAGCTGCCAGTTCCCATTTATTTTAATTTTGGGATAAACTATTCTTTCCAAGTCAGAGACTGTTGTCACAATACATTAACAGCGAGTTTCTCTGAGGCACAACCTCGTTGAATCTTGGAATTGATGGCATTTTCTTGTTTAGGGCCATGATATTTGGGCATGTCAAAACTGATTATTCTTACACCAAGAACAGTCATGTTTTGTCTACTAGCTTTCAAAAGCCCATATAAATGTTAAATTCAGTATAAGATACTAATCAGCTTTTGTTTATACTGAGATACAGAGATACTGTCTCTTGTGTAGTTTAATCCACTTAGTTCTTTTGATTCATTTATTTTTCAGTTTCACTTAATGGTCACACTTTCATATTTAAGACAAAGACATAACTGTATAAAACTCAAATAAAAAGAGCTTTAAAAGAACCAAATTTGCCAGCTATAAACACACCCTATGTTATTCAGCCACTTACTCACATATTTCAATTAGATAGAAACAGAGTTGTATACAGACTGCGGTTTGAGGATCTACGTCTAATGAAATGAAATGGTGCTCAAAGGTCTCTGCTGACATCACATGGCAAATCTGAAGACTACAACAAAATATTTTCTGACATCTCAAAATCCAAGAGGAAAAAATATGGATTAGGACAAATGCTTTTTATAGTTAAAACCTTTTATAGTTAAAACCAGTTATGCAAATATGCATACTGATCAATATTATAAATCACCTACAGTAAATGTAATGCTTTAGATTACAGCCTGCAATTTACATTGTATGCACACAGGCTTTACAGCAAAATTATTTTGTAATTTCATGCATGCAGGTATTTGGGGAAACAATGGGGTAGCAAGCACCATTCAAACATTAAATTTACCCTGTACCTACAAGAAACTAGGGGGTAATGATTGTAGTCATACATTGTGTCCCAAAATTGGTTGCACCTTTTAAAATGGTTGCTGTTTCAAATTGTCTTGCCAATTTGCTTAATGGCCATATATGGTCACTTTTGGTATTGAAAGCCAATTATAAGGCAGGCTTATGCAAGCATGGGACACAAGTGTTATGCTCTATCATGTTGGATTTCATTTTGTTAAAAAAAAGGGGGTGAAAATTTGTTTGCTTTCAGCTTCATTGCACTTTTGTACGGTAAACAATGGCAAGCAAACTTATTGTCAAAACATGGTCTTTGATGTGATGCTGCACTTGGGAATATACTTTTATAAGGTAAGTGACATTCATGTTAAAGTCCAAGTGAAATCCAAATTGATTATATTTATTTTGCTAGTGCACATTGTTATTCATTAGATGTGCAATAAATCCATACAAGTTAATCCTGAGAAAAGAAATGCCCCGCTTAACTATTAGTTTGCTATGAGGGAATGATGCACACAAAGAAAGCCTCGCCCCCCTACTTAATATTCAGTTTCAGTACATTTAACTCTTTTAAAACTTTATACTGTAAAAAACTGTAAATTAAAGGGAATGTTCATCCAAAGGTTACAATTTTCTCAACATTTAAACTCAAGTGATTCTAAACTTATCTGATTTATTATTTTATTATTTTTTTATATAATTGAATATTTATGTTGTTATTATTATAAAAGAATGTTGGAAACCAGCATTGACATCCAAAGTGCAAACAAAAACTACTATGGAAGTCAATGGCTGCTTAATTTCATTCATTCATTCATTCATTCATTTTCATTCCGGTCTAGTCCCTTTATTAATCTGGGGTCGCCACAGCGGAATGAACCGCCAACTTATCCAGCATATGTTTTACGCAGCGGATGCCCTTCCAGCTTCAACCCATCTCTGGGAAACATCCATACACAGCCATTCACACTCACACACTACGGACAATTTAGTCTACCCAATTCACCTATACCGCATGTCTTTGGACTTGTGGGGGAAACCGGAGCACCCGGAAGAAACCCATGCCAACACAGGGAGAACATGCAAACTCCACACAGAAACGCCAACTGACCCAGCCGAGGCTCGAAACAACGACCTTCTTGCTGTGAGGCGAACGTGCTACCCACTGCGCCACTGTGAGGCCCCTGCTTAATTTCAAAATAATTTTAAATATTTTCTTTTGTGTTTACCAAAAAGCTTTAAGGTATTACTTTATAATAACTGCACAATATTAATCATTTATTAAGCATTAGCAAACAGTTAATTCGTCGTTTGTTAAGCATTAACTCTACATTACATTAGTAAGCAGTTTATAACTACAGCTAAATGCTGTATTCATGACTAAACTATAGTATTGCCTTATTTACAAACCTGTTATTGAAGAATAGCTGGTGTTTTTTAAGATCATTCAGAATGAGTAAGCCAATGATTAATACATTATTCCAATTAACATTTATACATTTTATTTTTCAGGCATTTAGTAATAGTCAATTTTTATGTTAATAAATGCTTTATTAAAACAACTTTATGCAGGATTTTTTTTACCTACTCTATAGTGAGGACTATTTATGCTTTCTAAATCCCTTATAAATGATGATTAAAGGCTCAGTTTCAAATTAAATATACGTTTTTGCAATCTTATCTAAAATAATATTACTGTGCAATTTAAACATTGCTGAACTGTTACTACACGCCTGAAAAATAAAGTGTATAGTTGTTCATTTGAATAGTTTACTAATCGTTTACTTAGTAATTCTGATTGATCTTAAAAACCACCAACTATTCTTAAATTTGTATGACTATTTTGTAAATAATGCAATACTTAATTTAGCAGTGAAAACTGAAGCATTAACAAAGTATGAAATACAATTATACATGAGCTTATAAGTAAAGTATGCAGCATTTGTAGTTTACTAATGTCTATTAATGTAGAGTTAATGCTTAACAAATGATGAATTAACTATTTGCTCACGCCTAATAAATGATTCATAGTGTGAAGTTATTATAAAGTGTTACCAATGTTAATGTATGTGAGAACTATCCCTTTAAAGGGGTGTCAATTGTTTCCCCCAAACCTTTTAAAGGGCTGTAAATTGTTTCCCCCAAACCTTTCATATTGTTCTCTTATACATGTACGTGCAGTATATACACTAATACTACACAAAAGTGTGTTGTGAAGTATGTTGTTATTTTGTAATTTGCACATTAATTTTTAAACACAAATGCTTAAGATATCAAATATGTGGCATGAGAGCACATATATATATATATATATATATATTTTTTTTTTTTTTTTTAATTATTATTATTACTATTAATTAAATAATTGATGAATAATATAATTAAGTAAAAAAAATATTTAGGTAATTTCACAAGAAATAGTTTTTTGTTTTTTTGTTTTTTTTAATACTGAGCTTACATTAAAATAATAGGATTCTTAAATTGTAAAATGCACCAGCAATTTATGTGTAAAAATATTTTTCCTAAGCCTTTATTTCTCATTGAAAAAAACTGATGTAGCAGCAATAATATGCGTTCAATAATTATTTGACACCGCAAGGGGGCACTGTTGAAACATCCATTAGTGAAGCCCCCCTGAAGTCTCAATAAACTCCAAAAAGAGTTTTCTGTGAAAAACTGCATGGATGGGGGATGGTGACTACTAGATAAACTGGTGAATATAAGTGTGTTTTACGTTTCAGGAGGGAGAAATGCGTCTAAACTCCACTGGTCCTTAACAAATCTACACCTAACATTATTAAGAGTCTACAACACACTTATTTTTGTCATATACTTACATGTTACCATATTTTGGAATAAGCTCTAAAGATACTGTAATATTAAGACAATGCAGGAGAATAGAGTAAATAAAGCATTAAGAATTACAAATGTTTTTGAATTAAAAGTGTCTTTTTTAATTTGATGTTTAAATATGCTAATGAATCATTATTTAATTAAATACTTCAAGCACTGAAATTTGAGGATGATGATGGTGAACTTTTATTTAATGCCATGTCAGCAACAAAGGCTATTTTTATGCCAAGAACATTTGATTAATAAATATACAATTAAAAACTAATCACAAAAATTTGAACATTGAATGAAGTCAGGTTCAACAATCTTGTTGTTGTTTGTTGTTGTTGTTGTTGTTGTTGTTGTTGTTGTTGTTGTTGTTGTTGTTG
>CAIGQW010015581.1:13684925-13703166 GCA_903798125.1 Danio choprae | reverse complement strand
AGAGAGAGAGAGAGAGAGAGAGAGAGAGAGAGAGAGAGAGAGAGAGAGAGAGAGAGAGAGAGAGAGAGAGAGAAAGAAAATACTTTTCTGTAGAATAAAATGTATAATCAGGAAAATTATGTTTGAACAAATCCCTGTCAAAAAAATATAAATACAGATATCAATAAAACTGTGAAGTTCAGTATACAGTGAGTGCTTCTGAAGTGGAGATTTATGACTAATAAACTCATATTGAGAAAATGGCCTTTAAAAAATATGGATTGTAACTGAAATCTACAGAAACAAATTGACAAAATGTGACAAAAGAAACACTTAAGTCCTTTTTTTGGATCTTATCTTTCCATTATTCCTGAAAAAAAGCACCTCATGAACAGACAAAAAGCCCCAAATCTCAGTACTGGCAGGTGGATGAAAACAGTGTTTAATACAGATGGCGAAGCACTGAGAGCACTGAATCTTCCAACAGGCTCATAACAGCGAGGCCTCTTCATTAAGCTGTTAGAGGAAATTAAGGCCTAACTTTGATCATGGCCGCTACACACCAGGACCCAACAAGCAAATCTCTCTTGGACTCTGAGCTCTCGAGGAGCTGGAATGCAGGCATGGGGTGGTGAGGAGAACAAAGACACTTGGCCGAACTGAGGACTTGGACATTCTGTTCAGAAGCATGTAGAGACTGAGGACTCGTGTCACAAATGGCCTCCATGTGGCACGCTTTTCATTTATCATTCATGGTCGTCAAGTCATTTTTATTTTTGGGAACATCTAATTGGTAGTGCCATCAAAGGTTATTAAAGTTTAGCATTTTAAATTAGCTGTACATTTCAGTTTAGGTTTTTAGATTTTATATATATTTTTTATTTAGTTTTTGGGTTTATAAGGTTTTATTGGTTTTAGTTTAGTTTTTATTTTGTCAACACATTTCTACATACAGTAGATTTTGCAATATATGTTTAGTTTTAGTAATTCTAGTTTAACAGAGAACACATCCAGTGTCAACCCAAAGCCACACAAAAGCAACAACAAAAAAAGTAAAAACAATGAAGAATTAAGACAAACTTATTTGTATTAAATATCATGTATGTAATTAAACATGTTTACATTACACTAGTTCACATCATTTGGAAATGAAGAAAAATTGTTTGTCTGCAACAAAAAGTTTTTTTTTGTTTTTTTTAAACAGCCACAGTTCAGATTTTTCACTACAAAATGAAAGGTTATTCATTCAGAAAACGCGCATTATTTTTGCTGATTAATATTTGATTTCAGTTAGTTTTACTAGGGCCAGGCTGCTTCTGCGCTGCATGCTATGGCCACGTATCAGTGCTACCAAGCGCAGGCGTTGGCCCAGCTGCACAAGAGTGGTTCCAACCCAGGCTTATTGCATAAGCTTTGCACCGCAACCGACTATGCTCTGCGTACTACCAAGTCGGCTGTGAATGCCCTGGGAAGGACGATGGCCACACTAGTGGTCCAGGAACGCCACCAAATACGCGTTCCCCCTCAGTGAGCCTACTCGCGCAGATATTGTGCAAGGTCAGGGAGGATCAGGAGTAGTTCTTGATAGTTGCGCCCCTCTGGCCCAACCGGACCTGGTTATCAGAACTCTCTTCGCAATGCGCCCCCCCCCTGGCAGATCCCTTTGAGGAATGACCTTCTTTCTCAGGGACAGGGCACCATCTGGCACCCACGCCCAGATCTCTGGAACCACCACGTGTGGTCCATAGATGGAGCAAGGAAGACTTAGGTGACCTACCGGTTGCGGTGGTTAACACCATCACTCAAGCTAGATCACAAGCCTACAAGGCATGCCTACGCCCTGAAGTGGAGTCTATTCACTGAATGGTGAGATTTCTCTCCGAGAAGACCCCCGGACTTGCCAGATTGGTGTTGTGCTTTCTTTCCTACAGGATAGGTTGGAGCAGAGGCTGTCACCCTCCACACTGAAGGTTTACGTTGCTGCCATTTTTGCTCATCATGACGGAAGGCATAACCTCATCATTCGGTTCCTCAGAGGCACGAGGTGATTAAATCCACCCCGCCCCCTCTCATGCCCTCTTGGGATCTCTCCGTAGTGCTTACGAGCCTATGGGGAGATCCGTTCGAACCACTCGACTCAGTATCCTTGAGATTTCTGTCCTTGAAGACAGCTCTGCTGTTGGCGTTGGCATCGATCAAGAGGGTTGGGGACCTGGAGGCATTTTCGGTCAGTGATTCGTGCCTGGAATTTGGGCCGGCTTTCTCTCATGTCATCCTGAGACCCTGGCCTGGATATGTGCCCAAAGTTCCTACCACAACGTTTAAAGACCAAGTAGTGAGCCTGCAAGCGCTGCCTTCGGAGGAGGCAGACCCAGCCCTTTCATTGCTGTGTCTTGTTTGCGCTCTGCATATTTATGTGGACCGCACCCAGAGCTTTAGATCCTCTGAGCAGCTCTTCGTCTGTTATGGCGATCAGCAGAAGGGAAGTGCTGTATCCAAACAGAGATTGGCCCACTGGATAGTGGATGCCATCTCCCTCGCTTATCAGAGCCAGAGATATCCAACTCGCTTATCTAACACAGAGATAGAGCTTTTTCCACTCTGTTCAGTCGAGTTCCCCATTTGGTGAACCCTACAGAGTTCCTCCGAGGCCCCCAGCATCTGACTCAGCGGTCAGGTCAGGTGCCTGGCCCATTACGTTGTTAGCATGCCCACTTTGTCAGCCTGCGTTCTGGGTATAGGTGCCTGCTATGCGTGATCCCCACTGGCAATCCCATATGCTTCACTCAGCCATGGTATAGTCCCCCCCTCTTAGGCAGGCCCGTATCTTCCCTCCCCGCTAACCATCTTTAATATGTGTACTCCCCCTTCTCAGGGTTAGTCCATATGACTGATCACTTTCTCAACATACTGTTGTATTTTAAAATTCCTAGAAACTTAACTAGGTGTATTTTTTACGACTCCCCCAAAAATATAAATAAGCCTTTAAATACTTCACAGGGCCTCACAGTGGCGCAGTGGGTAGCACGTTCGCCTCACAGCAAGAAGGTCGCTGGTTCGAGCCTCAGCTGGGTCAGTTGGCGTTTCTGTGTGGAGTTTGCATGTTCTCCCTGTGTTGGCGTGGGTTTCCTCCGGGTGCTCCGGTTTCCCCCACAAGTCCAAAGACATGCGGTACAGGTGAATTGGGTAAGCTAAATTGTCCGTAGTGTATGAATGTGAGTGGGTGTGTATGGATGTTTCCCAGAGATGGGTTGCAGCTGGAAGGGCATCCGCTGC
Source organism: Danio choprae (assembly GCA_903798125.1). Classification (NCBI taxonomy): domain Eukaryota; kingdom Metazoa; phylum Chordata; class Actinopteri; order Cypriniformes; family Danionidae; genus Danio; species Danio choprae. Next base: position 13,699,911 of record CAIGQW010015581.1, on the reverse strand, counting down.
GTAAAACATATGCTGGATAAGTTGGCGGTTCATTCCGCTGTGGCGACCCCAGATTAATAAAGAGACTAAGCCGAAATGAAAATGAATGAATGAATACTTCACAGGTAAGTAAGGTAAGTTAGGGCCAGGGGGCACGTTGGAGGGCTGCATCTCTGGTGATGATCACGCTGAGAGCCTGGCAAAACTCTCACCAGTGACGTGGTAAGGTTCAATCGCTGTGGCGTTTTCCATACATTTCCCCATAGTGGAAGTCTTCCACATAGCATTGAAGTTCCCTTTCCACTGGGGAACAAAACAGTTACTATGTAACCCTCGTTCCCCGGGGGGGGACGGGGACGGAAATGCTATGTTCCTTCGTCACAAGTGGTTGCGCCTTAGCTGACAGCTTAGTTTGGCTCTTCAGCTAGAAAACGTGTCTCTGCTACGCACGGCTGGCATCTTTATACATGAATGATTGTGATTGCTGCCAGCTGTGTACGCTGATGCTGCCAATTCATTGGCATTTCATTGGCCCGTTTTATGACTATTTTGGATGATTGGCTTCTGACAAAATCCCCATAGTAGACGTTTTCCACATAGCATTTCTGTTCCCCCCTCGGGGAACGAGGGTTACGTAGAAACCGTTTTGTTTCAGTTAGTTTTACATTTTGGGGGATATTTAAAATTTTATTTCAATTAACAAAAATGTTTTTTGTTTTAATTTACTAAAATAATCATGGTTTTTATCTTTATGTTCTCAGAGAAAAAAACAAAGCAAATTAAAGATTAAACAAACAAAAAAAATCTGTCAAACGAGTACAGTTTTTCTTGTTTATTTCTTCAAATGTTACTATTAGTTCAGAAAACAAGATTTGAAGATTTGAAGATTTAAAATCAGTACTTGTTAAATATAACAGTAATAAGATCAGCCGTTCTCTGCCACACACTGACTCGTGATGGAGTATTACTGTTTCGGGCCACTGGAAAGTTGATCTCTGAGTCAAGCAGAGGAAGAAACAGTTTGAGCTTTCTTCTGTCTTCAAATGCTCCGTGTTCGTTACCTCCGACACTGGTACTTGAACCATTCGCATATTTCTTCTTCACTTCTCTTCGGCGTGACCCGTGGAGCATTTGAAGGCAGTTTCTTTGAAGGCACTCTGAGCACACTGATCTCAAGGTTTCCTTCCATTCAGCACTCTCATATTTACATTCTTTCATAGCACTTGTGTGTCGTTCTATAGTAGGTGACATAGTAGAAGAGCTGGTGAAAGCCTCCATGAGTTTGCATTGTTCTGCGGTAACCAAACACCTCTTCTTTAAAGCTGCCGCATTACTGTCTGTCATGTGGAAGGAATTTACGCACCTGGCCTCAAAGAAAGTTATCTGTGGTTTTGGTTAGGGTAAATGTTAAAGGGGGGAGTGGTGCATTGTTTAGGGTGACCAGATGTCCACATTTTTTTAGGGGACAGTCTCGGTTCTCAGCGTTATTGTAGGTAAACCAAGGTAAACCATTCACCAAATACACCATGGTTACAATAAAACTAAGTTTAAAGATGCTAAACGTAGTTAAACTGTGGTTATACAAATGGTAATCAATCCTCCCCCTCAAAATATGGTAACTGTTTAATTTGATTGAGGGCTGCGAGATACACTGACCATTGGTAGCAATTTCATAAAAGTCATGGAAAACTGAACCTGGATAAGATTACAGATTAAAGTGACAAGGTTTCAAAGTTGTCACATAGTAATAATTCAAATGTGTGCTTTCAATAAACATTTTGTCATCAGAAGAGTATGCACAAATATGTACAGCCCAATTTGACTATGACTATGTGTACCTGGGCTACCTTATCGACTGGCTTAAAACTACTTCAACACATTGCGTGTCCTTGTTAAAAAAAACTGCATTAGTGAATATAACGAAAGATCTAAGAGAAAAAAACTAAGTGAAACAAACTATGCAACAGGGAGCCTACATGCTCATTAATGACTTGTTCAATATACTTGTATACATGGAGCTTGAATAATATTCCAAATGTGTGCTTTCAATAAACATTTTGTCATCAGAAGAGTATGCACAAATATGTACAGTCCAATTTGCTGTGCTACATGCTCATACGTGTGCTTTGAATTATTATTATTGCACTATTTCTTTAGTCCACAAGGTGTCAACACTGAACTGTTGTTGTTTCAAAGTTGGAAAATAAATGAATGAGAAAAAAAAAACCCAGAAGAAGCAAAACAATATACTCCATGCTAAAAGACATATGAGGTGATTAAAGATATCTGCAACTCGCTTAAATCAGTAGAAAAACTATTTAATGGCTCATAACATTAATACTGACATTGGAGGAGAATTAACAGCATGTGTCGTGCGCCAGTGTTTATGCAAACTATCAAAAAGAGTATTCTCTGAAAGGTTGTGTATTCAACTGTGGAGTGCGCATCGACTCAATCGCAAAGGCTGTAAACATGGCAGAACTGAAAGCTCACTCACTCAGTCTGCTCTTTTTCATCTATACTCAAAAGGCACATGATTGAACTTTCAGACATAAGAGTGATCTCATTGTTCGGTCTGCTGATCTGTCACAAAAATGTAATGTCCCTATTCAGCAAATCACACAAGCGCTGTATTCACAAATGAACAAGTAACAAGGCTGAAAGCGCTGGTGTACAGTTGAACTGAAGAACTGAGAAGCTAAACTTGGATCCATGTGTGGCTTTCTGCAGTACAGTAGAACAATTGGTCAATAGCAGTCAAAAGAGAAACAGCCTCTTCTGTATTATTTTTTTTTTGTAAGTCAGATTCCTAAAGCAGCATTATGAATGTTGTCTTGTATTGTGTTTAAAGTTGCAGTAGGAGTTATTTCCATGCCTCTTGTGGTGACCACAAGAATTGCAATAATAACAACATCGCTCTCTCTGACATGTTGAAAACAACAGTTACACAAAACTGATTGTCAAGTTAGATGCAAAGTTTTTAATCATTTTGATGATCTACAAACATTAAAAATCTGTACTATAATATTTTAAAAGTTTACGAGAATTTGGACTGAAATGACCAAACTCACCAGGAGAATAAGATGCACGTTGTGTGGATGAAGGTCACTTTAGTCATGAAAACAAGTTTTGTAGTCAAAATGGGGAAAGGCTGAACCCAAAGTGTGTAATGAAGTTAGTGAAAGGTGGAAGAGGAATGTTTACATTCATATAGCCTGTGATTGATTTTACACAATGGGACAATAAATATTAAACATGCCATATTGCATTGATTCAATAAGTTAAATTGCTCCTACAGTATATGCTCATTTACTGATATGCTCATTATATGCTCATATAATCAAAGGAACTACCCATAGAATGCAAAGCTCAGTTTTGACCATATTTGGAATGGTCATGAATATTAATGAGCTATGCTCTGATACTTCTCAGCTCATGTCAGTATCTCTCTCTCTAAAATATTTTAACAAATAAAGCAGATCCCTTGTTAAACAGTTAGAGGTTTATTTTATATACCACAAGTGAGCTAACTTTAAGCCACTAGAGCAGGGGTGGCCAAACTCTGTCCTGGAGGTCCTGCAGTTTAGGTCCTGCACAGTTTAGCTCCAACTCTAATTAAACACACCTGCTTATAGATTTCTATTGGTCTTGAAGACACTAATTAGCATGTTCGGGTGTGTTTGATTAGTGTTTGAGCTAAAGTCTAAATTAGAGCTAAATTATAATCATCCCAGAAAAAAGGGAGACATATTTAGAGTTGTATTTTGAAGCTTTAAAGTATGTAAAACACAGGCAGGAATTATAATTAACCTCTGCATAAACACGTTCATTTTATCAAATATATTCATGTCCTCAAGAGAATTCACAGTAAGAGCTGAGTGATATGACACCATGCATAAATGTTACTTGAACACCACTTATATTAAGTAATTTACTTGTGTTTATTGCCTCATCACAAATTTCCCAATATACATGTTAAATTAACAAAAAATACATTTAAACAGACCTAATGACTCAAAGTGGTGGTGCTAAATAAAGTTATAATCTATATACCTTATATTTTGTGTTCTGACAGGCTGTGAACAGACGGCTGACTGAGAATTTCCTAAAGGCCATCTGTCACTGGACACAAAGCACTGTGCCATGCCGTGCCATGTCATGCCATTTCTTTTAAAATCCTAAACATTGTTCTCTATAAGTGTATGTACACCGGCATAACCATTTGTCGTCTGCACACATTGCTTAGCAAAGTACAGAAAACAATGTAAAGACATGGGACAGTGTGGACGAATTTACTTTCCCTGACTATCTCCTTTTCAAAATAAGAGTCGCATATACATATTAAGTTTAATATAATAATTGATATAAACTTAACTCTTTCCCTGCCAGTGTTTTTTGTTTGTTTGTTTTTTAAGTTGCCAGCCCCTGCCAGCATTTTTGATGATTTTCACCTAAATTTGACAGCCCTCAGAATATTTTTGGCTATGAACATATGAACATATTATATATTAAATTAAAGAACCAACCCTCTGCTTTCAAACAAAAAAGGCATTTTATTCTATCTTCATGCGTTCATGTTTTAGGGTTAAAATTGGTATATTAAGCCAATCAAAGCTTGTATAACTTTTATTTTTACTCACGATTTTACTTTCTCTTTCTCAGATTTCACTTCCGGAGATGTGATGTCATGTTCCTTACTCAGGACATGCATTAGGGCTTTTCCTACCGTAATATACCTAAAACACGGATTGCCGTAAAAACTCGTCAATGGCAGGAAAGTTTTTTCTCTTAACTGGGAAAGATTAAAAATAAGGGAACAATATAATTGTTGTAATCTCACTGGGAAACGTTGTGGCCAAGCAAACTCTGCCTGGGACACGCATATTAATGATCCCATGTGTAATGATATATAATAGTCTCTGTGTTGGTATTTTACCTGAGAATGCAGAAAAAGCGTTTAAGGCTTATGGTATGTGATTTCCACTTTTTACTAAACTCTTATTATTCAACTATGCCTAGGCACATCCAGATTGTCATTCTATGGCACCTTTCAAAAATAAAAACAAGAAATAACTACAAATGTTTTGAATAGAAAAGGAAGAACTGAGATAGCAAAAAAGGAAAAGGACAATCTAACAGATATTGCACGAAGAGACAAAAAGGATCTACCAGCAGTTAATCCCATAATAGTCCATTAGGTCTTAAGAGACACAAATGCCCCATTATGGCTGGGGCTGAAGTAAAGAAGCCGTCCATCACACGGACAATGAGAGCGAACTGATCAGTGATCAGAGAGTGCAGCCCGCTGCCATCTCTTTCCCAAGGCTTTCACTGTTTATGAAAGTCCAATTACGTCCTCTGACAAGGAGCAGTGACAGGTCGCCTGCCACATTCAAGCATTAGCCCACATGTTATCAATGCATTAGTCATTCATTTGGGCAGAAAAAGACTTTATAATGAGCTCAGCAGAGAAGGGCTACAGAAATCTCCAATGTTACATCAGACCCACAAGCCTTAAAAGGATACTCCATAAAAATATACCATTTTATGTAATTATTTACTTGCCCTCATGTCAATCAAAATCTATATGCTGATTTAAGTCCATGGAATAGCAAAGAAGATTCATTAAAATATCTAATGCATTTTATGGAATATAAGTAAGCAACAAAGTGTCTTAATGCCAAGCAAGCAAACTACTGTTTGCACAAATTATGCACACATTTAGATTTGAGCTGAATAAGAGGTCACTTTAAATTATATTCCTGGTCAATTTGACCTGTTTCGATGTTTTAGCTGTTAACCTATGCTTTTTGTTTTAATGCATAGATGGTTTTGATAATCTTATGAAATGGCTGTACCAAATTTCTATTATGTTTGTAATGTTCAAGGGTAAATTTGTGCTTATGGTTTACAGGAGCAGCACAGAAAAAGATTTTTCTGTTTTATGTCTGTTGCTCTATTAGCCTCTAACAGTGTTTTCTTTCACATTATGCAAAGTAATTATATATGCGTTGATGATAAAATTTTTATCACAGTCTTTATTCATTCATTTTCCTTTGGCTTAGTCCCTTATTCAGGGCTCGCCACAGCAGAATGAACCGCCAACCATTCCGGCATATGTTTTACGCAGTGGTTACCCTTCCAACTGCAACCCAGTACTGGGAAACACCCATACACTCTCACATTCACACAGACACTCATACACCACGGCCAGTTTAGTATATCTAATTTACCTATACTGCATGTCTTTGGACTGTGGGAGAAACCGGAGCACCCGGAGGAAAACCACACGGACACGGTGAGAACATGCAAACTCCACACATTAAACATTAACTGGTCCAGCTGGGACTCGAACCAACGACCTTCTTGCTGTGAGGCGTCCCACTATGCTATACCGAGCCACTATGCTGCTCTTATCACAGTTTATGCATTTGTTAATATTGCTGGAAATCAAACATGGACATTGCCAGTGATATGCTCTAATGGACTTTGAAGAAGACTCTTACACATCTTTTCAGTTGACAAAGGATAATCTGCTTTTATATACAGTATTAAAATCATGTACTGTATTTTTATGCATTCATTTATTTTTCTAATTTGTGAGAACTATGTATAATCTGATGTTGAATCTTTACTCTCATTTTAAAAAAATGTGTGTTTTTTCATATAGAATCCAACACTGATCAACAAACATAAAAACATTAAATTAAACTGATCGACAACATAAAAAATAGCAGATAAATTTTGACAATGCAATGGTTAATTATAAATACATTTATAATAAATCTTTTTGTGATCATTTCCACTATTTTTTTTCCACTACAATTTCTGTTTGTTGTATACTCTGTATTCTGTGAAATTTCAAGCATTTGTTTTTGTTTTTTATAATTTTATTTAAAAATAATAAAATGTGACATATATTCTAATTTAACTTAAGTTAGTTTTTTTATTAAGTTACTTTTGACCTGTTGCTACTAACCGTAAATATTTTTTTCCTTATATAAAAATAAATAAAATAATAATAATATTAATAATATTAATTATTATTGTTGTTGTTGTTGTTATTATTATTATTAATGAATAAATCTAATCAAATTAGGTTGAGGCTGAGTAAATAAAGCAGAATTTAAATTTCTGGGGGGCACTGTCTTTTAAAAATGAATTGAACCCAGCATTCAAACAACCCAAACTTCTGACTGTCAGAGTTTCAGATGAATAATACATTTGTTCACCTCACCAACACACTTAGATGGTGAATTGGGTTTGTTGTTTCCCTTCTCTGACAGTTCCATCACCTGTCACTCAGTTCACATGAAGACTGGACGCTTCAGAGAGCTGATTGGCACCATCTGAATGCCCTAAGCACCCTCGGTCAGCATCAGGCATTTTCAACTGGTATAGTGCCAGCTGTTCTCATTTTTGTCCCACTGTGAGCATGAAATGAGTCGGGTCATAGTATGTACATTTAGAGACCACTTAGTCACCTGTCACATCCATATTGCCCAGTTGCACTCTGCATCAGCTTCTAATGCAAATTTCATTTTAAATTGCTATGGAGAAACATCAAGAATGATTATCATGGATGCACTGCCAAAATCTAGATTTTTGTCTTGTTTAAGGATAAAATACTGTATTTATTTATTCTTAAAGTAAAATTAATTCACTTACAAGAAAGATATTTGTTTTCAGAAAATATATCTTGAATTATAAGTTGAATCCTCATATTCCATTGGAGAAGACCCGAAGTCTCCTTCTGAATTGTGAAGAAAATCTTGGCATTTGAAAACATGAATTTATATGAATAATATAAATACAAATTAATGTCATGAATGGAAATAAAATTAAAGCTTATAACTGGTTTGTATTTATTTAAAGTTCTTTGTGGTGTCAAACAGACCCAACAAAAAACTAAAATAAAATGCAGTAAATATAGTAAAGTCTAAATTATTAGTCCTGTGAAATTAAATTCTTTAAAAAATATTTCCCAAGTGTTACATAATAGAGAGATGTTTTTTACACATTATAAAACAATAGTTTTACTAACAAATTTCTAACCACTGATTTATTTAGTCTTTGCCATGATGAGAGCACTGTACACAATATTTTTCTAGTTATTTAGCAAGATACTATTCAGCTTAAAATGCAATTTAAATGCTTATCTAGGTTATGGACCCTTTTTACATTTCCATGTTTCTCAGTAGCAGAAGAGCGCAGTGAATGGGAGAGTACAACAAATAATTTTTTTACAATCCTATTTGCTGAAATAATAAAAGAAATACTCCATGTTTTATCAAGTGTTTTATCGTGTTATCAAGACTTTCAGAAAAAAAGAAAACAAAATAGCGTGTGACTGATAACGGCAGCCAGAAGAGAGAAAAAGGTCAAATTTACTGTCCTGTCCATAGACGTTGCACGGTAATTTTATTATTTGCTTGTAATTTGATGCAAAGATTATACAATACATAAATACATATAAATATACATATGTTTATTTGTTTTTTATACATATACATGTTTTTTTTTAAGGATTTAAGATGCAGATGACCATTAAGCGTGTCATAACAATTATCTGAAAGTGTCCATTATGTTAACTAGGCAAGTGAAGATTAGGTTAGTTATTGGATAACAGAGTTTTGTTCTCTATACAATAATAATAATTTAAAAAAAAAACTATTTAGGGAGCTTACAATATTGTCCTTAAAATTGTTTAAATAATAAAAACTGTTTTATTCCAGCCAAACTAAAAGAAATAAGACTTTCTCTAGAAAGAAAAAATATTTTAGGAACTACTGTGAATATTTACTTGGTCTGTTAAACATCATGTGGGAAATTCTTTACGAATAATAGTTTTAAACTCAACTATATGTTTGAATCTATAGAGGAAGAAAGACCACAAAAATGGATTTTAAGACATTCTGTTGTTTCCAAATGATTTAATTCTTAATCACAAATGAACTCTAATCTGCATTCAACTTATCACAATCCTTTTTTCCCCTCCTAGTATCCATCTTCAAGTATTGTCCACTCAGTTTATGGACTGTGCTTTTAAAATGCTGTGCAAACAGATTGTGTTGAAAATCGAATAGCTTCCCAAATTAATTACTCAGAGGATTCAGGATTCTGGACCAACACCAACATCCAGCACTGTTTATTCAACACATACAGACTTCACCCTTTTCTAGTGTGTTCAGCATTTTTGAGTGAATATAGAGCCAAAAAAGTGACCATTACCAAAATGCAAGGATTGAGAAACACACAACATCTTCATTAAGCCAAATTTGATCACGTCATACAAAGAGCCCGGATATCAGTTATTATTACATTAGCCAGACCTGCCATGCATTCTGAAATTGGATTAAACACTTTTTTAGGGTAGCTTTTACGTGATTATAGTTTGTTTGCTTGTTTGTTTGTTTTTTAGCATGTGTGTATTCTGTATATATAGCATTTAGCATACAGTATCTTTAATTATATTCTTGTAGTTTTTTGAGGTTATATTCTTATAAAGTGTTTTGACACTTTTAAAGTTTGTTCTACAGAAATGCTAATTTAATTTACTAATTAAAGTTATAGTTCTGTCATAGTGTCAAAATATCTAATAATGAAAGTAAAAGGAGACACACTTCCAGAACGATTTGTTACCAGTGACTTTGACTTCAATGGAAGTCAATGGTGAGCATCAACATTCAGATACCAACATTTAAAAAAATCTAAATAGCTTCTTTTGTGTTTAATAATGAATTCCATTTGAATTCAAAACACAAAGAAAAAAAATATCAAAATTAAATTATTCATGGCTTTTGCTTTTATTTAAGTACATTTTTAAAATTACAACTACTGTACTATTAACAAATCTGCTAAAACTACTAAAACTTCTGTTAATTATCAGTTTCCATATTTCGTGATACACACACACTGTAAATCATGATTATCATTTTCTATATTTAATGCTTCACAGGTGTTTTCCACTTTTTTTTACAGTTAGAAATTGCATTGTGGGACCTTTGAAAACTTTGCACTTTAACAAAGAGACATTTATTGACATTTTAGTAGTTTGAAATATACTTATAGTCCGTAACATAATAGAAAAAGCACTTTCGGTTTATTACCAAGCATTTGTACCATCATTTACAACACCAATAAAGTGTCACGCTGCAGTCCACACAAAAGTACGAAGCACAGGGATTATCAAAAACATACACGGATTTATTTACAAACACTCACGGGAAACACTGAAACATCAACATACAGGAATCAGGGGATGAAGACGATATGGAAGGACACTCAGGTTGACAATACAATACCGGACAAAGAAGGAAACAAACTCAGGGGTATAAATACACGAGGGCTAATGGGACTGATGAAACAGAGGGGTGAGACACAGGTGAAACAAATGAACATTAGAAATGGCGGGAAACAGAACAAAGGAATCACATGACATGGGAACAGAACAGACACCTGACATAAAGACAATATATCACTTAAAACTATGAAAAATGTCAATAAAATTCACCAAAAGTTGTTGGAGATATCAAGGTCCCTTAATACAACTCAAAAGCATGAAAAAAAAGAACAAGAAAAAAGAATGAATCACACAATACCTAAAACTGCTAATTTACAGATATTCTTTATAGTGTAGTTCCAAAATGCAAGGACAATTTCATCTAGCAAAATTTGACCACTTCCACCAAATCTACGCCCCGGATATCAGTTCTTATTACATTAGCCGGGCCTGCCACACATCCTGAAATTGAATCAAAGCCGACGGATCACAAGCAATTAATATATGATTAGACATTTGCAGACGACAGCCGTTTCCTGGTGGCAGACGGGCAGGGGAGTGGGAAAAGCGGGTACGGACAGGGTGCCTGTGGAGCTGGCGTTTCTTGCACAGCTGTGAGGCAGAGATGACCCCCGTCCCACCGCTATGCTGGCACAGCGCACACACCATGCATGGCTGCTCCCGGGAAAAGGAAAGCAGGGCCGCTTTTGATGCCCACAAACCTTTAATTAGCCATCAGGGTTGAATGTGATGCCCACCTCCTGCTTGCCTGCCCTCGCTGCTCTACAGCTGTTTCTCCATCCACGGGCGGCTAAAACAAGAGCTCATCACTGAGCCTTCCTGATGCCGCTTTAACTGTTATTAATGAAGGTGCTGGCACAAAGTCAGCTTTCATGTTTGGCGGCACACTTAGGGAGCCTTTTGTTCTTCGCATATAGCGCAGTTATTTGTCTCGAAGATATAAAGAAGGTTTGCGAGCCGGTGACAAATCGTGCATTTGATTCATAATCTGGTTGTGGGTCACGTATATGCAGTGGTGAACGTGAGGTGGTTGATGAACTAGCAGAGTTATAATATTACACACTGCAAAAAATAGGTCAAAATTAAGTGAGTTTCTCTTTTTTAATAAGAGAAAAAAAAAGAAAAAGAAATCTGTCAGTGGAGTATATAAAATAATCCACAAACAGGTTTATTTTGCTTAAAATTAACTAGTTTTTTCTTCTTCTTTGCTTACTTGTATGCTTCTTGATTTAAGCATGTTTTATATTTGGACTAGAAACAAGACAAAAAGTAAAAGTTTTTATTTTTATTTTCGCACTGCAGATCTGTTTTAATTCCAGTTAATGTTACAGATGTAGAACCTTTTTGATAGCATGTCTTCATTCTACATTTAACATATACATTTCAAATAAAGTGTCAATTTTTAATTAATTCATAAATTCCAGTTATCCAAAGTGACTTACAAATGAGAATAAAAGAAGCATTTCGAATCACCAGAAAACAGCAATATATTAAATGCCATAACAAGTCTAAGTTACATAATATATAAATACATACACACACATACATTCGCACAAACACATGCACTATTACTCATACACACATTGTAATATTATAATCATTCCATTGTTATTCTGTGAAAACAGAGGTCGCACATTAATTTCATGTTTGTTTATTTTTCCTTTTGTAAATGTGTAATTTCTTTTGCTTATTGGTTTACATATGCTCTAATGTATGTAGCTTGTGTCGTCTCTTAGCGTGCAACTTTCATTTCACTAGAGTGCATGCTGGTGAATGGCATATAACAACGACATGGCATATAAGTGTAAAAAATATTGTTTATTTTTCAAGATTTAAGTACAGTATAAGTAAATACGATACATTTGTTTTTTATTTATTTGTTTTGAATAATTTCTGAATTTATGTTTACTCATTTGTTTTGTGGGAGCCCCCTCATAACATCTGCGCGACAAAATAATTATTTTATTATTTTAATGAAAGAAAGTTTTTTTTTTGTAAATCATGCCTCCTGCTTCATTGGAAGAATCCTCACATATTTATTATAGTTTAGTTATATTATACATGCCTAAAACCTTAAACTTCCATAGTGATAGAACATCTTAGAAAATAAGGTATAAACCTTAAGCATAGGAATTGCACTCATCAATATATGCCATTATTTTTGCCTTAGACCAGTTTCTATTTTACAGTTTGTTAAATAATACATCAAGTGATGTCATTCAAATCAAAAGAAAAATACATTTACTTCAAACTTATGCAAGGCAGAAAAAGGTCATTTTTAAAAATATTCTGGTCACTGTTTATAATAAAATGAAGTGAAGGTTCAGTGAAGGACTGTGATGCTTTAAGATCATAAAAAGCATCATAAAAGTAGCTTTTAAAAAAAGTTTGATGATTTTTGTCGCCTTCTAAAGTCATAAAATAATTTTCACTTAAGCTGGCTCTTTTCAAAGAATCAATTGCTTTAATTCACAAACATTCATTCATTCATTTTCTTTTCGGCTTAGTCCCTTTATTAATCTGGGGTCGCCACAGCGGAATGAACCGCCAACTTATCCAGCATATGTTTTATGCAGCGGATGCCCTTCCAGCCGCAACCCATCACTGGGAAACATCCATACACACTCACTCATTCACACACACTCATACACTATGGCCAATTTAGCTTACCCAATTCACCTATAGCGCATGTCTTTGGACTTGTGGGGGAAACCGGAGCACCCGGAGGAAACCCACGCCAACACGGCGAGAACAAACTCCACACAGAAATGCCAACTGACCCAGCTGAGGCTCGAACCACAATTCACAAACAGGTCTGACCAATTCAGTTGTCAAACATCAGTGTTACAGTATTTGTCTAGACAATTTGTCTAGAAATATATTCATATAGACTATTTATACGATATTTTTTAGGGACCTTTGTGCCCTTGAAAAATGAAAATCTCTATTTTTGTGATGCAAGGATAAAACTAAAACACAAATTTGAATTTTTCAAATTTATGATCATCAGTATATTTAGAAACAAAAAAGACTATCAATTTAGCAAGCATAACAAGGCAAACTGTTGCCTAACCTCTTTTCAAGTCAAGAGCATGATGGGAACATAAAGCAATACAATGATTTGTACCTCTGTACAGCCTTGCTGTTCACCGTGAACAATAACTCTGAGAAAAAGAAATTCATTCTTAATACAGTGTTCTGACAGAGCTGTTTTTTGGACTGACCTACTTTGCTGTTTATTCCTGTCTTTTCATGCTTTTTTTCTGGGAGAACAGTATGGCAGAATTCCCTCCCTGACTTATCTATCTCCAGGAGCCCAGGTCTGTGAGCACTGCAGCCGCTACATGATAAATGACTATTGCACTGTTTATTATTCTACTTGGAACATGTCATGTTAAAAAACAAATTGACTTAGAACCCCTGCCATCATCACGCCCTGTCTATTCTAACAGTCTGTCCTTTTTGCATATTGCATAACCATTCATTTGCATTATACAAGAGCTGTTAATAGTGCAGAGTTATAGATTTTTATATTAACCCTTCTGTGAAGGTAATTTTGAAACTTAATAGTCTTTAACACAGATGTACAGCAAATTAACGTCAACTTTTGTTAACATACCTTGTAGCAACACTTACTGTAAGTCTGGACCAGGATCCTCTTCATTGCATTGTCAAAATAAGCATGATGTACAGTACATGATGTTTCTGTCTGACAATAATGGTGAACATGAAGTATGCAGAAGAACCCTGAAACATACAGAAGTTCAGAAAATATTATTCATCCTAAAAATTGACTGCTTGTTAACAGTGCATAATACTTTTAGTACTGTAGATATTTTTCATGATACTAGTATTCAGTTTAAAGTGAAATTTAAAGACTTCACTAGGTAATTAGGCAAGTTAGGGTAATTAGGCAAATCATTGTATAAAGATGGTTTGTTCTGTAGACAATCCAAAAAAAAAAATGCTTACGGGGCCTGATAATATTGACCTTAAAATGTTTATTAAAAAATGTAAAGCTGCTTTTATTCCAGCCAAAATAAAAGAAATAAGACTTTCTCCAGAAGAAAAAATATTATAGCAAATACTGTGGAAAAATTCCTTGCTCTGTTAAACATCATTTGTGAAATATTTGAAAAAAGAATTCACAGAAGGGCTGTATGTGGTAAAAGCAATCTACTGAAATGCCAATTTTTTGAGAAATGGCTGATCTAAGATCAGCACGAGTTACTTAAATAACCACACATTACAACTGAGGTCTGCAGAAGAGTATCTTTGAACACACAATATGTCAAACCTTGTTGTTTTATAAAATTTGATAAAAATAAAAAATAAAAATTCTCAAAGGCAATGAATCTACCTTTTTTTCTTCAATTCTACATTCCATATTCTGACTGCTCAATGTATGCTTTTGTACAGTCAATTTCTTTTCATTGGTTCACTATTTGGAAACCAGTACTCATTGTTCATTTATAGGAACACAACATGTGTATTGAATCAATATTCAATGCAACCACAAATCAATAATTAAGTCAAGAATTGAAAATCAAAACTAGAGCTTGAGAATAAGAATCATAAAAGCCCTAAATAAACTATTGTGTTTAAAGGGATAGTTCACACAGAAATTAAATTTACCTCATCATTTACTCTTCCTTGTGTGTTTTTAATCCTTTATAAGTTTATTTCTTCTGTTGAACACAAAAG
>CAIGQW010015581.1:13654590-13684525 GCA_903798125.1 Danio choprae | reverse complement strand
CGGATGAGCCTGTGTTATTAGTTTAATCGATTGTTATAGGTAAATAAGATACCTTGGATTGTTGTAAATGACCAATCAGAAATCCAGAGAGCCATTTAATAACACAATTGAACTAACATGAAAATATATATTTTTATTGTGAAAGTCGCCGTGAAATTAAAATCAATTGTTTTAGATGCTATATCAGTATGTTGGTCTAAAGGATATCTATAAGAGAGTATGCTACAAAATAGTGATACAATTCGTATTTAGAAGATATAAACATCTAAAGCTAGCAGTTTGTCACTTCCGCCTAAATGGATAAACACATTTTTTATGTTAACTCATACTTCATCAACTCTTCTGACCAATCAAAAGCTCTCTAGTATCTGACATGCCCTGCCCCCTTCATAATGCATTTAATTTGCTTTTCATTTGATGTGCTTGAGCTCAACCACTAGAACTGGAGAAAAAACTAAAAGCTATTGGATGTTTTTTAAAAAGGGGAGGAGCTACTCACTTCATGGGACCTTTAATATTTCTAACACGAACATTAAATGTTAACATTTAATAATGAACTATAAAAATAAGTAGCTGCAACAATCATGAACCTGAGCTATAGTATTGCCCGTTTTTAAGTAAGGCTATTTAATGCATTAATTAAATATCTAATTTGTATAAGTATAATATCTAATTTGTATAATATCTAATTTGTAAAGTGTGACCACATGTTTCTCATAAGACAATTTAAGAATGAAAGTTTGCTTATTTTTGTTTCCCAAAAGTATCTTTTTAAGCAAAACCAAACTGTGTACTTACAAATGCTTCCAGACTTTGCTTTTTTTTTTTTTTAAGAAATATCTTGTTTTCTGATTATTTGTTTGGGATAAACTATGTAAATTATGAAACTTAGCTTAAAATTCTCATTATGTCTAGATGAAAGCTACGTGTTTGCGAAATGAGCAAAATCTCCCACTGACTCAAATGTTTGTTTACTTTTCTCCAGGTGAAATTCTGGATAATAGCAAGTGGTTATGACTGAACATTTCCAATGTGTTTCATTGTTGAGCAGATCACTAGTTATACTACGTGAACATTACACAAACTGATGGTTTAAAGACGGGAATAGTATTGCTTACACACAAAAGATAAACATGTCTGGGAAACGCACAGCTTCTGCCTGGGTATATTACAGCAATACATATGATAATGAGCACATCAAATGCTAAACAAATATATTAGTTTCTAGTTTAAACAATCACTCATTTGCAGCAATTAACTCAAAAGAGTCTTATGTCATATGCCACATCTGAAAAGTGCATTAGACAATGTGAGAAGTGAAGGTAAATGCTGCTGCTGTAATTAGAAGACAAGATTCAGTGCTTAGAAAAAATGACAACAGCAGAGAAAATAATAAAAAATTTTACATCCATTCACTTCTTTTTACCCAAAATGCACTTAAAACTATTTGCTAAAATTCAGCATGATTAATCCTGTTTTGGACTATTTAGAAATTAAAGGTGCTGTATGTAAATTTGACACCCAGTGGTTGAACTAGGTATTGCACTACTGGATTAAAACAAATGCAAGCGCAGGTTGCCAGATTGAGGATAGGAGCGAGTGATTTAAACCGTGTTCTAAATAAAAGCAACGGCACACGATAGAAGGAATATTTTCCATATTAAAAAAAGAGTTTTTGTCCTAACCAACACCTCGAATTGATATATTAGAAACAGCTTCAATTTCTTGCAGCTGAACAACAGAAAACGATGACAATGATCACCTCAGGTAAACCTCATGTGCTTTATTCAGTGTTAAATGCTAACAATGTGAGTTTAAATGCCATTGTACATGATATTTATTGCCATATATTGAAAGCAGCAGCAGAGAGTTCACCTCAGATCTTAAAAATAAAATAAACACATGAGTGATTCAGCATGTACTGTACATTTAATAATGTTAAATGGTGAATGGTTAATATGTATTAAGAGGATTTAGATTTAAAAACGTTACCATTTTGTGAGTAAGTGCATATTCTGTGCTTCTGGGAGGCTGTATTTAAATTTCTGTCGTGTTTCGTCTGGTGCAAACAGCCAAATTGCTTATCACTGCGTATCTCGTCACAAAGCGTGTTGTTACGACACGCGGTTACAATGTAACCTGCTCACCTAATGTTTACGTTAAAAGGCTTAATTTTAAAAACTGCTTTGTGTAATTTTATTTAGGTTTACTCTGAAATTTTATGTGATGTTTAGTTACTTCTTCTAAAAATAAATTAAGTAATTTGTTTCTACTGTTTTGTTAAACTGCCCCATCAAGTTCCAGTCTCACCTGCACACATTCAAACTTCTACAGTTAGGAAATGCCTCTTATTATTATTCTTGTTCTCTCTATTAAATTTACTGATGACCTTTGATTTATTCTGTTTAAATCCCTCATCGTCCCTCATCCCTCCCCAAAGACTTCTCACTTTGTCTTGTCTTTTTCAACAGTCTGTAATAAAAAGAAACATTCTAAAACAATAATTTCACCCTTTAAAATAAAATAAATTATCACTGCTCTGAACAGGTGCTTCAGGGCTAACAAGAATATATTTTTTATAGCAGTTTATGAGATTAAAACCATATTTTTCTCACTTCATAACATCTGTAGAGTGCTTGAAATAACATTCCGTCATTCTGTGTGGTTTCTCATCACAAAATGAGGCAGATAATCTATTATTTTATAGTTTTCCCCACTGTGACCAAGACTATGTATATTAACTTGTTTACTTCCACAAACAAAAACTGTGATTGCTTGAAAACCAATAAACCAAACTTAATCGCTTAAGTGATTATAATACGGTTTCTGTCATCATCGGATAGCAGAAGAATGTAACGTCAATTGCCAATTGATACAAATATGAGAGGTGTAGCAATAAAAAAAATTACATTCATGAAAAAGTACTGCAATTTACATCAAATGTAATTTATTAAACAACAGTATTTAAAAAAACAACAATATAATGATTCTAAGTAAATCAGCCAAAAGAACAACGGCCAAGTATTCAGATAGCGTTTTTTATACGTAAAGCTGTAAAACTAACATTGCAGTCAAATCTATTTGCACTTGAGCAAATAACAGATGATTGCGATCAGAATCTGCCATTATATATACCCAAAATGAATTATATTTCACATTTAACCAATATAGAGACATACATTAGACTCCAGAATAAGTGTCTGTGGGAGGGGTGCTCTTACTGCGGAATTAAAGGCTGAACAGCCGCTGACACACTGGAAGTACCATCTTCAAAATCAGTGAAACACATTTTCAAATACACGCTATCCTTATGAATGAACCACATATTTGAAATCTAAATAACTACATTCTCAAGTAAAAAAAAAAAAACTCTCAACAATTCATTATGTGGTACAACAACAGCAGCATTTTCAAAATAAATTTAGTCCTCTGTTTGGCACTCGCTGTGGACTTTTTTTTGCTTTCATAACTTAAATTATGGGGTCATTCTGACTACATTCTAACAGGCTTCATATGGTGAAAGCTTTTGAACTCTTAAGATGTGTTTTTGGTATTTGCATATTGACTTACACGCTCAGCTTGCACCACAACAAATACAACATTATACTAGACTTTAAATATCATACAGTACATCCCTAATTACACATACATATTCTTACAAATAAAGATGGCAGGAGGAACCAAATAGCAACCCTTGTTTTGGTTCCTCAAAGAAACTTTGCTGTATAATACTTGACTTGATACATTTTCATAAGATTGTCATGACACCTTTGTAATCATGACATGACATGAATATGAATGAAATTTCATGCATGCTTATAACAACTGTCATTAAATACCATTTGCTGAGTTATGTTATTTTAAATGTTTGGTATTGTTTGAGATACCTTTGTAATGTCAGCTTACTGACAAAATACATCACAACCTGTCTGTCATGACAACTTGACATCTCAACACAACATAACCTGTCATAAATCTGTCATAAACATGACAGTGATGAGGCAATTATAATTGTGTCATGATTATTCTTTTGACCACGTTTTTAAAGTGGAACAAAATTAATTCGTAATCAAATCCTCAGCAAAAATGTCGATACACTTAAATAATGTTATAACAATGTAATTAATATTTAATGACATTTTAATTATAAATTAATTTGTGCCACTGTAGCTGAAGTCAAGAAAAATATTAATGATGCTGTTATAAAATTGTCATGACAAAGACAATAAGGTTCAAAAATATTTAAGACAAGTTGTTAAAAACATGTCAAACAATGTCCTCTTTACATTTAAAATGACATAACTGAGCGAATAACATGTAATGAAATGATAACGAATGTTTCATGAGAGTGAACACCTCCTTCAAATAAAGTCATCAAAGTTTCTTAACAATTTTTTTCATAGTGTGAAGAACAATTTCATAACTTCAATACATGTTTCATTTCCCAGTGATGGGTTGCAGCTGGAAGGGCATCTGCTGCGCAAAACATATGCTAGATAAGTTGGCGGTTCATTCCGCTGTGGCGACCCCAGATTAATAAAGGGACTAAGCCGAAATGAAAATGAATGAATGAATACGTGTTTCATTGCAAAGAACCATTTGTGGAATGAACAATTGCCCAGGATGTTAAAGATTCTTTAGAATCAGAATAGGTTTTATTGCCAAGTGTGCTTACACACACAAGGAATTTGTTTTGGCTACAGAAGCTTCCAGTGTACATAAAGTGACAAGTGACAACACGAAATAAATATAAAGAAGACGACAAACATTAAACAGAGATGCAATCAGTCAAAAAGCACTGAATGTTGAATTGTATGTACATATTTGTTATAAATATACAAGTTATGAGGTGCTGTGTACAACTGTGCAGAGAAAGTATTGCATAGTAAATTGTTATAAGGTGCTGTGTACAAGTGCGTATGAGAAAGTATTGCACATGTTTATTGCACAGAAGGGGAATATTTAACTGTTCACGAGGTAGATGGCCTGAGGAAAGAAACTGTTCCTGTGTCTGGCTGTTTTTGTGCTTGGTGCTCTGGAACCAGTTTAAACTAATTTGAAGATTATAAAGTTTGTTGTGCCTTAAAATGTACTAAACACTCTCACTACAGAAATATTGCCTCGATCACATAAGGACAATTACATACAATTACATACAACATAAATATCCCTACAGTTATTTTCCAGTGAAATTCTGCTGTTTATATGAGAGCAGAGATGCTCCACAATGTCAGTCTAAAAGCAAAGCTTCTTCCATGGGTGACCACCATATGTTAGGACAGCTGGTTGATCTGGACACACTGGGTGTCATGGAAAGGCTTCTCCGCCAGCAGGCCCAGCTCAGGAAACCACACAGGCCAGCACCAAAAACACATGTTTCTGACAAACTCTGTTAATGTCACTTCGGTTGGATTCTTTCACAAGGAATATACTAAATTTAGATGCATTTTCATCAGTCTGGATGTAATAAGTAACTTGATACATGACCTTTCCGTGTGTAAGGTCTGTACCATTGCTAAAATTATATTAGAAATGCAGGAAAAGGGATAAGATTTTAAAGTGGAATGATGATTAAAAGGGAAACTCGTGCTACAAATGAGGAAAAGCTATTTGGATTTCTAAATGAAACAAAATATTGACTGGAAAACTTCATTGTCTCAGAGTTCGTTCATTCATTCATTCAATCATTCAATCATTCATTCATTTTCCTTCAGCTTAGTCCCTTTATTCATCAGGGATCGCCACAGCGGAATGAACCACCAACTTATCCAGCATATGTTCTAAACAGCAGATGCCCTTCCAGCTGCAACCCAGTACTGGGAAACATCCATACACACACACATACACTACGGCCAATTTAGTTTATTCAATTCACCTATACTGCATGTCTTTGGACTGTGGGGGAAACCGGAGCACCCGGAGGAAACCCAAGCCAACATGGGGAGAACATGCAAACTCTAACTGACCCAGCCTGGGATCGAACCAGCGACCTTCTTGCTGTGAGGCAACAGTGCTATTCACTGAGCCAGTGTGTCGCCTGTCTTTGCAATTTCACAAATGCAGGTACTTAAACAAATTGCAAGCTTTATCTTTCAATTTATGTTTGCCACAAAATAAAACAAACATTGTTCCTTAATTTGTAGCTGGATTTTACGTAATTCAAGCAGTGCATTTAACTGCCTGAAATTAACTTTATAATTAATGCATAAAAAGTTTAGCAAAAAATGCAAAAGTATAAAATAAAAACAAAATAATTTTTTTCCTTGTTTGTTAAATTTATAGAATAAAGAAAATAAAAAATAATAAATAAAAACTAATGAATAAATGTACCTGCTTTATCTTTCAAATTACATCAGTCTTAAAAATAAAATTTTGTAAAAAATAAAATAAAAAAAAAAACAACACAACAAAACAAAACGGTTTGACCTAATTGTGTAAACTATTGTTAAATTTATAATTATTTCATAATTAGTTTTGAATACATTTTAAAATTTGCAATTCAATGTAATATAATAAATGTATTCATGCATTATCTTTTAAATTGCTTTTATCTTTCAAATTAAATAAATCTTAAAAATAAAATAAACTAAACTAAAATAAATTGTCCCTTGGTTTGACTTAATTGTGTCAATTATTGTTATATTTATAATTATTTTATAATTGTTATAAGAATTAATAAATACATTTCTAAATATGCAATACAATAAAACTAAATATTTAATCTTGTTTTTGTTTTGTTTTTTACAGGTTTTACCATATTCATACAATTCCTGCAACTGACAACTTTGCAGCGGTTAAAAATATATATATATATATTTATAATCACAAGTTTTGCTTGAAAAGAAACGGAGGGACATTAAACTAATTTTCCATGGTAATCAATGATACAAATGCTGTGGAAAGGGCTTTAACTGAACCCAGGGACCAGTCTTGTTTGAACACTCAGAATGATTTGTGATGCTTTTTTTGGTGCCTTACAGCAAAGTAATGCTGAGCTGACATATAAATACAGTTTGTAAATTCCTCCCCTGGATCCGAGATGAAGATAAAATCACATATCACTGAGGCACAGAATTATTTGCGGCACATTTCTGTAAGCGTCAGGCCCATTTGAACACAAAAAGCCACTGATCACAGAGGACGAGCACTGGGGAATAGAGAAGAGGACTGGGCTGATCATGCAGACACTGCTGGAGTAATTCAGAGCTGCTGGCACATTGGGAAAAAATGCCTCTCAGCAACAAAGACAAGCTCCCCTGCAGTCTGCCATCCTCAATATAAGACATTTATTCTACATCGCTACAAACTGACAAAATATCCTCAAACAGTCTTTTAACATATTCCTAACATCCAGCAGATACTGTTACCCGTATGTGTCCTTAAATATACATGAAAAAAAATGGTATTAAAACATTTTTCGTAACTGACAATTTTGTGGTGTTTGGTAAATTAAAATAAGATGATTGTTTTTCTTAAGTCTATAAAATAAAATTTATTTAAATAAAATAAAATAAAAGTTAAAATTTAAAAAAAGATTTAATTGAAACTTCAGTAAGAAATTAATATTTATTAAGGTTAAAAATTGTTTTGATATATACTTCATTGTAATGTTTAGTTAAAACGTTGTTATGCATTATATACTTATATAATATATTCCAGCACTCATATTTTATTTACATTTTATTAAGTTTAAGATATATAATTAACCAAAATGAATGCATAATGTTTATTTTGCATTAATTGAGTTGATTTTATTAGTGATCATTTTATTATTATTTTCTAAGTTATAATAATTATCTTAATTAAATTGCAGACAAAAACATATATAAAAACATTTAAAATATTCATTCATTCATTTTCTTTTCGGCTTAGTCTCTTCATTAATCAGGGGTCACCACAGCGGAATGAACCGCCAACTTATCCAGCATATGTTTTACGCAGCCGATGCCCTTCCAGCTGCAACCCATCACTGGGAAACACCCATACACTCTCATTCACACACATATACACTACGAACAATTTAGTCTACCCAATTGACCTAAAGCGCATGTCTTTGGACTTGTGGGGGAAACCGGAGCACCTGGAGGAAACCCATGCAAACATGGGGAGAACATGCAAACTCCACACAGAAATGCCAACTGGCCCAGCCGAGGTTAGAACCAGCGACCCTCTTGCTGTGAGGCGATTGTGCTATCCACTGCGCCACTGTGAGGCCCTAGTACAATCCATCAGTTTCTAAATAAGATATTTACAGTTTAGTTTAGTAGCACTGCATAATAGGGTTTCTGCGATTATCATCATTTGCCATAACAACCAGCTGGATGTACATTATCTCACTTATTACACAGCTGGTTAAACAATTAGATGCAAAATGTTGATCTGAAACAATTTACTAGACGAAAAATATACAGTTTACTTGCAGAAAGATGCATGTACCCGGATGAGCCTGTGTTATTAGTTTAATCGATTGTTATAGGTAAATAAATACATATAAATGTATATTATTATATTACACATATTAATGCATACACTGTCTGGTCAAACTAAAAGATCAAAATATAAAACACTGTCAAGTAAGTATTAAGTATTTGCTTTTTTAATCCTTTTTTTTTTTTAAGTAGGCAATGTATTAAATTATAAGTAGTATAATCAAACTTATTTAAGTATAAGAACATTTACATTTTTATACAAATGTCTTTATGGTATGTGTGTGTACTTTGTAATCCTTATGTTGTGGAACCAAATGTCCCCAAATGTATACATTTATCTTGTGTGCCTACTTTTTTGTCTCAATGATCCATGTTCAAAATACTGTATGTTTCCCTTAAGGGTGTGTGTGTGTGTGTGTGTGTGTGTGTGTGTGTGTGTGTGTGTGTGTGTGTGTGTGTGTGTGTGTGTGTGTGTAACATTACATAAGACAAAACATTAATATTATTACAATATTTCCAATTTTTGTCCCCACAACCTCAAAACCTTTCGATGCATATGAAAAAAACCTGTCCAGGAAAAATGTCTCCTTGAGAAAGTCAAGTAGCTCATTACAATCATTCACACCATGCTGAAAGTGTATAATGTATGGCTAATTGTCATCATCTATATCCATGCCAGGCTGTAAAAGAAATACTTTCAGTGTCTGAAATGTTAGGATGGTGTTTGTGATGTTCAGTAGAAAACCCCTTATGTTTGTACTGGCAATTTGCACGGATGACACGTGCATATTTTTAAAGATAAGTTTCTATATGTCCTCATTTACAAAGTGCAGTGTATTACATTTCTAGGTGCCATTTCATAATTGTGAAGCTTTGATGACACACTGATTTCAGAATGCAAGACTGCAAATGAATGTTTTTTTCCTAAAAGTCACATCTGGTTTATGCATAAAAATCCCTGCTACTGTAGATGTTTCTGTGAGAGAGAAAAAGAAAAACTTGACAAACAAGCTGAGGTGTCTCATTATGGAAAATAAGACACTTGCTGAATGTGTTTTTATTTAAAGGTGAAGTTTCAAGTGCCACTTAAGATATATACTTTCTTAAGATTATTCATACCCTTATAACTCTTTTACATGGGGCTAGTAGAGTAAAGAGAAACACTTGAGTTTAGATTACCTGTCAAGTCGCAACCTTGAAAGCTAAAAACAACCACTAGTGTTTGATTCTTCGAATTATGGCTTGTTCTTTTGTAACTTAAACGTTTTTTTTTCTATGGTTCCACATGAGTTAAACACCCTCTGGCTCAGCCAACCTGCTACATTAGCCACACCCAAACTCTTGCTATTGGTTGATCTGGAAATTGATAGATAGGTTTGTGTGGATCGCTCTCAGTGTTTTGATCGTGCTCAGGGGGCTCAATATTTAAACTCTTAAACCCACAATTGGCATATATAGTCAATAAACAACAGATTTATTTTTACATTCATTTATCTCTTTAATACTAAAATGTACAGACATAAAGGTACAGTATATAGTTCATTGTTCCTCACCAAGTGGTTCTAAACTTTTCTGACTTTCTTTTTTCTGTTAAACATAGGATATATTTTGAAGAATGTTGGAAACTATGGACATCAACGGCTTTTCCGCATTCTTCAGAGCAGCTTTTTTGGTGTTCAACAGAAGAAAGAGAGTCAAACAGGTTTCAAAAAAGTGGATGGAGAGTAAATAATAACAGAATTTTCATTTTTGAGTAAACTATGGCTTTAAAGCTGAGCAACTGTCTTGCATTAATTGACAACACTCCACTTCCTTTCTTTACCCAATGATGAAAAACAACCGAATGCATAAATACATGTTTGTTAAAGATATTAAATGTAGTGAAAATTTTTATTCAATTAGATTTCTTAGACATACACAAATTAAAGACTTGATCCTGTATTCACTGCTGTTTATCTCTTATCATAATCTCTAGCTCTTGACGTCCTATTAAATTGGCTATTTCTAACTAATTTGCTTACCTTTATCTTTTTAATAAGCCATGATTTCATTCTAACTAAAAGATGACCTCCATAATAGGGGGTAAGAGCACGACTGTAATTTGGTTTTTACATAATTTGACATAACACAGAGTGAGCCTATTATGGAAATAGAAACAACATAAGCTCAAAATCACACTCTTGCTGTAGACCTGGTATTATGAAGCTCCAGAATGGTTAAAAAATATATATGAAAAATAAATAAATCACAAAAGGGGTCCATATGATGTGGTCACTATATGTGACCCTGGATGACAAAACCTCAAGTTGCATGGTTTTTTAAAAATATATTGTATGGGTTACAGTTCTAGACTTTTTTTCCATGCCAAAAATTATTAGAATTCATTATTAGAATTTGATCCATTTTCTTTGTTTACTTTTTGCAAACGAGCCGCTCTGCGGTTAGCTTGAACTGTTAGCAACTGTGCAGCAGGGGGCAGGTGTGTCGCATAATGATTGACAGGTCCCTGAACCAGTGCGAGCACAAAGAGTGCAATAAAACAACAACTTGTCCAATAGATAAATAAACGTCACATGTCATATGTCGAAAGAATCATACAGCCATTGGCTAAATTCTCTATCAGTCAAACTAGGAAGTACAAACTACTGGCTCACAGAAATGCATATGCAGAACATCAAAACACTGGACTACTTTGTTTAGATTTTTAGTAACTATAACTTTGACTTTTTATTAGGTTCGTGGTCTCATTTTATCTTTAATACTGTAAGCTATGACATCGACTTTTCACGTGTAAGTAACATGGTAACCAATGTAAACAACAGGTCTCCGGCAGAAACGGTGACATAAACAAACAAATATAACCATCCATAATTCAACACTATTGTGTTGGTGGACTAAATGTGTTTGTGGGATGTTGTTCTGTGGACTCTTGAAAGCAATGAATGCATGTGTGTCTTGTTATTACGATGATATTCACTCCATATAATAAGCGTTTTCTGTACAACTTAGACACATTTAGCAAATACATTCTTTATAAGGTTCCCATTGAAAAATAACTAGCTGCATTGACTGCTTGAGGGTTGTAACTTTAGACTGATGTATAGTCTACCAAGATTACTCGTGTTCTTTTTGGTATAATCTGTTCAAAAACACTGATGTGTGGAAAAACAGCGCACAGTGCATCCACGTCCTGGTGCTGGCTAAAAGGTAAAGGTTATGTTCCATGAAGATATTTTGTAAATGTCCTACTGTAAACATATAAAAACTCTTTTAGACAATTTTAAAAGCTACTTTCTCTATTATTAGTTACTATTTGGATCTTTGCCAAATATTTTACTATCAAAAGAAAACTTATTTGGTCAGCATTCAATATTTAGGACAATATTTGGCCGAGATACAACTATTTGAAAACTCAAATTACATACATTTATTACAGGCCTATTATTGTGTGGAAGGAAAATCCAGAATTGCTGATAACTCTTTGTATAGGTTGCCTAGAATAGTCAAAATTGACAGGAAAATCAAACTTAGTAAAATTTGATAATAAGCATCAGCATTTCGAACAACTTAGCTATTTTCAAGTTTCAACCTTTCATTGTAATGTACATCATTATGTGGGCATAGCAATTGTCAGTGTTGCTGCCAGTGTCACCACAATCCCAAGATAAATGAGGATCTGCACACAGCAGCTCAAGTTACTGCTAGAGGAATACATTTAATATATTGAGATATATATATATATATATAAACAGTTTTAATTTCATTTTTTTAATGTTATTGTTTTTATTATTGCAGCTATAAAAACTGTTTACTATGATTCATCTTCAATATTTTATACCATATTATGCTATCCAGTCATTGCACTGAAGTAATGAGGATATGACTTGTTGTTTAAGGTTATCAAGATTGAGATGATGAGTTTAAGATTGATGAGATTGTTTAATATGAACATTATTTACTCATAATTGATGTTTTACAATATTCTGTTGCTCTTTGTTGTGATGTGTCTTTATCTTTAATAAAGCTGGCCAGACTCATTTTTCTTTGTTTCATCATATAAGATTAATGATTGTGAATAGTGGCTGTGATTTGATTAAATATTTGTGATGGATCATACTTCAGTAAGTCAGTTTAATAGTTCTCTGTTCTTAAGAAACAGATTTTTAGTTTCGAAAAGCACTGGTGACATTTCTTCCAAACATACAAAATATACAATACCATTCAATAGCATGAACTGCCTTTTTAAGGTCTTGCCACAACATCTCAATTGGATTCAGGTCAGTACTTTGACTATGCCACTCGAAAGTCTTCATTTTGCCTTTCTTCAGCCATTCAGTAGTGGATTTGCTGGTGCGCTTTGGATCATTGTCCTGATGCAAAACCCAAGATCGCTTCAGCTTGAGGTTACTAACAGATGGCCGGACATTCTTCTTCAAGATATTTTGGTACACAGCAGATTTCATGGTTCTGTTTATCACAGCAAATCTTCCAGGTCCTGAAACAGCAAACAGCCTACCACACTACCACCACCACATTTTACTGTTAGTATGATGTTGTTTTTCTGTAATGCTGTGTTACTTTTACGCCTCACATAATGGAACACACAACTTCCAAAAAGTTAAATTTTTGTTTAATCAGTCCACAGAGTATTTTCACAAGAGTCTTAGGGATAATCAAGATGTTTTCTGGCAACATCTGAGAACATCTGAGGAGTTCTTTTTGCTCAGCAGTGGTTTTGTCTTGGATATCTGCCTTCCAATCCATTTTTGCCCAGTCTCTTTCTTATGGTGGAGTCATGAACACTCACCTTAACTGAGGCAAATTAATTAATTAAAAAAATTAATTAATAAAAAATAATTGTAATATTAATTTTTTCTTAATAATAAAAACCTTCATTTCAAAACTTCATGATGTGTTTACTTGTGTTATCTTTGACTAATATTTAAATTAGTTTGATGATCTGAAAGATTAAACTTTGACAAACATGTAAAAAAAGTTTAAGAAATCGGTAAAGGGGCACTTTCCATAGCTGTAATTAAACATTTGTAGAACAGTTTACACCCCGCTGAACATGAAACATGAAGACTGTTAATAAATAATTACTGTTCCTTTGGAAATAATTATTAAAACCAAATGGCTTGAGGATATAGATCATGTCAGTAAATAATGACTGAAAATAAAACCTAAAAAGTATTAGGGTATTCCAATGGCTTAAAAACCATGAACAACATACATAGAGTCACATTGCCATTTAAAGCATGTAAGCTCAGACCTTCAGCGGTTGCTAAGCACTTCACATTACATCATCCCACGAGTCTTAATTTTGTGGGATCAATTACGCTACAGAAATATGCAGCCGCAAATATGCAAATGATGAGTGGCAATCAATGAACGTCTCCAGCAGAGCCCTTAAGAATGTTCTCAACTCGTCTCATTTCCCATTCAGCTGCATATGTCTGGTGACCAAAGTCATTTATCAGTGCAAAGTAGCGATGACTGAACAGATAATGTGTTGTCACATGAAATTACAGACAGAAGAGAGTGGCTGCCTTTCACACGTCTCACTGTGAGCCAGCTCAGAACTGAATGTAATAGATATAGATATAAACGCTAATTGTACAGTCAGCTAGTCATTATGTAAGAGATAATGTATAGCCCACAGGTCATTACTGCAATATGTTATTAAATGGCTCCTCACCAGTTAAACAAATATGTAACCATGAAATATTGATTTGAGTTGGAATTATTATTTTACCTATGTGTTTGATGCCTCGTCTCCTCATAATTCAAAATGCTTAAAAATCATACTTAACAGGGTCTTTTCACGTTCACATTTTGCCACAGGTTTCCTGTAAGGTTTATGGGTATAGGGGTAGTTCCATATAATAAGCATTTTTTACTGCAAAAAAATACATTAAGCCTCATAACATAACATAATAACAATAAACCCTTCCCCTATCTCTGCTCCCCACACTTTCCTGTCTGTAAATCGCCACTTTTCTATCAATAAAGGTGAAAACCCCTAAAAATTTATAATTAATAAATTTAGATTTGACAACATTTGCTTCATTTCTGACATGCGCTGTAAGCAGTTAACCAATCTGGGGCATCTGACCAATCAGAGCAGAGTAGACTCTCAGAAAAAATTTTTAGAAAGACTGAAAACTTAAATTATTTTATACTCTTTGAGAAATTAGTTTATTTTAAATGTATATTATAATAAAATAAATGTGTGTCTTGGGTGCATGTAATCCTATAGTGGGAGAGTTTTAAAACTAAACAAGAACCCTTCAAAAAAGTATAATGGGGTCATTTAAAGGAACACTTCAATTTTCTTTTGAAAAAAAGGCTCATTCTCGTTTTACTCATTTAATTCTACTAGAGTTAAACAGTTGAGTTTTACTATTTTTTAATCCATTCAGACGATCTCTGGGTCTGGCAGGAGCACTTCAAGCTTTGGTTAGCATACATCATTGAATTGAATTACACCATTAGCGTCTCACTCAAAAATGACCAATAAGGATATATAATTTTCCTATTTAAATCTTGACTTTTCCGTAGTTACATCATGTAACAAGATTGACAGAAATGGTTAATTTATACTCTCTATGCTGACATGGTGGTGACATGGTGGTTTAGTGGTTAGCACTGTCTTCTCATAGCAAGAAGGTCGCTGGTTGGAGACCCGGCTGGGTCAGTTGGCATTTCTGTGTGGAGATTGCATGCTCTCCCCGTGTTCATGTGGGTTTCCTCTGGGTGCTCTGGTTTCCCCCACAGTCCAAAGACATACGGTACAGTGAGAATGTAAGAGTGTATGGATGTTTCCAAGTAGTGGGTTGCAGCTGGAAGGGCATCCGCTGTGTAAAACATATGCTGTATAAGTTGGCGGTTCATTCCGCTGTGGCGAACCCAGATGAATAAAAGGACTAAGCCAAAGGAAAATGAATGAATGAATGTTGACATGGCTACAGCAGGCACAATGATATTACACCAGACCCAGAGATCAGATAAATGGATTCATAAATGGTAAAACTCCACTGTTTAACTCTTGAGGAGTTATAAAATGAGCTTATTTTCAAAAATAGTTGAGTGTGTAATAATAAATGACAATGACTGTTTGTGCTATTTGTCGACATGTTCATGTAAGTGTCACTCAGTGCTGTTTTCATTTTAGCATAAAGTATTGCACACACGGTAATCATTAAACTAACAAATGGGTGCAAATCTCCACATCAGAGGAAAAACAGCAGGACTGCCGCTGTCTATCACTTCTGTAGCACGAAGACAGTAATTATCTCTCTCCAGTCTCACACACGCATGCATATTTAATGCTGAATAGCTCATAAATTGCAGTGTATCTGTGTGTTTTTAAATTGTTCATGACAGATTTGATAAACAACATATGGCACACATGTCCAAAAAAAACAAAAAAACAACAACATTCTGATTTGTGACAAAACTGATTTGCTCCAAGAATTTCTGCCATGTTAATCTCTATACAAAGGACAATGGGTTTCATTGACTGTGCTTAATCACATGTAAAGTCTTTGAAACATCTCTGAAATCTTTGTGAATGTTTTCATTCAGAAATTATGATTTATCAACCAGTAGCCAAAATTATGCATGATTACATTCTTGGATATATAAATCTGTAACGTTTATGCAATTACTAGTGAATACAACCCAATGTCCATATGCGCTGATTAAAACTACTTACTTCTTTCAATTCTTAAGTAAATTCTTCAAACTCTTCACACATTGAGAACAAAAACCAGTCAATGCAGCTTTTTGAACATCCACATTTGCTTAGTCTTTTCAAAAACTATTAAAGCATTAGCTCACTTCAAGAATAAACATTTCCTGATCATTTACTCGCCCACTTATCATCCAAGACTTTAATTTATTTGATTAGATTTTCTTCAGTTGAAAAGAACATTTTTGAGAAGAACATTCCAGGATTTATATAGTGGGCTTTTATGGTTTCAAAAGGCTCTACACAATTGCAGAAAAAATAAAGACATTGTTAACATGATTACATAATGCATAAACTTATGCGCACACATTCCAGTGTGTGTAAAGTGAGCTTTTATGATTATAACAAGAAAATCTTTGGAGTTTTTTTTGGGGGGGGGGGGTTGTTTTTTTGGTTAAGAAAAATGACAGATTTGAAAAACACTTATTCATCAGCTGGCATCCTGTAGAGCAGTTTGAATCTGCATAGACACTTAGAAATTGCCATTTCTTTTTGACTGATGAAGGAAAGAAATGAACATCAAAGACGACAAAGGGATAATTAATCAGGACATTTTTCTTGAAGTGAAGTGAAATGCACATTTTAACTTAAGTTTTTTTTAAACCTAACATACAACAATTTGTTTAACGCCATTAAACTCTCAAAACAATTAATTGTAGCCACCTACACTGTAAAAAATATGTGTTAATTAACAGTTTGTGTATTTTGTGTTTTCCGTTTATTTACAATTGTGGATTGCATTATGGCATGCTTATCTCTGCTCTGTCCACTTTTGATGTTGAAAATTCAACTCCACCGTTTAACATAGTGACTTTTATTGGAATTTTTTTGAAGTTTGAGAAGATATTGTTTAAGAAATAATATATAAAGAACTAAGTTTGTAAAATAACATGTACTGCCAGCCTATTACTAGGTTTTTGCAGCATAATATATACCAACCCAGACAATATATCACTTCAAACTATAAAAAACGTTCATAGAAGTGCTTTTTCAAACTTTTCAAACTTAAAAGTTGTTGGAAGGAAGAAGTCACATAATGCAATTAAAAAGTAAGTGGAAAAAAAAACATACAGAAAACTGTCAATTTTATGATATTTTTTACAGTGTACCGTTACAGTCCCCATCCTGTCCTAGTATTTATTTCTGTGTTGCCCTATTCATGCCACTCCCCGTCACGTTAGCTTTCCCCGGTTTCCTTGGGTATCTTTGTTAGTTGCCTTGGTTGTGTATTGTCTCCACCCTCGTTATCTAATTTACTCATTATCCTTTAAACTAAATCATTATATATACTCTCTTGCTTTAGCCTTCATTGTCAGTTGTTGTTTTTAGTTACGTCCCAGATGTCAGCTTGTTTTTGTTAAAGTTTTCTTATTACGTTTTCCCTATGAGCTGCAATAAATATCATTCAGCTGCATTTGAATTCTCCACCCCTTCATTTATTCAACACAACACGTTTAGACATAACATCTACAGTATATATAGTCAAAGTGATTTTTGTAAAGTATAAGTATAAATTGGCAATATAAATTGACCTTGTCAATATAAATTCCAACCCCGCTCCATGTGTACAAAAAATGTGTGCTGTTTGTCTCAGGTCTCAAAATGTATAAATTATTACATGACATGACATTACATTACATTATATTATATACATGATTTTGATTTCTCAGGGCCCTTAAATATAAACTGCTATTAGTAATGATTCTGAATTCATAGTTTCTTTTTAAAAGTTTAAAGTGTCTGTTTGAGCTTATTGTATTTAAAATGTATTTGAAACATTATGTACTTTATTCTTTTAAAGTTATGTCATCTGTACAGCACTTCGGTCAACCTTGAGTTGTTTTTGTGCTTTATAAATAAATAATGAATGAATATGCATTATTATGCAACAGAAAGCTCACTATCCAGACTGTCATGAATGCACTCACAACTGTTTTCAGAGACTGTGGATTAAAGATAATATTGTTCTCAATATGTCACCAAGAGTTACAGATATTAATTTTGTTTTGCTTACATGTTTTATTTTTACTCTCATGTTTAAACTTTAAACCTTTTTAACATTTTACTTGAAGGGGGTGTTTATAAGAATGCCATGAAACTTTTTTAATCATCACATGACAATTGTCAGGAATATGAGTGAGATTATATGCATGAAGTTTTAATACTGTATGTCATTTTAAACGTCATGTAAATATTATGAACTGTTTGAAATGTCTTTATGACAACTTGACATAACGTCTCATAAAACTGTCATAAACATTATTGTCATAAGTCTATTATGATTGCGTCATAAATTTCATAACAGCGTCATTCATATTTTTCTTGACCTTAACTACAGTGTACAAATTGAATTTGTCAGTAAATGTCATTAAATATGAATGACGATGTTATAAAATGACTTGTCAGAGTATTGACAATTTTACTAATACATTTTTATGTCAAATTAATTTTGTTTTACTGAAAAATATTCATAAAAATTATAATGGTAATGATGATCATGTTTATTATAGATTTATGACCAGTTTTGTTGTCTTGATAATGCCAAGTTATGACAAAGATACTGACATGTTCTGTTATCTTGGTAATGTCAAGTTGTCATGACAAAAACAAAGACAGGTTGTGATGTATTTGTTTATGTTATATAAAGACATTTCAAACAACGTCACCTTTACATTTAAAATGACATAACTGAGTGAATGACAATTAATGACAGTTGTAATAAGCATGCACACATTTGTCATATATGACAGTCTTAAGAACAACTAAAATGTTACTGAATCTTCTAATGAAGATGAAGTAACCTACATCTTGCATCCGAGGATGAGTAAATGAAGAGCAAATGTTCACTCATTTGGTGTGAACTATCCACTTAAGTACACCAATCTACTATTACTCTAATGACATTCAAACGAATATCTAAGGTCACCATTAAAACAATCTAATCGAAATATGCCATTAAACACAGTCAAACTGCTGAAGAGTACTATTATTTGTAGTAACAGCAGCAGCTGAGTGTCATGAAGTGTGAACAACTAAAATAATGTTTTTCTTGCTCCAGTTCACACTGCTTAATTACTGAAATGAATGAGCATCACTCTATGATCTTCATCCGCAAACAAAACAGCAATAAAATATGTTTAATAAGCATTTCAAAAGCAGTATGGTAAACAGCTAGCCAAGAGCGTTACTGTGCCAACTGCGCACATACACACACACACTGCTGATATCATCTACTTGCCCATTGCACTGCAGAGTCCAGGCACACAGCCACACCATGGTAACTGAGCATCTGGCTTTCCAAAATATAATCCAAGTAATCATCAGCTAAAGGGATATTAGCAATGTCATATTCTCACACTCACCAGCAAAAGTGCATTACCCTGTGTGTGCAACACAACGTCGAGCACACGGAAAATAAACCATGTGGCCAAGATGTCATCATCGTTTCACGCATGCACGCATAGCGCCGTTTTCATGCATCGCTAATCACAGAACAAGTGCATTCTGACAGGATTGTGTTTGCATCCTCTAATATGTGCATAGCATTAATATTATTATAACCTGGTCATTAAATTAGCATGAAATAATGCATTGTGAAAAATGCCTATGATTTTTTCCCGCTTTTAATTTGCATGCAGCGTGCTTGCTGGAAAATTACTTGAATAAATCTGGAGGCGATGCCATTTTGAGAGCAAGTCTCAGGCATGAATAAAATCCTTAAGCATTTACCATAACTAGAGTGTCTTCGCTCCCCGGGGCGGCAGTGCTTGTAAACACCTCACTAATCAGAACACTCAGTGCTCACAGGCTTATTGTCTCATGTTTCTTTGACCCAGAGCATTCCTTAACATGATTAAAACAACACTATTAGCATTATTTCCAAAAGAAAAAGATACAGCAGGGGAAAACATGAAAACTCTGTTCACCTGTGACGCTATCGCTCTGCTGTTATGAGACCCGCGAATATGAAAAACATCACGTCTAAAGCATCTATAGGGACTGTCCTCTAGAGTTTTGTTTTTTGTGTTAAAGGATAGGATGTAATTAAAACTATAAAAACAGATACATTTATATTTTCAAATATGATATTTTAAAGACTGTTATTCAGCATTGGGCCTCACGGCGGCGCAGTGGGTAGCACGTTCGCCTCACAGCAAGAAGGTCGCTGGTTCGAGCCTCGGCTGGGTCAGTTGGCGTTTCTGTGTAGAGTTTGCATGTTCTCCCCGTGTTGGCGTGGGTTTCCCCCACAAGTCCAAAGGCATGTGGTATAGGTGAATTGGGTAGGCTAAATTGTCCGTAGTGTATGTGTGTGAATGGGTGTGTGTGGATGTTTCCCAGGGATGGGTTGCAGCTGGAAGGGCATCCGCTGCGTAAAACATATGCTGGATAAGTTGGCGGTTCATTCCGCTGTGGCGACCCCAGATTAATAAAGGGACTAAGCCGAAATGAAAATGAATGAATATTCAGCATTGTTGAACTAAACTGTTACAACAAAGACAGAAAAGAGGGAAAAGAATTCCTCAAAAACATTAGTTTTTATAGATGAACCTACAGTTGAAGGAAAAATCATTTGCCATTCTGTGAAATTTGAATTCTTTTTCAAATATTTCCCTAGTGCTGTTTAATGGATAAATAGTTGTAATAACTAATAATGAATTACTTTTGTCTTTGCCACAATGGATTACAGTACATAATATTTGGTAGCACTTTTCTTGAAGGGGTGTTTGTGTCAAGGTGTCATGAAACCTTTATAATCATGACATGACACGTCATAAATGTGAATGAGATTTTCTGCATGCTTATAACAACTTTATAAAAAAAGTAATTTGCGGAGTTATGACAATTTAAATGCAAAGATGACAATGTTTGTTATGACAACTTGAAATAAATACATCACAACCTGTTTTTTGTCTTTGTCATGACAACTTGACATTACAAAGACAACAAAACTTGTCAAAGTAAATCTGTCAAAGCAAGAATTTTATAACACTGTCATTAATATTGGCAATGGTGGATCGATGGTTAGCACTGTCGCCTCACAGCAAGATGGTCATGGTTCCAGTCCCGGCTGGATCAGTTGGCATTTCTGTGTGGAGTTTGCATGTTCTCCCCATGCTGGCGTGGGTTTCCTCCGGGTGCTTCGGTTTCCCCCACAGTCCAAAGACATGCGGTATAGGTGATTTGAATAAACTAAATTGGCCATAGTGTATGAGTGTGAATGAGTGTGTATGGATGCTGGATAAGTTCATTCCGCTGTGGCGACCCCTGATGAATAAAGGTACTAAGCCGAAGGAAAATGAATGAATGTCATTAATATTTTTAATTTACAGTATTATAAGCTAAGTTTGTTATTAAAATCTCATTAAATTGTGTCATTTTAATAACAAATACAGTTTGTTTCACTGAAAACATGCTAAAATATTCAAGAAAAATATTCATGACAAATATTTTACTATTATTATTTTACAATTTACAATATATTAACATTTAACATATTAACACACTAAGTTGATGAGTCAAGTGTTATGGGAAAAAACTGTTAAGTTTACAATAGATAATATTTAACATTACATATAATGTAGTTTTACAGTAAAACACTGCTATTCACTGTTGTTTTGGAAGTGTAAATAAAATATTTATCATACAATTAAGAGATTCCCTGCATGTTTTTTTATTTATTTATGTATTTATTGTTCAATTAATTTCATATGAATTTCCTTCTCATGTGCATCAGTGATTTACGCTACATCTAATGTTGTTAGGTTATTGTTTATTGCATTATGTTAATGTCACTGTGTTCATGTTAATGTGTTAACATGATGGTGTTTTGATTTTTGTGTGTATATCAAAGTATATAGCTGCTTGTGATCATTTTTATCGTGTGTTTCTCATTACTACCGGTTTTTGGTGGTTGTCAGTACATTATAAAGCCACAAGATTGATATTAGTACTTTGATGGATTGGATTTTCTGATGGATGTTTGCTCCAGGATGGAGTAACACGTATAATTTATGATTTTATGATTATTAATAAATTGAATGTTTAAGGGCATAGATTATATGACGACCCTAGTGTCATCCCCTTTCAGAGTAAAACTGCAATGATATGTGTCACTGCTTTTTCTGTATGCCAAATTCACTCATTCAATTTCTTTTTGGCTTAGTCTCTTTATTAATCAAGGGTTGCCACAGCGGAATAAACTGCCAACTTATCCAGCATATGTTTTAAGCAGCAGATGCCCAGAACACCCATACACTCTCATTCACACAAATTCACGACGGACAATTTAGCTTACCCAATTCACCTATAGCGCATGTCCTTGTACTTGTGGGGGAAACCGGAGCACCTGGAGGAAACCCACACCAACACGGGGAGAACATGCAAACTCCACACTGAAATGCCAACTGACCCAGCCAAGGCTCGAACCAGCGACCTTCTTGCTGTGAGGCGACAGCGCTAGTATGCCAAATTATTTATTATCATTGGCCTACAAACCCCTTGCAAGTGTTAAAGCTGGTTTCTCCTTTATGAAAATGCAACTATCCTTAGTAAACCATCTTTTATTGAATCCCTGACTCATGCTCTTCTCCATCTGACAGACTGGTCATTTTTTAATTGAAACTGTCGATTCCCCAACAACTTCAACAGATTAGTATATTACCACTAGATTGCTTATTACATTGTAACACACTGTACAGTAAATATAAGTTACATTTCTAAAATGGTGCTAACACTAAAGATCTATTAATTTTTGAGACGGTATAAAGCTCCACGGGACATGCTCGATTTTCTCAGCATTTCTTCTAGTCTTGTCATTATGCAATAGCGCGCAAATCACGAACCATGTCCAAAAAATCATGTCCAGTGCTACAAGCAGTAACACTGCAGCTCTTTCATTCCTTCTCGACAATGTGCCCTTTTGATCTATAACGAACCATTCACAGTTTAAATCACACACTTTATGAGCTATTGTGTTTGATCATGCAGCTGAATGCATTTGCTACAACCCCACGCAATGTTCAACTGCTTTAAAAATCACATCTTCCATCCCAGACATAGAGGAGAGAAGATGAAAAAAAAAAACCCATAGGAACAGCAAATGGTAAAAGCACAGTGCAAAAAAAATTACACTGAATAATCAAATATGTTACACTTGGGAATAATTAATTTGTTTATTCAAATAAGCTGCTTGTCTCTCAAGTGTAAAATTACATGACAGGAAAGTGTCAGGGCTCTAAATGTATTTAAATACTTTATTTATAAAAGTGCCTTATAAATTCAGTATAATTAGTTTGTTTAATTTGAGAAGTGTGTGATCACTGTTGTCGTTTAGTGTGCTGGGCTGAAATGAAAAAAAAAAACATCACTCAGGATGCAGATTCATTTATTCTTTTAAAAAAAGGGATAATACTACTGATAACGTTAGATACAATCTCAAGTTACCATTGGTTATTGCAATTATTCACTTTTTTAGCTGTTAAATATTTAAATAAATATTGAAATTGATCAAAGATGGAAAAGCAGCTTCAGTTTACATTAAAACATGATCATAAATATGCTGAAACCAAAACTTTCCAGGCTTTACTAGGAAACTAGAAAACAAATCAAACTGGCAGATCTTCCGAGTATGACTTTGAGAATCAAGAAGACTTCCAGATTGTCTGAATTGCTCAGCGAGTTGAATTTCAGCCCAGATAAGCCATTACTGGGATCCCATTTATGCATCCAGTGATGCTCCACCAACATCAGAGTATTCATAATGTGAGAGGCATCCTTCAAATAGATCCCTGGTCCACTTGGAAAAAGCAATATCGAGGTCATGTGACTATCTGGATTCGCTCATGGGGTCTGGTCTGATGGGATTAAGATCTCTCTTTAAATGCATAGATTTCCCGCTTGAGTTCTTCCCGACCTGCTGTAAATATGCTGACTGCTCATGTTTTTGGAAGCCCAAACGCTCTGGGAAATGATGTTTAAAAAGTACTTAAGGATGCAGAGAAGACACTTATGGTTATTGCATAGCAGAGATATGGTAGCAAAATCTACTATAAATACGGTAGGCTACCTGTCTGGTTTATTACCTTTGACTGTAACTACTTGCTTAATTACGTTCTGCATATGAATTAGATAAACATTTGTGTTCTTAAAGGTGAAAGTTAAAAAGCTTTCTATTCTATTAACTAACTACTTGAATATTAATATATAAATGACTGTAAAATATCATTCAAATGTTTGTTGTCTATTACTGAGTATGTTTATATGGACACCAATACTCTGATTTTACGATTTTTACAATTATACGATTAAGACAATACTCTCATGAATGAAAAGTTAGTGAATGAAATGGCAGAGGTGGTCTGTTGCTTGAGAATTTGTATCCGCTGTCAACTGTTTGCAAGCATAGTGTGAGATATTAACTGCAGTTGAACTTTGAAATTAAAAACTCAATGCCCAGAATCACATATGGTGCCATGACAAACACGAACTGTTGTGGCAAAAATCACCAGAGAAAACTATTGTCGAATGGTGACATAACCAATTGAACTTAATTGAACTATGTACTATAACATGTAAAACAGGAACATGAAAGGAACATTTAGAAAGCAACTCCTAAACACCTTAATCAGACTATTGTCTTATTCAG
Organism: Danio choprae; assembly: GCA_903798125.1. Lineage (NCBI taxonomy): Eukaryota > Metazoa > Chordata > Actinopteri > Cypriniformes > Danionidae > Danio > Danio choprae. The sequence continues at coordinate 13,659,699 of CAIGQW010015581.1, read as the reverse complement.
ATTAAGGCAAATAATTAGATTACTGATGTTCATGTAAATGAAGTCATTGTCTAAAAGTTATTCCAAAAGCGGTTGTCCTGATTTTCCATTTAGCAAAAAATCCTTTTAGCGAATTAATGATTTCTATAAAAAGTTTGATTAGTATTGCAACATTGATTATAAAACATGTTTAAGCAAAAAAATCAGCATTGCACAATGGTTTATGGAGGATCTGACATAATGCTTGCAGAAAGTTCAGCTCAAAATGATTCAAATCGCACCCTATGTCATAATTGTCTGTCAGAAAAACCTTCTTGCTTTCTGGGATTTACATTCTCGAATAATAAACAGACAAATTAGATGAAGATCTCAACATCGTGGAAATGAGGCTTTATGTTTGCAAAGCATATTCACACCAAATTTGGTGTTTGTTGTACTAAAAAAAAAAAAAACTGATCTGAGGTTACCTGAACAGAAACAAAAAAAAAAACTCATATATAAACTATCTCTATATTGTTTTAATCTGTTTTCTAGCTTTCATCAAAACTGAGAAACAAAGAGTGCCCTCTTGACAGCAAGCTTAGTCCCCCTAAATTTGGAATCGTGGAATAATGTAACATTGAAAACATTTTTTTACAAAACATGCATGAAGTTGGTACTAAACCAAACTGTACAAGTGGCTATGATGCGTTTTAGACCACATCTCTTCTGTAAAAGTGCAATAATCAACCTCATGGAGCAATAACAGGAGAACAGGTATGAATTGTGACTCGTTTGTGTTGCCTAAACTTGGTCAAGAACAACTCCATTAAAAACAGAAAAGTTCCAAATACTTAATTTAGAAAATAGCAGCAATATATCGCTATCCTCATCTGACCACTTTATTGATTGTAATGACATTTATGGATTTAGGAGTAAAACCTAAAGATGAAAAACAAAGATGCTGAATGTAAGTGGTTATGGCAACACTGCAGGCGCACACATACTGTATACGATGCATCTGTCAGGTGTTGTTGTTATAATATTAAATTGATCAAGAATAGCAAATGGTTCCAAACACGGGTAATGCCTGACAGTCAGTTGCCACCTTGCCAACCATCCAGTTTCAACACTGAATAATCTATTCACTTCCCAATGTGTCTCTTATTCCTGATGTTTAGTGCGTTGCTTAAACTATTCTCCTCAACAACAAAAATTCCTGCCTACGCCACTGAAGAGCCGGTGTGCTCGAAATAGCATTAAATCATCTCATACACTGTATTCAGTCGTTCATGTATTTAACCATTTTGACTAAATCTAATATTTGACTAATATTTCACACCTGTACTCTTTTTATAACCAAATAAAGGCAGCCACATTAGTTCTTGAAAAGATTCCTGTCCATATCTATACTTTTTCAGCATTCGCACATCATTTTTGTCTTTGGTATACAAACCAAAAAAATGTATACAAATCCACACAGCACCAGATCTAACACTGATATCACTTCACCAGAAGTGCTTAATGCGATCAACATCATCTGCAAGTATCAGCGTGTGCTAAGAATGCAGAGACAGCAGCTCTAGCTTGAGATTCCTGGCCTTGAGAACAGTCCTGCTAAATTCCAAACATATTAGCACAAGCTTTTCGTGCCTCATGCCACTTGGTGCGGCTGTACTTCTCTGGATCTCCAACTCTCTCAAGACCTTGTAAGGCAGCAGGCAAAACAGCTCTGTCCAGGCGTGCCTTTACTGGTTGGAATGGTGAGATATTTGCGATGTGCAGGCAAATAACAAAACACTTTGGCAGACAGTCAGGGTTGCTGCGTTGTGCCAAGACGAAGAAAAAAGAAAAGCGTATATTCTTTTCAGATACACAGCTTTGTACAACCTGGTTTCCTCACTTAACTAAATAACTGATGGAATATATAGATATATGCAGGTCGCATTAATATAAGATAAAAAGAAATGTAAATAAGGTTCAAGCAAAAACATGGAACTTTCCAATCTAACAGATAGTATAAAAAAATTACTCACACGTAAGTCTATGGAAGCCTGTTTCAGTCACAGGATTTTAAAAAATTATTGACTTTTTATTGATTTTGCAATGCACAATAGAGCTTTCTGCAATTGAAAGTTTAAAGGCTTTCTCTCAATCCTGACTTTATTTCTTGCAATTCTGAGCATTTTGTGTTATTGTGGGTTTATAACTTGCAATTGTGAGATATAAACATGTAATTCTGTTAAGAAAAGTTTAAATCGTGAGATCCAAGCTTGCAATTGCAAGAAAAGGAGTATCAGAAAAGGTCACAATTACAGTACCTTTTTTTAAATACTTTTTTTAAATAATTTAAGCTTATTTCAGAAAAAAAGTAAAGTCTGTCTGAAATCCAATTTGACAATGTTTATTTTGTTATTTATTTAGGAGATTAATTGGTCTGTTAAAAAAAAACAATGGTTATATTGGTAATCTTCAATCAAAGTCCCACCATTTGCTTCCGCATTTTGAAGTGGCGGTCCTTCTCTGTTAAAGTCAGCTTGGCAGCTTCAGCAACAATATTCTTAACCATGTCCCTCTTATTGTTAGATTTCTGTGAGGTAATAATGCTGAAAAAGAAATCCTCGCCCCCAACTCAATATTCAGTTTCAGTTGGAACTACATCAACATTTGAACAACATCTGAAGAATGAAAGAACGCAGTTTTTGTGACATAGGAGATATGACTTTTGAAAATCATATCTCCCATGTCACAAAAACCGCCTTCTTTGATTAGGGAAATATCGCTATTAAGTTATTAAGTATGCTATCCATCTCAGATGCAGAAAAGCTAGTTTATGCTTTTATGACTTTTAGGCTGGATTACTGTAATGCTCTGTTTGCTGGTTGCCCAGCATCCTCTATTATTAAAATTTAGTTAGTGCAAAATGCAACTGCCAGAGTTCTTACCAGGTCTAGAAAATATGACCATATTTCCCAAAATGTATCTTCCTTACACTGGCTGCCTGTTAAGTTCTGCATTGATTATAAAATATTGCTTCTTACCTATAAAGCTTTAAATATTCTAGCTCCTGTTTATCTAATCGAGCTTCTGTCTCGCTACAATCCAACCCGCTCTTTAAGATCTCAAAACTCAGAAGTTCTTGTAGTTCAGATGCATGAATGTGCTTGATGCAGGTGAGTGGGCTTGACAGCCACCTGTAGGACACACTCCTTCTGTCTTAATGCACCAGTCATTCCATTAGAAACACTCCTTTACATGTTTGTTTATATAACTGATATTTTCATTCATAGCACTTCTTTTTTGCATTGATATTTAATATCTTTTGTTTAAATATACTATAAACAGCAGCTACGCTAATTATTTTCATTGTTCTCTATTTCCACCTTGGGATACTCATCCCGAGGCCTCTAGAGATTGTGCAGTGCCATTAATCTGATCCAAGTCCTGTGAAGAAACGGTGCCAACCATAGAGGATATCTAGAGGTCATGGAGGGGTGGAGAGCATAAGACTGATTCCTGAAAGACCCAGTGACAGACAAGTCTCCGCATTGATCTCGTGGGCCAGCCTGTACACTCCCCGTTGACCTACTCACACCTGCAGCTTCTCCATGATGGACGCCCAGCGTTCTCCAGCACCCGGCACCTAGACTGCAGCACTGCACAAGAAGCTTGGCCAGAGGAGAAATGGTCATGCCCAACATAGCCTGGTCTCACTTGAGGTTTTTTTTTCCTTCACTTTCGTCAATTGGTGAAGTTTTGTTCCTCGCCACTGTCACCGCTTGCTTGCTTGGTTTGGGACTTGTGGAGCTGCACATCGATGCATTTGCTCTTCAGTGTTTGGACTTTCAGCTGTGAAAATTAAACCACTGAACTGAACTAATTTCAATCTGCACTGTAAAAGCACTATAGAAACCCATGCGAACACAGGGAGAACATGCAAACTAAACACAGAAATGCTAACTGGCCCAGCCAGGACTCGAACCAGCGACCTTCTTACTACATCAACATACTGTATAAAAAGTCTCAGCAACTTTGGGTGCATAAGGACTGAGTTATTATTTAATTTTATTATTTTCCATTACTGCACAGAGGTAAATAAGGTGTAATGGTATTTTATGATGGACGTCCACATTCACAAACAATGAGGGGAACAATTCACACCGAAATTTAACTTTATTGTTCTGTAAAATCATTTACAACACGACAAGCAAGTAATAAGCTGCAAGCTTCCTATAAACGAATGCCTAAAAATATATCAAATCACCACAGTGAGAATATACAGTATTCTCATTTCTCAATGGTCTTTATAAATCCTACTTCAATGAGCTCAGTGGTCCTTATCAACACTTATGTTTGTCGTAAGAAATTCTAAAGTACTATATGAATCTTTCAGCAGCAGCAGTTTTCTTTTCAGTTTAGCCTAAAAACTTCCTGAGGCATTTCCTCTGGAACTGCTATCTTAATTAACTGTCTTGTAAAACAGTTGAGCAGTGAATATATTAGTTAACACATGCATGGTGAAATAAAAGGCTCCTATTAAACCCTTATTTCATACTGAAATTAGCTTTAATTTGGGGTTCAACAAACCCCAATTATGTACTTTAAAAAAATGTATAATTTCAGTTTAAAAACTGACCTCTTATTTTCCTTTCAGATTATTTAGATTATTTAAAGCATTCATCTGAGCTCGGCAACCCTCAATAGACAGATCATTTTAAAGCTTTAACCTGCTTTTCTGTCTTGGTGTGAAAACTCAGAAGGGATTGTGATCACACCTGGCTTTGTTCTCCAATGTGCTGTGGTATAGACAGTGGAAAGCTACTAAACTAGAATGAGTGATAAATATTAAAGATCTTTGCTGAAAGGTTTCACTTGCAGACATGTACACCTGTGAACTGCCAAAGCCAATGTGTTGATGCCAGCCAGACAGGGCATAAACTATGTGTGGAAATGTTAACTGTTAATGATCACCACAGCAGTCCTGCTGCTGGGCAGTGCTAAAAGGAAAAGTGTATAGGCTGTAGTACTACAGCATTAGGAAAAAATATATATATATTTTTTCGATTATGATAAATTTTCATGGCCAAATAGGTTTTAGTATTTAGCCTGTAAGATATTAGGAAGGAATTATTAGGAAGGAAGGAAGGAAGG
>CAIGQW010015581.1:13634281-13648244 GCA_903798125.1 Danio choprae | reverse complement strand
TATATATATATATAGAGAGAGAGAGAGATATATATATATATGTGTATGTATATGTGTATGTATATATATATATATACATGCGGAATATACGGAAACTTACAAAAAAAAACTGCAATTGTTGGATCCATTGCAAAATAGACTTGTTGTAAAAATGTGTCTAAAATTATATTTTAGAATAACTAAATAAAATACATACACAAAAATTAAACTGCAGTTTCCAGCTCAATTTTAATCTTCTGGCACAAAAATATCAGCAACATATTATTTTCTAAAGCACATACAATAAATTTATAAAAAACAGTACCTTGCACAATACTACGTTATGACCTTAAAATACCTTCTGTCTGATAAACAATGAAGAGACATTAAATGAATAGACATTACATATATTATACAGTGCCTACAAAAAAATCATCATACCCTGTGAAAATCTATACCTTTACTCACATTACACCCTGCTTTCTAAAGACCTTCGGGATAAAGTTGTAGAAAGGGACAGCTTAGGAGAAGGCTACAAAAACATTTTGAAGGCTGGAAAAGTAATTTGGAATGTGATTTGATTTCAGGCTGTATGACAAATAAATTAATTATTTCAAAAGGGTTTGATGGTTTTCTATAGGCACTGTATATATAAAGAAAGCACAAGTCCAATCCAAATAAATCTGGACATGGCTCAGCAATTTGCAGCACTCTAATATCTCAAATATGGACAACCCTTGGCTTAAAAAATGTAATTTCAATGAAATTAAAAAGATGAAGCCTGTGCTTATCCATACAGTATATGACCCAGTCACTGTGTAAAAACTATTAGTCTCTGTAAAGAAGGTTCTGATTACAAACTTGTTGTTATCATTGTTTTAAGAAAATATTGATTCTTGATGATAGAAATATAAATGTTTTGAGATTAATGTAGACCTATCAAAAGCTTCACATCACCAATATGAGCCAGATGCAAGAAGTAAGATTAATGCAGTGAAATTGTCACTCTAAAGAGCCCTTCACAGCCCAACTTATATGCTTTATTCTATTGCATTATAATTGTTATTTAAATATAAAGAAAGATTTATAGTATTGAGATAATTTAAAGATCCATCTGCGTTGGATACATTCTTGGTTACTAAAGACCCAAACATGCAATAATGATTGGTGAAACATTTTATGTATGCAAGCAATGCGTTCCAAACGGGATATATCACACTCCAAAGGACACTAAGGAGTGAAAACAATCATAGCTGTCATACTGAAGTGTCATTCTAAACCAAGTGCTTTAAACTGACCACTTTGAAGGGCCCTTCAAAAAGTGGGAATCCGAAGGGTACAACTGATGGACACTTCAGGCCCCCATGATTCTTTGCGTCAAACAGCACGTTCCATGCCCTAATCCTGCCAAAGCACTCACTCCAGAGGGTAAAATCCTTCAAAGATATTAGGGCATATGCATGAGCCCTTCCAAATGGAACACACTGAAGAATTGCAACATATTAACATTAATAGCTAAATAATTAATAATTAGTGACTCTATTAAAAATAAGCATATTAATTTCTATTTATTTAAAGTTTGCTTTCTAATATAAAGTTTTCATGTCTAGTCCTTTCTGCTTCCACAGTTCTAAATCAAGAACTGAACTGGGCACTTTCAATTCTCAACTCAATTCTGATCAGCAGACCGCAGAGCAATTGATGGTTACAGCACAGCAGTTGAAACAGCATTTTTCTCAAAGATCACAAACGATCCCCGTGTCCACATCTAAATCTGTACATCATGTCTCCAGTACAGAACAACACTTGAGAGAGTACCGAAGTGGAACTAATTAGTCCTTATGCAATTGAATTACCTCTATATTGTCAGTTTGTACTCAGCACAGACCCTTTAAAGGCCTTTATGCCGCCTCATAATCCTTCACCGAATTACATCAACAAAGTTTCAAACTGAATCTCTTAGATCAACAACCTGTTTCAGATTTCACCCAGGTGACATTTTCCACACTGAAGCCCCCCAATTTCCTCTCGCTGGCCAATTTGTTCAGACATCCTGTGAATCTTAATACTATAGAAAAAGGTGACGCAGGTCTCTAGACTCCGGAATGGTCTGTAGGATTCCATTAATCACTCATTCAGTCCTTCCTTCCCCCATCCACATCCACACACACACAAACACAAGCACACACTCCAGCCGATCGCTCAGGCTTGGCGCTGTTCATCTCTTCTCCAGCTTTTGAAACCGAAAGAGGAATAGCAGTGTCACTGGTGCTTTAGCATGCATGGCCTTTCAGCAGAGCCTCTGTAGACACGTCCTCTAATGACCAACACAATGAGCCAGGAATGTGACCACTACCTATTAGAAAGGAAGAAACGGTCTTACAAAAGCAAGGGCAAATCTGTGACTGTGAAGCCATGTGGTAGTTAATTTAAAAGACGAGGGATGGGATGCAATAAATCCTTTTTAGGGTCTTTAGAGATTCTCTTGGAATACAAATGCTCTCACTATTGGCCTTTTATCACAGTAAGGTCATGTCCATACAAACACAAGTATTTTTAAAACCGCACTATTTGCTCTGTTTTCTCCTTTCTGATACGGGTTCACACCAAAAGCTCAAGACAAAATCTGGACGTTCGTGGCAAATGTATTGCATATTCCACGTTGTTCGCACTGAGATGGTAATCTGCATTTGTTCTCACATTTGCATTGACTTGTATGCAATTTACTCGCATAAATATTTAATTCTGAGTTTGGTGTGATCCCAGCATGAAAGTTTTATTATCTCTTCCTGTTGGTTTGGTGTGCCCTTAACACGCATCACAGTGCGTTTTTGCATTGTCATGTGGATAATACCAGTGTATGTGTGGACATGGCCTAAATGTTAGGTGTGGGAGAGAAAAAAAAAGATTCCTATAGAAGCATTGAGATTCTTTCTCTAGTGATTCTTAATTCATTGTAAAAAGTTCAGTCAATTCTGTATTGCAATTAGATTTGTGGTGATGCATGTGTGCGAGCATGAATCAGAAAAGTAATAAAGCTCTGACAGTCGTGTGTACATACGGTGCTAAATTTTCTCCCATTGGATAAAAACGAATGAACTTAAGAATTGTAAAAATGTGGTGTGGTGGTACGCTCTGCTTCTCATCCATTGTGAGTCTGGCTCCAGGACACTGTTCAAATTTTTGCCCTGCAATAGAGTATATGGAGAAGGACTTTTAATTTTCAGTAAACCCAGTTAAAACGCTTCTGGTGAACAGTATGCAGTTACAAAATTGCAGCGTTTAATGTCTATTTTCTTTAAATATCTGTTGATCTTCACTCCCTGATTGATGTAAGATATAAAGTGGGTCTCAGAATGTACAAGAAGCATTGCATTAAAACTCCATTTTTTATATTCCGCGCCATGTCTTTTCATATTTACTCCAGTATTTTCAATGGATTTTCTGATCTAGCCTGCTAATTAAAGTCTATTTAACAGATTTTAATTACATTACAACATCAATGCTGTAAAAGAAACCTTATAAAATAGAAAAAAAAGTCACGTTAATCACTCACTGGAAGTTTATCGGTATGGGAGTTATGAAGGGTATAGAAAGCACCTCAACAATGTTTGATAATGCGTCATCAGAGGCCACAAAAAGTGCAAAGTGCAAAACGTTCTTGAACTATACCTGTTAATAAAAGAAATAATTTTTAAGATAACATTACACTGTCATACTGCATAGATACCAGTCATAAACAAAAGCATAGAAACTTAAATTCTGTTTCAAATGTGAAGTAGGAAAGATGTATTTGCGTAGCTGAAGAAATAGAAAAAAATGTAGGTCAGGAATCTGTTTGGAGTCGAATGATGACTCCTAGAATCGAGATTGAATCGTGAATTCCCTAATGATTCCCACTGGTTTGTCTACTGGTTTACATATATCGATATGGACATAAAGCAAAAAACATATTGACTGTTTAAAGGCACATTTTGTGACACTACATGTTGTGTTCAATTATGTAGTCATCTGCCACAGGTCCAGTGAGTGCTGAGATCAATTACAGTGAATTTGATTAATTAATGAGCTCTTTGTGTAATTATGCTAATATATTACTATTTCTAATCAATTGATAGCCCTAATTAATAATTACTGTGCTTATTGTTTTCTCTCCGTATTGACGATGCTGCTGCCTGCATCAACATCAACATAATAAAGTCGTTTTGTTCATCTGGACAAAAGAAACTGACATCTATGCAAACAGATGCGTCAAGTGGCTGTCAAAAATCAGAAAGGGACGTAAAAAAAAAAAAAGAAAAAAGCTTCATCTTTTAAATAGTAGCACAGAGAGCGCTGCAAAGCAAGCCCACTCTCAGGGTTTTAAATGAATCACAGGAGTGCACTCTTGGAGATTTCCCATGAATGCTCTGATTGCAGCCACTCTTTATTCTAATGATTCAGACAATCTGACAATCATGAATTGGCCAGAGCACATGGACGCGCAACAGAATAACATCTCAACTATAAAGCCAGGGCTACAGTAGATGTCACATTAGAAAGTTTCTAACTAGTCACTAGTCTTGGACACTACTTAAATTTTATAGTGAGCACGTTTATTATTATTAATAATATTTTCTAGAAATGTATGTGTATGCTGATCTCAGACTCATACTGTCACGGATCACAGAAGGCAGAGACAAGGATATCGTTCACACAGTGTTTATTAAACACAAGTCTATCTTCGCACCAATCGGTGCATGCAAGCAGTTCAATAGAGTCAATAGAATCACTTCCCTTAAGTAGAGCAAGCCGATGACAGGGGTTAGTCTCTGGGTAAGATGAGTCACAGATAGCCTTGGCGGATGATCGAGATGAGCAGACAGAGAGAGTTGCGACCAAGTGAAGAAGATACCGGACAATGAAGGACTGGAGAGGGTAAGGCTATATAGTGCGGTGGTGATGACAGGAGCAGGTGAGTGTGATGAGTGAACAGGTGTGTGTGATTAATAATCAGGTGACTGAGTGCGTTGTGTGGTGGCTGGAGAGTGTGACTGGTGATCGGGGCTGACAGAACGTGCAGGGGGTGTGACACATACAGAATGTATTATTATTGTTATTACTGGGAATTGTGCTCAGCAATTTTTCTCACTTGCTGTTGGGTATAAGAAAATGAACACAATGTGTTCTGTAGAGTATATATACACTATATAATAAAGATATTGGCTTCTTAAAATACATTTCAAATATTGAGAAAATTTTATCAATGGCTTAATGGAATTAATACACAAAATGTATTACATGAATTACTTATGAATCTTCCAAATTTAAAATAAAAATGTCATTATTTAGCAAAAAACTGCAGGTTTTCAGACATTTATATTCACTTTTAATTAATAATAATAATAATAATAATAATAATAATAATAATAATAATAATAATAATAATAATAACAATAATAATAATAATAATAATAATCTTGGCCTCATGGTGGCGCAGTGGGTAGCACGATCACCTCACAGCAAGAAGGTCGCTAGAGTCAGTTGGCATTTCTGTGTGGAGTTTGCATGTTCTCCCCGTGTTGGCGTGGGTTTCCTCTGGGTGCTCCAGTTTCCCCCACAAGTACAAAGACATGCGATATAGGTGAATTGGGTAAGCTAAATTGTCCGTAGTGTATATGTATTTATGTATTTAGTATGTATATAGTATTTATTTATAGTATAATATGTATTTAGAATTTTTATTTTTAGAAAGCCCAATACCATTGACCAGTACAAAAAGGGTTATTTAATATATAGTAACAATTTACAATATGTTTACATTAATTAGTGTTAGTTAATGTATTTACAAACATAAACATAAAGCAGTATTTGTTCAGCTTTGTTAATATTGTTAATAAAAAAATCTTGTTATTCATTGTTTGTACACTTTAATTCACAGTGCATTTGTTACGATCACCAGCGGTCTAGCATTTGCAGATCGCTGGAGAACTACAAATCTGCCACTTTAATGAACTACAGATCCCACTCACACACCAGGCCCAAATTACCCTTAGCACACACACACACATCATTGCTGAGACTTGTGATCTGTAAGTGAGCATTACCAAAGCATTTTCCTTATCTTCCCATGTTTTTGACTTGCTTTGTATAGCAAAAAAATATAACATTTATGGAAAAAGTTAAACAAATAAATAAATCAGTTAATTCCCATCATTATTCTTTTGGTTTTTGTGAGACTGATGTAGTTGATGAACAGGCCTTGACATCAGTCTTCATTTGAAAAAGACACCGTGTTTATGATTTAAAAGTCACACAAAGAGCTGCAGAAACTCCTAGCAGATTGTGAATGTTGTGTGAATGCCTTTACACTTTCAGGTGAGCTGTAGCTTTATTAATTCATAAATCAGTCACTGATAAAGTCACTGTTGGATTGTAAGTCAAGAAAACTTTGATGTCAGTTAAGATTTTACCAGAAAATTAAGAACAACAACTAAAAAGAGGCACCAAACTACTAGTGTGTGCTTAACATACACTCACAGAACAAATGGGGCCTAAAATGAACACTTACCATAGGCGAGTATATGAAACACTAGAATCCGGCATTCGGCAGGTAAAAAAAAAAAAAAAAGATGAAGAATTACAAAACAATATAGTAAAAACAACAGACAGTTTTTAAAGGAGATTTAAGTAGGCAAATCAAATGATCTTTTACAAAGACGAATAATAAATGGAAATCAATGGAATAAAAAAATGGGATACATAAGCAGATAGACACATAGCTATTTTATTTAGAATGATTTACTTTTGTTTATTCACTCTTGTATATTGTGCATAACCCAAGAATGTGGCGACACATAACAGGGGTCACTCCACCAAAATTCATCTTTATTTCTATAGCGCTTTTACAATGCATATTGTCTCAAAGCAGCTTAACATAAAGTAGATGAGCTTGTAGTAAATTGAAACTGCTTTGTTACAGTTTTACAGTTCCAGTTCACGGTTGAAGTTCAGTTTAGTTCAGTGTAATAATGTAAATGTCAATGCTGAAAGCCCAAACACTAAAGAGAAAATCCAAAGATGCATAGCTCCATAAGTTCCAAACCCAGCAAGCCAGTGGTGACAGTGGTGAGGAACAAACTTCACCAATTGACGGAAGTGAAGGAAGAAAAAAAAACTTGAGAAAAACCAAGCTCAGTACAAAAACCAGTTCAAAACAGAAACAGTGAAGGTAAGAAAACCGATGGTTCTGTTCAGAGTTTTAGCAAGATATGACAACACTTTACTCCTTTACTTTCGTGGATAAGGAAACGGTGTTGTACGCACTGCGCTGAAGACATCCATTAACCTACATATTTCATTTTGTTTGTTAAGCACAAATATTTGTTTCAAAACTGTTTCTAAATTTGTTTCAAAACTGTTTCAAAACGTGAACATTAGGGTTGTGCTGGTCGTAAAATAGCAACAAATCACGCCAAACACGTCTTGCGCCTTATTGCGCCGGGTGTATAATAGGGCCCATAGTGTTACTATGAAATGGACAGATTCTCTGTTCAAACACACTGGGGAAAAAGTAAAAAGTAAAGTTTTTTTGTTTAGTTTTTATACTTGAAAAGTAAAGCAATGACAAATGGGAAAATATAACGTAAATTTAGTTAGTAATTGTGATAATAATAATTACCTGCATTTGCAGAAATGTTTTATGATCAATAAAAAGAAAATTCCTCATGTCACCAGACATTTACAGTTAGTTTTAGACCCTGCATTCAAATACATTCTATTAATTGTGGCTTCAAACTGAAAAAAAGCTCAAACTGACCCATGATTGATACTTCTGCAATCCATGGAGTGCACAATTAACTTATCTCTCCATACTCCTGACATTCAGTTGTCATTCCTGTGTCAAAACCAAACATGAGTCAGCCGTAATCTCAGCCGGACAATAACTGACAGAAGATGGTAATCTCCACTGCTAAAGGCCACAAATCAATGACCGCAATGTCATGCGTAATGCTATTACGAGGCTGGAATCAAAGGAGGAAGCTTTAATAGGGAAGATATCAGCGATGCGAGGGGGCTTCTGGATTTTTTTCCCTTGACCGAAAAAAAGTACAGAAGATCTGGCGCCTAAATCCAGCGATGTCCATTAATCATCTCCGCTTGCTTTTGTGTTTTGCAGTTTCAATACACTGGTCACAACAAACTAAAGCCATCTATTATGCCTGATATTAATACAGAAAGGCCAAGATGATTTATAATGCTTTTTTTGGCGACATCGTTTGCTAATTAATAACGGTGCAATCTCCCGTCGACTAAGACCGCCCTAGTATCACTCGCTTTATTTTTTTTCCTAATTTATTAACACATTTTCATGCACGAGCCAATACATGTTTTCCTCCACCGAGTTATTATAGATTCATCATTAAGTAGGTCACACACCAGATAAAGAGGTAGAGGCAATGCTCCAGTGGTTATTCGACAGCCTATTTCTAAGTTGGCGGAAGCTGCCAGAGCAACAGTGCACTTTTAATCAAACACGCACAGGATGTTTTGTTACAACGGCGAACGGGTCGAGCTAATGACATTTGTCTTGAAATTTGACACCTACAGTTTGTCAACTAGTATAGGCGGCATGAGTCAGGCTGTTGAATAATGATGATCCATGAATCCAAATTAAGTGCTGATCTGCCCGGTAGTCATGAGTAGTGTGAGGGAAGCAGTGTTCCCAGCACGGTGACGAATGAGGATAGATGTGTTGATAGGGAAGACTGGGACTAATTGCCACAATTTTTTTACCCCAGTGAATATTTCTCAGGGTGTGTTTATTTTCTTCCTCTTTTTTTTTTTGCGGACCCCACTGAGTTCATTTGTATGTACAAAAACAGTATGCACCTGCTTTAAAACATTTTTAAAAGCATTCAGTTTTGTATGAGAGGTAATTAAATGATGCCAGAGTTTGGGGTGAATTATGCGTTATTTGTTATTTCCTTTTTACATATTAAACAATGTAAGGCCAACACCAGAATAAGCCCAAATAAGCTGTGCTGACACTACCAGCTGCTTTACATTTACATTAGATCATTTGGCAGACCCTTTTACCCAAAATAACTAACAAATGAGGACAATGGAAGCAATTAACGCAACAAAACAACAGCAATATGTAAATATGAATGTATGGGTAATTCTAGAATTGCTGGTACATTTTGCATATCCATAAACCTTCTATTATTATTATTATTTTCAAAAACAAATACTTTAAAGGGCTCTATTTTACCCCTTCTACAAGATTTTAAATAAATGTAACTTTGGACTGTTTTTGCACTCCATGGTCATACGTTATACTCAGTGATGGGAATAATGGCGCAATAAATAAACGGCGCTACTAATGGCAATATTTTTTCAGTAATCAAATGAATTTACTATATGCATTACTATAATTGAGAACAGCGTCTCTCTCAGACATAGGACCTCTCTTTTTCTGGGGTGGGTGTGTGTTTTCGGGGCTGAGGGGGGACACATAACCAACCATTGATGATGATTGGTGTGTCTGTGAACAAGGTGTAACTGAGAACGTGATGATTGGCTTAGAGTATATTTCCATCGTTTGCCAATCAGAGGCAGAGAAGGGCAGGTGTTCACACATTGAGGCGAAAGGCAAGAATGTTTATGTATCGTGCAACTTATGCCCAGGAAAAAAAAAAGTCTCTCTGCGTCGGTGACAAGTCATTCTAATCTAATGAAGAACCTCATGTTGTCATATGCCACCACAAAGTTGGTGGCTATGCAGGTGATAACATGAGCTCTGCTACCAAAAGGGGGAGACGAAGCCACGACGTCAAAGCAAATAAAACTTAATTTTTCTCCACCACAAACAGACAGAATTAAACAAAATAATATGTAGATATATAGTTGAGGACATGCTTCCATTGTCTCTCACATTGTTCCACAACAACATTAAAACAATGTAGATTAGTGTACAATGTTTAATATTTATTTTATAGTCATTTGACAAATTGGATTTTTTTTGGTAATGCAATAGTTACTTCCCCTGGTAATTAGTTACTTTTATAATTATGTAACTCAGTTACTAACTCGGTTACTATTTGTGAGAAGTAACTAGTAACTATAACTACACTGTAAAAAAATGTAAAATGACGGCCGTTAAATTACAGAAATTTACTGTAAAATAACAGACGTTAAATTACAGACATTTCCTTAAATTTAAATTTCTGGTAAATTTCTGTAATTTAACGTCTGCTATTTAACGGCAAATTTCTGTAATTTAACATTTCTGGCAAATTTAACAGGCATATTTTGCGTTTTATTTCCGGCACCCCATCTGCCAAAGAAAAAAGAAAAACAACTTAAAATAACAGATATTCTTACAGTGTAATTACTCTTTTAAAGGATCGTGCCCAACACTGGTCATACTGCATACACTGTAAAAATGCAGGATTCCACACAATACATTCATGTTGTCCCAACTTAAATCGATTAAGTTAACTTAACAAATTTAAGTGGATTAAATATAAAAAAATTAAGTTGTACAAAAATCTCAAGAATTGTGTTGTTCAGATCATTTTACATAAGCAGTTTGAACAAGCATAACAAATATTTTTTGAAGTGTATGATTTTGTGATATTGTCTTTACAGAAGACAATTCATATGGATTTTGTTTTTGTTTATAATCTTTGCATGTACATTTTGAAATATCAGAGTTTTTGCGTTAACTGGAAGCGACAGAATAAACAAATACTTAATTTGTGTTTAGAAGATGAATGTTTTTCTTATGAGTTTGAAACGACATGAGGGCAAAACTATCCATCCCTTTAAAGGAGCTAAATGCAAGAATTTGAATGTATTATTCACTTTTTATTGCCAATGTTTGAACAGCTTGTAACAAAACTTCAAATATGAGACCTTCTTTGACTTCATAGGTTGCCTTTGAAAGCCTGTAGTCAGATTTTGTGTGTGAAAGACTTGGGACTTTTTGCAGGGAAAATGAAAAGGATGTGACATTTACACACTCTTTAACGAGTCTCTCTTCCGTTCGACGACACATGAAACGAATGCATACACAATGTTCAAGATAATGGTGAAAGAGCTATTCACTGTAAAGCCAATGTGTCAAGCAAGAAAAGAAAAGCATGCAGCACATACATATTTACATATTCATCTAAACATTGCATTAAGCAGTGTTGAATTGGACTGGATATTGGTTATTAGTAGATCGCTGCAAAAGCATTTCACAATTCTTTTTAATTTATAATCAAAAATGAAAAAGAAATTTGAGGCGAGTATATCAAGGCACTGAATCAAGTTCAGTCACTTACATGTTATGTGGGTGAACTTGATTTCACCAAATAAAACATGTTTAGCATTCACTTTAATCAACCTGGAACAACATTCAAATCAGCCAATTAGATTTGAGAGAATGTCTTCGCAGTTAATGTCAACCCTTTCACTTGTGGACAGTTCATTTAACTTCATTTAATGTTCATTTATCATGTTCATTTTCTACAAACAACTTGAGGTCAGCGTTGGTAGATTGACAGCAATAAAGTAACAGCGGCTACTATCTTGCATTACAAATATTTGTTGCTTGATGACATCATTAATCCAAGATGGCTGACAGTGTTATTGTAAAGGCCCCAGTCTGTGAAAAGCTTTAACCCAAGGAGGTCAATTGAGATAAAACAATATGAAGTATGATGAATGTTTCAGTGTTTTATAAATTTAGAACAAAAATTATTTTTATTCACCAAAGCGGTCATCATGACATGCAACAATAGAGTCAGATTGCATCGTAAGTCTGATTTCTGTAACCTGCTAGTACATTGCTTATTCTTTTTTTTTATCTTATGAATTGTCTTATATTGTGATAAAACAGATGTTTAACAAATAAATCTATTTGTGGCTTTCCCACAAAATAAGAACAATTTCTTGTATGCTGCAAAGAAACTAAACTAAAACTTGTTACATTTTAGATGTTGATATACAATCAGGAGTGAATGTTTTGCATGGTTTGCTCAAATTTGCTAACATGTTTCCGCATTTACAGTTAAAGTCAGAATTATTAGCCCTCCTGAATTATTAGCCCCCCTGTAATTATTCCACAATTTCTGTTTAACGGAAAGAAGGTTTTTTTTCAGCACATTTCTAAAGTTTTAAAAACAAATTTCTAATAACTAATTTCTTTTATCTTTGCCATGATGACAGCACATAATATTTTACTAGATAATACTAGTCAGCTTAAAGTGCTTAATTAGGCTAATTAGGTTAACTAGGCAAGTCATTGTGTAAGGATGGTTTGTTACGTAGACATTCGAAGAAAAAAAATATTCCTTAAGGGGGCTAATAATATTGACCTTAAAATGGTTTTAAAAAAATAATAAAAACTGCTTTTATTCTAGCCAAAATAAAACAAATACGACTTTCTCCAGAAGAAAATATATTACAGGACATACTGTGGAAAATTCCTTGCTCCGTTAAACATGATTTGGAAAATATTTGAAAAAGAAAAATATTCACAGGAGGGCTAATAATTTTGACTTCAACTGTATGTGTAACTACTGTTATTGTTCAAGCAATTTGTTTCATTGTTGTTATATTTTAATATCATTGTTCTTAATAACTGAGCAGGTTTAAAGAGCATAACAATCTTATTAAAAACACACAAAATTTCATATTGTTAGATTTGGATTTAAGTTACATTTTACACCTTTGTTGCATGGTGTCCATATACATGGACTATTAAATATTTTTTAGATAAAACAGAGTTTTGTAAAAATGTAAATAGATTTAGATTTTAGCATTATATTAAAGTAAAATCTAGATATTGTTTTCCATAATTCATCAATGAAAGGGTTAAGTTTACAACATGAGCTTGGGGGTTTTATAACCACCATTTATATTTTCCTTTTATTTTAGGCTTAAATTGTAGTTAGGTGTAGGGGTTGGGATAGGGTTAGAATTTTTTATACATGAATGCTATTCCAGATTCAACAAAAGTTGTTACAGGAACATGTCTTACTTGGCAAAGTCTTGTGTCCATGAGTAGTCCAAAGATCCAGTGATCTTATGTGTCCATGAGTACATAAATTTAATAACCCCTTTATATCTGATTCAAAATTACCCAGTAAAATTCCAACCATGTCAGAATCACCGTTAAAAATAGTGCTTTTTCACTACACTGTTCCAGGGTTCTGATTGAAATGGCGAGCAACAAACACTCCAGGGCTAATCTGTGAGACTTGGCGAGTCTATATACATCCCGTCTCTTATAGTAGTCAGATCTGACAGCATTAAAAACATCCAGTACTCAGACATGAGTGCCCGAGTGCCAGCGCTGTACATCAGCTGTCTGTTAGTCCAGAGAACTGTTACCATGGCAACCCATCAGGACAGGAAGTGGCAACCAAATTATTCTGAAGGTCATACCTGTGCACTCAAAAATAAATAAATAAATAAATCATTAAAAAAAAACAGAAGTGAGAGAGATGGAAGTGCAATTTGCACAAATTGCAATCCGCAGTGTGGGTTACCTGTAATTTGCGGTTATATGACAATCGATATGAGCATATGAATTACACAAATGTTAGTTCACCAGTTTTCGGGTTATGCAATGGTTTAGCAATAAACAGCTTTAAAAGGGGTCATGAGTTACCTTTTTTGTTTGTTTGATTTTTTTTTATTGCTTGGTGAGGTCCACTTGTAATATTATCAAGATATTTATATGTATAAAAAAACTATTTAGAACTTAAGGCTTTTTATAGATTTCTGTCTTGTTTTTCTCCCCTCATCAGAACACCCTGAATAAGCTTGGTGGCTCGTAAAGTCAGAAGCAAATGGCAACTGGCTAATAGTTTTTACAGCCTACATCTTTGATAGATGCACACTTATATATTTCAGATTAAAAATGCATACATACTCAGTGAATTTCAATCTGTAATCTGTAATAACACACAAAGCAATAGTGTAATTAATATAATATTATATATATATA
>CAIGQW010015581.1:13617044-13634181 GCA_903798125.1 Danio choprae | reverse complement strand
ATATATATATATATATATATATATATATATATATATACACATACATACATACATACATACATACATACATACATACATACATACACACACACAGACATACATACATGCATACATACATACATACACACACACATACACACACACACACAGACAGGTGCTGGTCATAGAATTAGAATATCTTCAAAAAGTTGATTTATTTCACTAATTCTATTCAAGAAGTGAAACTTGTATAATCTATACATTTATTTCACAGACTGATCAGCCTGATCCCACGAGAAAACGTAACTATTTTACGTTTTGTCAGTTTAGTGGTTAATTAAGTAAAAAAGTTTAGGATTTTTAAAAGGAGATGTGGCACCAAACCCCATCCCTAAACCCAACCGTAATTGGTGGATCAGAAAATTTTACTAAATTTGCCATAATAAACCATAATAACATAATAAATAAATAAACTGAAATAGCCACTAAATCAAAAAGTTACGAATTGCCATGAGATAGCTGCCAGGTGCCATGTGCTCTAGTCGTCATCATGTGATTCCTTTGTTCTGTTTTCCCGCTGTTTTCAATGTTTATTAGTTTCACCTGTGTACACCCGTGTATCTTCTGTCCCATTATCCCTCTTGTATTTATACCCCTCAGTTTGTTAGATTCATTTTCCGGTATTGTAGTGTCTATGCTCCGTTGTATTGTCTACGTGTTGATCTGTCCAAGCTGTCGTCACCCCATGTCCTCCCAGAGTTTCCTGTATCTTCCAGTGCCCATGTATGTAGTAAGTGTTTGTTAATAAATTCGTGTTTCATCTAATCCCGTGTTCCTGTGCCTTCATGTCCCTCAACCAGAGCGTGACAATAGCGTTGGACTGATATATTTCAAGTGTTTATTTCTTTGAATTTTGATGCTTTTGATGACAACTAATGAAAACCCCAAATTCAGTATCTCAGAAAATTTGAATATTGTGAAAAGGTGTGCATCCGATGTGTGCATCCGATGGACGATACGCTATCTCATGATGCTTCGTAAATGAATTCATGAATGGGAGTGAAGCGACGCAACTGACACGGGTAGATCACGTGATCATGACAAAATGGCAGATGTAGTACGTCCGAGTTCCATTCATACTACACACATTCATACTGTATAGAATGCACTTTTCGAACGGTCGAGTAGTAAATTCAAATTCAAATTCAAATGTAGTGCCTACATGCCTACGAGTAGCAGGCGATTTCAGAAGCAGCTTCAGTCTAGTTCTGTAGGCTACACAATCATGGGAAGACGGCTGATCTGACAGTATAAACAGGACTAGGTTGTGTCGTTTCAAGCAAAGTGATACTGAAAGTATGTACCAACTGCTGATTTTTTCTTACAATATTACTGTATTAAACTGTGGAAATAAGATATTGTAAAATAATTTTTTAATTACAAAACCTGAATTAAAATGTGTTTAAAACTTTAAATGTAATCGTCTAATTTAATGCTTAATGTAATCTACACTCTGAAAAGGTACAAAAACTGTCTAAGGGAGTGGGACAATTTCAATGGGTTCAAAAACAAACCAAACAAATTGTTATACATACAACATTTTGTCACAAACATGGCACAATGACAAACTAAACAGGAAGAAACTATTGAATCTTACATCATTTGTCATTTTTGAATGCCTACGAGACCCTACATCAAGCAAATTGTGCCTAAATTGGAAAATACATGTTATCTGAACAGGGCTTAAAGGGTTAGTTCTCTCAAAAATAAGAAGTCTGTCATTTACTCACCTTCAAACCTTTGTGAGAGAACTGGGCAACTACCTCCAACATTAACCCAAACAAACTAGCCTGACGGATGCTGACCTGATACAGTATGTCAAAGGCCTTAATATGGCAAAAGATCAAGCATTGATTGGTTCTCATGACCCCTTTAATAATCAGTTTCACTGCATTTAGCAACAATAAAAATAATCTTCCAAACACATTTTTAGTATTTTCTTTTCCTATATGAGCCCCACGGTGTTGATTTTTGAGTTAAATCGACAGTGATATGAAAACATCACAGATGATCCAGCAGCCAGAGTGAGGAGCATTAGGTCTGCTCCATTAGTTCAGCTTTGCATGATGAACTGCACAGTAACTCTGAGATGCGCTAATGAGCCAAGCATTCTCGGCGCACCATGTGTTTGTGCGTGAATGTGCGAGGAAGAAAGAATGTGAGAGATGAAGAGGGGAGAAAAAAGAGGGTTCTGAACATGCGGAAGTCAATGGTTTGAGATATTATTGCTTAAATATATGCTGATTGATGGCTCTTTTCTTTTCATGAGGTGCTTATCAATTTGCATTCTAATATGCATACATCATTTACACTTACTTGGTGGAAACTGTGGGAATTAGCATTTTGTGGATGTGTGTCTCGTTTTTCTTTCTATAAATAAATAAATAATATACATTTTTATCATTATTTACAGAAGACACAGTAAAATATCATTCAGTGTAGCAATAGTTTTTATACTAAAGAAACATTTGATGACACTTTAAGAATTTACACTAATTGTGGCTAATGAGTATTAATCACATCAATACTCCTTAGTTGTCATTTAATTTTGGCTTTATAGATTATACCACTATCCTTCAACCCACTATGTTTTACCCATATGTGAGCCAGAAGTTTTAATAATTTAAAATAGACCCGACATTTTCTACGATCAGTATTTTTTTTTTTTATTTAAGTGTTTCATTCTTGCACAAATACATCTGTAATAAATTTGTTGCTACCTTCAATTTTTAAGTTCCAATTCATTTTTCAAGTTTCTAATTACTAATAAACTACTAATAGAAATGTATTTTAAGTTAAAGCATCAAGTTAAAGTTAGTATTGCTTAAAAGATGAAGTTGAAACCTGATCATTCAATGCAATCTCATGGCAATTCATAACTTTTGGATTTAGTGGCTAATTCATATGAATTTGTACGATCTAATTCATACAATTTAGTACGATTTGCTCATCCCCCAATGATGGTTGGGTTTAGGGGCGGAGTTGGGTTGGGTGCTACACCTCCTTTTTAAAATCGTACATTTTTGTACGACTGAACTCTGAATTAGCCACTAAACTTACAAAACATAATATACTTACGTTATTTCGTGAGATCAGGCTGGATCATTAAATTAAAATAAGTTAAACTTGTGTCGTCATGTTGCAGTGACCAAAATATTTTGATGCATATATTAATAAAAAAAATATTTGTTTATTTATTTATTTATTTATTTATTTTATATATTTTTTTATTTATTATTATTTTTTTTTTTTGTTTGTTTGTTTAATTAAAATAACATACAAACTTGTGTCGTCATAATTTTGTAGTGACCAAAATATTTTTACCCATATATTTATTTAAAAAAATATATTTCTTTCTTTCTTTCTTTCTTTCTTTCTTTCTTTCTTTCTTTCTTTATTAATTTATTTATTTATGTTCATTTATTTGTTTGTTTATTTATTTGTATGTTTACGTATGTTTATTTATGTTTGTTTTTTTGTTTTTTGTATGTTTGTTGGTGATATATTGTTTGTTTTACACAGCAAAGACGCATTAAACTACCCCAAAACAAAAAATAAAAACTGAACCTTCAATTCATCAAAAAAAATAATCCTGAAAAAAGGTGCTTTACTATTTACTATGTATACTGTTAATCTAAATCAGCCAAGTATAAATAAAAGTTTATTTATTTTCTTTATTTATTTTAATTCTTTATTTGACAGGGACAATGGATAATCAAAGAACTGCCACAGAATTAGCTACAAAGCTAAATTTCCTCTGCAGGCCATGGCCATCTGCTCGGTTTCCTGAGCATCAGCATATTAACTTCTAAGGCATCACGTGACTGAACAGACTGGAGATCGTAATTAAAAATATTACTTCGACTGTACTTTTAATAATTGTACTTTTAATCATTGTTTCAACTTCTAGTTCAAAATGATTGCCTTTCCAAATTTAAATAACATAATGCAATGTATTGTATATATCTAAAGCAACATGTTTTAGAGAAAATCAGTGTTTGGAACTCACGGTAACATGTGAATAAATCAATTTAGTCAAGTCTCACCATCACAATGCATTTCGCTGGAGAATTTACGACCATCTGCCTGTAAATTAAAGCTCAGCAGAGCTGGGGTGATGCAACAGGACAACAACTCAAAGCTTAGGAGTAAATCAACAACAGAATGACTTCAACGCACACACATACACACAAATAATCCTTCCGGAGTGGCCCAGTCAAGACTACTGACCTGGTCCCGGTTGAGATGCTTTGGCACGATCTCAAGAGAGCGATTCACACCAGACATCAAGAATATTTGCTGATCTGCAACAGTTCTGTAAAGAGCACTGGGGCAAATTCCAACTGACCACCGAACACGTCTGATCCTCAATTACAGGAAACGCTTCGGTGAAGGTTATTGCTGCCAAAAGAGGGTCAACCGGTTATTAAATCCAAGGGTTCACATTTTTCTACGAAACAGACTTACCAAAAATGTTCCTGTGTCGATAAATCTGTGAGTGCACAAGTACGTTTCCCAATATTACATCAGTGTACAGTGTTTTTTTTTTCTTTTAAATGTTCCTTAAAATATAGTCTGGTTACTTGATACCAGCTCTATTTTTGTGTAGATTTTTTATTTTAGTTTGATGTGATAAATCAAACAAATCCAAACTTGATCTCATTCGTCTGAAGCACACAAATGTCATCACTTTTCTGATCTTTTTCTGTATGTTATAAAACCTGCTCACACTTTACAATAAGGTTACTTACATGAACTAATAATGAATAATACTTGTACAGTATTTATTAATCATAGTTCAACACCCACTAATGCATTAACATCCAAATTCATTGCTTGTTAAAGGTGTACGTTTTTGACTCTTCTAAAGCATATAATACCATAATATGTTTCCAGATATTTAAGAAACATGCTAAGTGAACATTCTTGTCCATCTCAAAAACAATGCTAAAGTCAGTTATTCTGCTTTGAAAATGTGTGTTACGTGCCGGAACGGGTGTCTTTGTTTTGGTTCTTTTAACCTGCCACTTTAGCCAATTATATTTCAGCACCCTGAGTTGCTTTGTTGGAAAACAGCGTATTTCATTCATTCATTTAGAAAGGCTCTCAAAGCATGCGCCTGCGACCTCCAGTGGACAGCAGCAGCCTCTAAAATGAGACGCAGATTCAGAGTTCCACATGAGGTGGTTATTAATTAGCAAATAATATAAATATTGCAAACGTAAACATTAGGTGAGCAGGTCACATTGTAACCCCATGTCCTACCAACATGCTACGTGACGAGATACGCAGTGATAAGCAACTGGGCTGTTTGAAACATGAAAGAAATGTGAATACAGCCACTCAGAAGCACAGAATATGCACTCACTTACGAAATGGTAAGGTTTATGATCTAACGAATACATAATAAACCTCTTGAACATTATTAAATTCACATGCTGAATCACTGATAGGTGTTGGTTTTGAGTCACAATTCTGAAGTTCAAAACTGTTTATTTTCAAGATCTAAGGTAAACTATCTGCTGCTGCTTTCAGTAGTATGGCAATAAGTAATGTAAAATGGCATTCAAACTCACAATGTTAGCATTAAACACTGAATAAAGCACATGAAGTGTACCTGAGGTGATCATTGTCAGTTTTTTGTTGTTCAGCTGGTACAAATGATGCCGTTTCTACAATATCAATGTCAGGTGTTGGTTAGAATAAAAACTCCTTTTAATATGGGAAATATTCTTTCTATCACTTACCGTTACTTTTATATAGAACACTATTTAAATCAGTCTTTAGACTCAATAGTCAGGCTCGCTCCTGTTAGTCAACAATCTGGCAACCCGCGCTTGCGTTTGTTTGGATCCAGGAATGCAATGCCTAGTTCAACCATTGGGTGTCAAACTTACATACTGCACCTTTAACATTAGTCAATGAATTGAGAGTTAACATGAACTAACAACTGTATTTTCATTAATTAACGTTAACTATCATGAACAAATACTGTAATAAATGTGTTGTTCATTGTTTGTTCATGTTAGCAAATGCATTAGCTAACATTAACTAATACAACATTATTGTAAAGTGATACAGAAAACTTAAATGATGTAATAATAACAAAATCAGCCCTCCATAAAGAAATGGAGGATGGATAATTTTATAATCATTATTAAAACTGCGATGTGTGTGTGTGACAGTATGATTACAAGTAGATTACATTCAACACCTTTTAATGAGAAGTGTATATATTACATTGGTCCTTTGAGATTTAAATCTAGGGTGCTTCTCAGAGGAACACCCATTATATTCTTTTCAATTAAGCTATGATTTAAATTGTCAAATACACCAGATAACATAATAACAGATATAAATATAGAGTGTTATTAATAGCTGGTGTATATTTAAATAGGTGACAGCTGTCTGACACTAATTTTCCTGCAAGGCCAGTTGATTGATATAAAAACCTATATTGAATAATATCAGGGGGGGAAAAAAACACATGAATTTTGTTATTAAATGTGCGATGGCCTTAATTTTTATATGATACAAGTTTCGTTAACACTTTATAATACCTACACACGATGAATAATTTATTAAGCATTAGCAAATAGTTAATTCATTATTTGTTAAGCATTAATTCTACATTAATAGATGTTACTAAACAGTTTATAAATACAGCTACAGATGCTGTATCCTTGACTTTCAAGCTTATGTATAGTGTGCTTAATGATTGTGTTTTCATACATTAATGATTAATTTTTCACTACTAAATTAAGTATTACATTATTATAAACTAGTTATTTAAGACTAGTTGGTGTTTAAGATCATTAAGAATGTGTAAGTAAATGATTAATAAACTATTCCATATTCCTTATTATTCAGGCACATTAATTCATAATAATAGTTTATAATATTCATATTAATAGTTACTTTGTATGTTAATAAACGCTTTATTAACTTAACTTCATCCAGTTTTGTGACAATCTATAGTGAGGACTATTTATGCTTTATAAATCCCTTATAAATCACTATTTGCTAATGCTTAATAAATGATTCATATAGTGTGTATTTATTATAAAGTGTTACCCAAGTTTAATTTTCAGATAAAACTGTTTGGCTAACACAAATGCATGTAACACTTAGACCATTGATTAGCATTAACTAACAATTAGCGATATTTTGGTATATACAGTATTCATTATGGGTTTAAGGGTGAACGGAAATGACAATATGGTATGTACATTGGTTGGTACAAGGGAAAACTAAACTGAATTGGCAAATTTTTTTAAAAGTTGCAGCTTTATCTTAAATTAATTTAGAATGACAATTTTCATAAGCATATACTGTATAATTGATCTAAGCTGATGCTTTAAAATAAAATATGTGAACAAAGGCTGTCAAATATGTGAACAAAGTTGTTTTTACAGCTTGTTTGGTTGTTTGTTTGTTTGTTTGTTTGTTTGTTTGTTTGTTTTGTGACACATGCGACAAGTGTTTTTGGAGCTTTGTGTGATTCAGTTGAATTACAGAAGTCACATGAAATGTTTTGACAATGTTTTTGTTCCTTTTTCTGGACTTTGAATCGTTGATGACTATAAAGGAGGAGAGAGCTCTCGGATTTCATCTAAAATATCTTAATTTGTGTTTCAAAGATTATCGAAGGTCTCAGGGGACTGAAACGACATGAGGGTGAGTAATAAATAATAGAATTTAAATTTCAGGGTGAACTGATCCTTTATGTAATAGTGTGTTCAAATTAACAATATGTTCAAATTTTAACTGATGCAGATATCTATGCCAACCTATCCTGAACTGAGATACTGCACACTTTCTTTAAGTGTTACAGCACTTTTTGTAAGTGTGTGAAAGCCAGGCATGAGTTGTTGTTTTTTTTTGTTTTTATGAAAATGCACCTCAGTTAAAGTCTGCGTGAACCAGAAGTTGCTGAGACTTTTATTTTAGCATGTTGATGTACTGTACTTCAGACTGAAACAGAATATTAAGTAGGGGGCGGGGCTTTCTTTTTGAACATCATTCCCTCTTAGCAAACTAATAGTGGTTAAGAATATTATGGCTGAAACTGTCAAAGCAACGTCAACAGAGAAGGACTGCCACTCCAACCTCGAAAGCAATTGGTCAAACTTTGATTGAAGATTACCAAAACAAACATTTATTTTCAGTGGATTAACTTGTACGTATTAATTGTTCAACAAAAGAATAACAGTGTGTGCAGCCTAAATAAACATGGTACATTTTAATGTCACACAAACTTTTCACAGGATTCACAGCCAAAGATTCAGCACACAAATGAAAACCGTAGCAACTTTAATACAGATATGTGCATAGATAGTTTAAACACAGTGATAACACATACAGTATTATGTTATTATGGATGGAACCATGTGGAAGTGAATCTTCATTAACTGATAATCTGCCACGTAATCATAATTAGTGGTAAAAGGAAAAATGTTCGCTGTGAAAACACCAATTACTATGTTGGAGAAGCAAAAATATCTTAATTGGACTAATGATTCTGCTTGGGCTTCGTCAAAAAGACATATACCAGTTCTGCAAATAACACACTTATTTTTAACTCTAGCAATCATTCATGGCTAATTTTAAAGTTATATTTAGAAGAAAAAATTTTAACTTATTAACTAGTTATTAAATAATTAACCAAATAATTAAAGTAATTAGTTAAAGCTTTATTGTATTGTTTTATTGCATCTAGTGTTCATTTAAGCTGAAATGCAGAGATTTTGAGTTAACATGTTAGTTCACCCAAAAATTAAAATTGTCATCATTTACTCATTATAATCCACTTGTTCAAAACCTCTTTGTGTTTCATTCTTCTGTTGAACACAAAGGAAGATATACATAATTTGCTCACCATTCACTCACATGCCAATTCTAAACTTTTATGAAATTCTTTCTTCTCTTGAACAAATATGAATATGAATCTTGAAAAAAATACGTTAGGACAAAGCAGCTTGACTTCCATAATTGTTTTTGTTCCTACTATGTATGTCAATATCTCGTTTTGTGTTCAGCAGAACAGTAAATGGTGAGAAATCTTTCATTTAGTGGGCGAACCAATACTTTTAAGGAGTTTTATCATTGAAAACAACCTGTTAAAAAAAAATCTATTATACAGTAAGTTTACCAACATTTCCTTACAGCCACAGTTCAATGTGTATTGTGTAACTTCAAATATGGGTAGATAATTTGCATATAAATAAAGAGAGCGCAAGAGAGAGAGAGAGAGAGAGAGAGAGAGAGAGAGAGAGAGAGAGAGAGAGAGAGAGAGAGAGAGAGAAAAAAGAAAACCGATATAAACTATTCCTTTACATTAACACTGTACAGCCTTTTCTCAGAGCCCAATATTTTGACTGGTATAATTGATGTAAAAAAATATCCACACTTAAATCTGATTGGGTGTTAAATCTGCAGTCACAACCCTGCATGCATGACAGGGCAATCGGATAAGCCTGAAACATTTTCAGTCCTCTTATTACCACAGGGCTTCCCCTCGCCTTAAGGAAGAAAAAAAAAAAAAGAGCATGTTTGGGCTGAGATTTACTCTTGTCGAAAACAGGATTATATAGCGCAGATCTTATCGGATACTGACCCGAGCAGCGGAGGTGGTATTTTAAAATAACGCTTCTGCCTCCTTGTTCCAAAGAACAGCCTTCACCTTCTCGTGTGACAACTTGACTAAAGCTCCACCGCCTCTTCCTGAAAAGAGAGAGGAGATGAGACGTTCCAGGCAGCTAAAAAATTCAGCGGCTCCCCAGGATGTCACCTTGAGAAAGATGAGGCCGGTGTGTAAGCTCTCTGCCGCACTCGGTGTCAGGGCTCCTTAATAAATCATTAACGGCTTATGAAAAAGGTAAACTTCCTTCAGGCCACAGGAGCCATTTGCACCAAATACATGGCACGGGGCCAGCAGCACACTATCTCTTTTTATATGCAGCCCATAGAGTCATAATAACCAAGATGCGTTTTTAAGATGACTTATTGAACGCACTGTAAGCAGTGCAAAAGACCCACAAGAATAGGACAGTTGTGTTTCAGGTCGTAGTATATGCTAGAAAACTAACAAAATCTGACCAAAACGAAAGGTTATTTATGAGAGTTGCAGTGCAGAGCTATATTATGTCAACAGATGTGATATATTTTATTATTAACACTTATGTTACTGTCAACTGAATGCCTTAACATTGATGCAAATTATTAAATATTATCTATACAGAGGCTGCACAATATATAATTTTAAAATCAATACAAAAGTCTTGTCGCCTATTCGAGATTTAGGAACAACAAATAATAACTTGACTTCTAGTTGTTCATTTGGTATCAGAAGTGGCTTATATGAAAGGCAAAGGCCTCTAGATTACGCTTATTTTACCTAAATAAAATATGATTATGCCTTGATTTTTAATTATTTAATTAGGACAGTAAGGTCTGACTTTGCTTGGATAAAATTATTGTCACTTAACAGAAATAATGTACAGTATAGAATATAAAGTGGAAAAAGAATTAATATTGTGTATGGCTCCCATGAGCTTGGAGGACTGCATCCACACATCTTGGCAATGACTCAGATAACTTATTAATAAAGTCATCTGGAATGGCAAAGAAAGTCATCAAGATTCTTTGGATTCATCTTCAATGCCTCCCTCCTTCATCCTACCCCATAATGTTCATGTCTGGTGACTGGGTTGGCCAATCCTGGAGCACCTTGACCTTCTTTGCTTTCAGGAACTTTGATGTGGAGGCTGAAGTGTAAGAAGGAGTGCTATCCTGCTGAAGAATTTGGCCTCTCCTGTTGTTTGTAATGTAATGGGCAGCACAAATGTCTTGATACCTCAGGCTGTTGATGTTGTTGATGTCTACTCTGCAGATCTCTCGCACGCCCCCATGCTGAATGTAACCCCAAACCATGATTTTTCCTTCACCAAACTTGACTGATTTCTGTGAGAATCTTGGGTCCATGCGGGTTCCAATAGGTCTTCTGCAGTATTTGTGATGATTGGGATGCAGTTCAACAGATGATTCATGGGAAAAAATCTACCTTCTGCCACTTTTCCAAATGATCAACTAGAAGTCAAGTTATTATTTGCTGCTCTAACAACTGGGATCGACGGCAAGACTTTTGTCAGGTAGTGTAGTCATATCACAGGATCTCAAGAGATTTCAAGTTAATTTAAACCATTTGGGCACAAAACATTATAATTCTTTCTATTTTAAGAATTAGATTTGATTAACTGGGTTTATACATTGATTACAATGAAGACACTTTACATTTGATTATTGAGTTTCTATATCTCAATACATAGTGTTGATTTTATTTTTATCTTTGTTCTACTGCTTTCATGAATGCTTTAAATGATATTATTTTGTGTATTTTTGTATCGTTCTGTATATTTTATGCAGATGCACTCCCCAACAAAATCATCACAATCAATGAAAAAAATAGATTTTTTCCAAATAGTCGTCTTGTGTCATTATATTCATATCCCAAAATATCGCAACGTCAGTTTTTTCCAATATCGCGCAGCCCTAATCTATACCTACAGAAAATGTAATTAATTAAAAGCTAAACAAAAATGCATTTGCATGTATTGACTTTATTCAAATATAATATTTGAGTGTTTTAAAATATGACTTTCATTGCAGAAGAAAAGAAAAACTGTACATAACAGAAGTCTGGGGCAATTCCAACTAAAAACATGAACATAAAATAAAATAAAATAAAATAAAATAAAATAAAATAAAATAAAATAAAACATAGCATTCATTTAACATGGCATCTAAAACAAAGCAGATTGAAAATCTGAAAAAGATTTAGAAAAAAGCTCTTTTAGACTTTCTTTTCATCAAAAAAAAAATGTATTTCAGTTTCATAAAAATATGAAGCGGCAGAACTAAATAAATGTTTCTTAGTCAGCAAAGAAAAATATTACAATGATGTATGAAGGACCATGTAACTGAAGACTGGAGTAACACAATAGATTACATTTTAAACCATGTTAAAAGGGAAAAATATAATAAACAATAATTATTGCAGTATTTAAAATGGGCGGCACGGTGGCTCAGTGGTTAGCACTGTCGCCTCACACCATTGAAGGTCGCTGGTTCAAGTCCCGGCTGGGCCAGTTGGCATTTCTGTGTGGAGTTTGCATGTTTTCCCCATGTTCGTTTGGGTTTCCTCTGGATGCTCCAGTTTCCCCCACAGACCAAAGACATCCGTTATAAGTGAATTGAATAAACTAAATTGACCGTAGTGTATGAGTGCGTGTGTGAATGTTAGTGTCTATGAGTGTTTCCGAGTGCTGGGCTGCAGCTGGAAGGGCATCAGCTACGTAAAACATATGCTGGAATAGTTGGCGGTTCATTCCGTTGTGGCGACCACTGATAAATCAGACTAAGCCGAAGGAAAATTCATTCATTCATTCATTTTCATTTTGGCTTAGTCCCTTTATTAATCTGGGGTCGCCACAGCGGAATGAACCGCCAACTTATCCAGCATATGTTTTACGCAGCGGATGCCCTTCCAGCTGCAACCCATCTCTGGGAAACATCCATACACACCCATTCACACTCATGCACTACGGACAATTTAGCTTACCCAATTCACCTATACAGCATGTCTTTGGACTTGTGGGGGAAACCGGAGCACCCGGAGGAAACGCACGCCAACACAGGGAGAACATGCAAACTCCACACAGAAACGCCAACTGACCCAGCCGAGACTCAAACCAGCGATCAGCGACCTTCTTGCTGTGAGGCGAACGTGCTACCCACTGCGCCACTGTGAGGCCCCCCGAAGGAAAATGAATGAATGAAAAGTATTCAAACTGCAATAATATAAAATATTTTTAAACACAAACTTAAAGTACCTAACGCAAAGTTGTGCATTAGACATGATTATTACCATTTTATTTGTAACATTTATATAATATTTCTACCAGCCACAATAATGCCTAAACACTACATAAATGTCTTATTAGTAAAAAGATTATTAATTTGCTAATTAATTAGATCAGTTTGGGGGCTTTTATGGCTATGAAAATAAGTGTGTAAGACAGGGTGACGACTAAATTGCTAATAAAAAACCTTCCAGAATCTCTTAGTGAAAACAATGAATAAATAACAAAAATGCATAATCACATTCGATCGCACCACATTTGCAGAACAATATCAAATTGTTGATCTTTTAATCTAGCCAATTTGGTTCAACAACTGCCAAAAACAGGGGTTTAAATATTCTATTAATGTCGAGCCCCATCTCTGAGAGAATGCTGATTCATAAACAGCAGATGTCCTTGTTTTCTTAACGAATTTACATAACAGTACAAAGTGCTCTTTTTGTGAGTGTATGTGTGTGTGTGTGTTTCTCTTTTCCATTGCTCACCCTCTTGAGATAGACATCTCATTTTCAGGGGATTAGTGTCTTGACAAATGGGCTCGTATGACAATATATGACAGGAAAAGTTTTGCAACCGTAATGAGAGTCTCAAGGCACAGCTGCAGAGAATCTGTCTCCCTGTGCCATAACTATTCAACCACTACCTGCTTCATACTGTTCAAAGTGGAAGCCGCAATTAAACTACCTTATTATCATCATCATCATCACTGTTGACAGAATCGTTATCTACACTTTAAACTAATGTGGGTCGCGTATATCACTTATGCTCCGTGCCTTTCGCAGCCTTGTCGTACACGCAGTCTATTACTGTGCCAAATGGACTATTTGCACACAGCTCAAACTGCATTAGCGTCACTGAAAAATGTTTTTTTTTCCCAGCGAAATTTCAATTTAGCTCTCGCCCAACAGAAAACAAACTGGCAATATTCTTCACAATGAGAAGCAATGTGCGTGCGATGCAAAATAGGAGCGTGATTATTTTGGGCTAATTACTTTTGTACAATGAAAAATGATTAGAACTATGGAGGGGATGGGGGGGAAGAGTGAGAGAAGAGGAGAGAGGCAAAACAAAAAATGCAGACACTACCTGATCACTGCTTTTATTTTTTTCTTCTTCTTTTTTTTTTATATACTGGCATAATGATGTGGTCCTTCAACATAGGGAGAAAAAAAGTATCATTTCCATTTTATTTCTAACTTTTTAGTTTATTCAAGTTTTACAGTTAAGCATAAAACGATTTAACCACGCTTTCAAAGTTTTAGGTCAGTATGTTTTGTTATCAAATTAATATTATAAATAAGCACTGACGCTTTAAATTCATCACACCTAAAAAATAAAGGCTTCTACATTACTGGGTGTGTGTGTGTGTGTTTGTGTGTGTGTGTGTGTGTGTCCATTGACTTGCATTTTATGGTTTAGCTAAAAGAAATCTTTATTTATTTACTGGAAAATGTCATCTACTGTACATTTTGAATTGCCTGGGGATGAGTAAATTGGCAAACAAACATTTAGGTGAACTATCTCTTTAATACTGAGTAATAGCTATTACTAAAACAAGCAGGATTAAATGCCACTTGAAAATATATAGCAACATAAAACTATACATTTACAATTGCAATAACACTATTTTACTGCATTTTGATGTAAACAAAATGCAGCTTTGGTCAACACTAAAATTGTTTTTTTCAAAAATCTACCTTTTGATCAGACAGTGATGTTATAAACTGCATTTCTGCATCCCATTTGCTCCTGCAAATTAATTCAGAATTCAAGGCCCTTTTTCTACCTGGTATTAATATGTGTGTTCAGTAATTCAATCACAAGCGGTCATTAAAGATGCATTAGCATTTACTCCTGGTATTAAATATGTATTCAGATGCGTCTCCTGTGATCAATAGTGTTATTTTTTCAAGACCATTGAATAAGAGGTTATTTCATCATGGCTTACATCATTATTGTGGGAGAGCTCACAAATACTATAGAATGGACAAATGTGGCTTACAAGTGAGCAGGAAGCAAGAGTAGCGAGTAGTGAGTATTACGCTGTGAAAATCATTTCATACCCTGCTAATTAAAAATCTCAGTGCCATTTTCCTAAATTATTTGCCATTCATGGACTATAAATTTAAAATGTGAGATTAATTTAATGTGACTTATGTCACTGATAGAATACACACAATTTGTGCATGTATTTGAAAACGTAACATTCTGTAGTGCATTCAATTATTATTAGTCAATGACATGCAGTCTAAACAGTCTCTAGATCGTTGTGTCTAAAAGTGTCCAAGAAGACACAGAATTGTTAATGCTTCTGCATTGCACATGTTTGCTGCACTTAAATAAATGTCTTGAGTTCAGTCTGATGCACTTTTTCTATGCACGATTTGATTGGATGGCAATCACGAGACTGATTATATACTTGACCAATCACAAAAAAACAAACATAAAAGTAGTGCCTGCAGGTGCAAGGAACATAGTGTACTTGTAATACCGATACAGAACAAAGAAATGTAAAATGTAAAGGTTAAATGTGATTTAAAACCTTAAAGTAAAAGAACTGTAAAAGTACAATTCCTGAGAAAAGCTACTAAGCACAAGAAATCATTATTTTTTTCTATGTTATTTATTATCCTAGTCT
This sequence comes from Danio choprae, assembly GCA_903798125.1. Classification (NCBI taxonomy): domain Eukaryota; kingdom Metazoa; phylum Chordata; class Actinopteri; order Cypriniformes; family Danionidae; genus Danio; species Danio choprae. The sequence goes on along the minus strand of CAIGQW010015581.1, from coordinate 13,618,584 downwards.
GAACGATCTTTTATTTTCAAAAATCTTTTATTTTGAAAAATGATCGTATTCTCTCGCTTACATCTCGGTCACTTGAGCGCCCAAATTTAACCCACAAGCAGCAAATGAGTAAGAAACAGACGTCTTTGGAAAGTTTCTTTGCGAAGAGGAAAAGGCCCAGTGAAGGACCCAAAAACTGCCAAGGAATAGATCCGCAACCCATTTGTCAACAAATCAGGTGAATTCACCATGTCTGTCCAGAAGACATGACAGCGGCCTTTTAGAGGCCGTTCGCATATCGCATCTTCTCTAGAGTTTGTTATTTCCAATGGAGGTGCGTGGCTTGCACGCACAAGTGCACCCAGATGCACCCAATTGAATGAATACCGCGAGTCACGTGACAAGAACTGACCAATCAGCTTCCGCTTGTATGGAATATACACAATTCGGTAGACTAATTATCTCAGACAAACACATAACACCCAAACACTGCAGTGCTTTGTATATTTCATAATCTTCATAAATAAATCTTTTATCAGAGTGACAGCTTGTCATCTTGTCATCCTCTGAGAAAACGGTTGATGGTCACCTAGCAACCTACGAACCACCACAAACCGGTCCACGGTAAATTTGTCAAGCGTTGACCAGTCTGTGGTAATAAAAAGGTTGGGGACCACTGCTTTACAGCACTGTTGTTTTGTGGCTGTTGGAACCCAAAATGAATACATACACTACAAAATCAATCCGATCAAATGCATTTTTAATCACTTTTGAAAGTGAAAGTGACAAGCTCCAAATGTGTTATACCTTATTTACTTTACACATGTATTTAGCATTGTAATGGGATTGATAAAAATTATATCTAAACAGAACAAGCTCAATTCAGTTCCAAAAGGTAAATGACCTTAGTGGGAGAAAATGACCAATGGCATTGATTTCACAGTGTAATTCTGAATATCCTAATTAATCATATAAAATCAGAACAATATACTGTTTGTTTAGGTTGGTTTAGAAAAGGTCTTGGCATTTCTGCAAGTCTGTGTGTTGGGTTTCAGTCAGATCCTCAGAGGACAGGGCAATGAAATGTTGCAAAGCTGATCTCCATGAGCTCATAGATCTCGCTCAGTGCTTGTTAGATCAGACAGATGGTGTTCTGCTGTCTGAAGAGGAGCAAAACATTTCGCAAACGCTCTCAAGCGAAACTGTCGTATGATAAGTTGGTCTGAACAAGATGTTTTGGACAACTGTTACATTCATAAAGCTGTGGAGCGGCAGGGCGTTCATTCTCCCTATAGAGCACCTGATGTTTGCAAGAAACAGAAATGATTTTCTGCATGATGAGTGACAAACAACTGCAAAAATGATAAAATAGGTCACAATTTTCAACACTTTAATTACCTTATATCTAATGTGAGATTAATTTTGACTTAAGAACTTTTATAATCATTACCGTATGTTACCATGGTACACAACCATTCAAACATTTAGGCTAAGTCAAAAACCATAATAAATCGACTAATATGGCACACAACCATTTAAACGTTTGTGCTAAGTCAAAAAC
>CAIGQW010015581.1:13551412-13611136 GCA_903798125.1 Danio choprae | reverse complement strand
CACACACACACACACACACACACATTACCATATACCTCAAACATGCTTGCTTGATGTGTGAGAACCAATGAGGTTTGATCTCGTGCATCAAGCAGGAATAGTTGAGCTGCTTTTTAATTTGCATACCAAAGATGCGCAAAAGTCTTATGGAGTTGAATCGCCATAAAGGCAAACAAATGATGACAGAATTTTAATTATGCTGTGAACTAACCTTTTCAGATTCTTATAAACACTGCTAATTAGACAGATGAATAATGAACCAGAACAATGTGGATTTGTAAAAGCAATAACACTGTTTCAATAAATGTCCAGTCTTGCTGAGACCACGCTTGTGATCTGAGAACGAAATACTTCTGCAGCAGGCTTTAAATCAATTACGGATTAAATAATTATGAACAAACCGCAATGCATCACAAATGGCTCTGAAATGTTATTTTATAAGGCTAATAATCATAGCGCGCTCTTAATCAGTTTCGCTAATGCATGCACACATACTCAAAGATAAGCACTGCAAACATTTTGAAAATTTAATTCAGTAATGGAGAGCTTTATCCCCCTCATCCATTTGAATATTTCATTAGGCCACTCTGTTCCCCATTGAGAGAATGGCTGGTAATAAGAGTAATCCCTGGAATGTGTGGGCCCTGCGGTAGGAGTGCATTCAGCAGCTATTACTGCACCATTCCCTCACTCCACACCGCCTGTGCCAATAAGAGGAATGTGGCAAGCCTAAAAAGCCCAATGAAAGAAGAAAAACAGCGGAGAAGAAAAAACAAACAGATAGCAAACAGAGGGTGCAATGTGATACAAAACCAAATGCCACATCAAGAGAAGCAGAACAGCTTGGGGTTTCATTAGGGCAGTCACTGATAGCACATGTGCTAATAAAATGGTTTTACATATGGCTCATTTGTTCTTTGCATTTAGTACTTTCAGTTACAAAACTGAAAAATATATTTATTATTTACAGTTTTGAGCACAATAAAACATTCTTAATAGATTCATTCTTAAAAGTAGGATTTAGAATCAAACTGAATACAAGTAAAATATTAACAAATGAGGGAAAACAATTAATCTAATGATAGAACTAACAAGCAACTGAGAGAGTAAACAAACAATTGAATAAACAAACAAAATAAAATTGGCAGAATGAGCGATCAAACTATTAGTAGAATGAATTAAACAAATGGGTGACTTGGTGGCTCAGTGGTTAGCACTGCCACCTCACAGCGAGAAGGTCCCGGCTGGGCAAGTTCTACTCATGTTGCCGTGGGTTTCCTCTGGGTGCTCCAGCTTTCCCCACAGTCCAAAGACATACGCTATAAGTGAATTAAATAAACTACATTTTCCATAGTGTATGAGTGTGTGTGTGTTTCCCAGTACTGGGTTGCAGCTAGAAGGGCATCCGCTGTGTAAAACATATGCTGGATAAGCTAAAGACATGTACCATAGGTGAATTGGATTAACTAAATTGGCATTAGTGTGTGTGTGTGTGTGTGTGTGTGTATAAAACATATGCTGGAATAGTTGGCGGCTCATTCCACTGTGGCGACCCATGATAAATAAGGGACTAAGCCGAAGAAAAATGAATGAATGAATCACAAACAAATCAGCAAAAGTTATTAAAAATGTGTACGTCAGGCCAGTATTTGGCAACATCACTTTGAACAACAAACAGTATGCACTGGTTTACAAACTGTATGTTCCTGTAGTCCACCATTGTTATTGATTACGAAAAACTCACAAATCCTATGCACATGATATCCTATTTTCACAAAATTGGGTTTGTACCGTTTACACAAAACAATAATGGTATTCGGTTTAAAACTTGTACTTTCAGACATGTTTTCAATAGTTTTCAAATGTTGTTGTTATGCAAATGAAAGCCCAGAACAAACTAAATCCTGTGTGATTAATTTACATTTATGTTTTATGACTCACAAGTGACTCACAACAGAGGAACATTAGCAAGTTGGTATAAAGCCAACAATATTAATTGTGCACAATATCAACTTTATTAGAAGACTAGATTAGAAGTTTTAATTTATCCTCAATAAAATTAAAGGCCGTTTTAACATAAAAATAGAGAAAATCTCTTGAAAAAGGTGTTAAAAATAATGTTCCGCCTCGGGCCCTGTAATCCGTCATCCTATCAGGAAAGATCTGTATTTGTATTCTCTCCAAGGATGAAGAAATAAACCATAAATGTATTGAAAAAAAAAGCAATACCCCACTTCCCCGGTAGTGGATTGGCATTATGAAGCGCCCTCCCCACTAAATGGACTTTAGCCCTTGAGCCATGACTCCAGGTTGAGAAGCCTTTGTTCCCGAGTTGACACAACCTCCGGAGAGGTTAGCCTGGATTTCTACTTGTAGGCATTGTTATATCCCTCTCTTACTTCCCTTCCGCCTCCTGGGAGCCTCCACTTTAATTTTTCTCCACAAGCACACCAGATTTATTGCTTCAGTAAATTTCTACGAAAGAGAGCGAAGCGCATACCCCGGGGGAATCGCTGCGGCAGATCACCTGACCCAGTGTTGTGGCCACAACCGCAACGAAAACACATCCTACAAGAGCCATTTGTTATTCTTATTCTAATCTAGGGGCACTGAGGGTTTGGTCAGGGGGGCTGTTTTTTTTGCATCAGGGACTAAACACGGCCCCTATTTACGCGACGAACATACAAGGACATTTTCCAGAAAAAACAAGGGTAAGATTCTCCTCACATCCGCGACTCTGACAGGAAGGGTTGCGCTCACTGAGCAAGCGTGCCCTTGTTCTCTATTATTCATTCACCACAGAACCTGCAAAGAAGAATCACATAGCACGCGGACCACTGCTTCTTTACCCTGAGACTAACGGGTGTATATCATCCCTTTATATTTGCTATTGTACTCTCACACCCTCTTTCGCATAATCCAATACAAACTATTTGGTTTGTGCTGGCTCAGATATGACACGCTCTTGTGTTATTCTGGAGAGTGTGTTGTGCTGGCCACAGCTGAATTCTGCCCAGAGCTATTTGATGTCTGTTTTATGGAGAGCCAAGTGTCCGAGGTTTTCTGTCCATATTTTTCCATACTGAACTCCAGTCAAAAGGCCCCTTTGTTATTTTTTTTTTACTTAAAGTTTGATATAGCCCATTTTGTAAGGAAATATGAAATCTAAAGCTTGACGTTATATTATCAGCAAATTAATACATATTAAGCAGTACTTGTTAAGTCAAGTGGTTTGCACATTCCCTTGTTCTCTAAAACTAACACAAGAGCCATTTACTCAACCTTGCGTTTTTACAAAGCTTTGTGACTTTACTTCATCTGTACAAAGAATTCAGAATACATTTTTTTTTTAATTTTAAACAAAAGTAAAATTCTTTCTTATGGAGTCTTTCAGTGTAATGGTGTTTTTAATCAAGAATAATACACCAAGGATTCAATTCAATTCAATTCAAGTTTATTTATATAGCGCTTTTTACAATGTAGATTGTGTCAAGGCAGCTTAACATGTTCTAGTAAAGTCCAGATTTCAGAGCTGAAGTTCAGTTTAGTTTAGTTCAGTTCAGTGTGGTTTAAGTTTAAACCACAGGATAATGACGAAGGAAATTTTACATGACAACAATGTACTAAAACGTTAAAAAAAATAAAGCTTTAATGAAAAAAGCTGTCAAAATAATCCCCTTTCCAACCCAGTATCATTAAAAATATCCAACTTTTGTATGCAGATTTTGTTTGCAGCTTTTTACAAATACAAGATTTGCTTGGCTAATGTGAACAGATGAACAAATGAACGAACCAATGAATGAATATGGACAAAACTATGGTCCAACAAAAGAAAAAAGGCAGCTTATTTAGTGTTCCACAAATGTAAGAAATGTATTCAGGGGTGACACGAAAGGGACATAAATGACTTTTTTTTTTCATTAAACTGCCCTTCTTAAACTACACAGACTGTAAAAAAAATGGTGGGTTCCACACAATCAAGAAATTTGAGTTGGGAAAACAAAGGAATCAAGTTAACTTAATTGTTTTATGCTCAATCCACTTAAATCTGTATAAAACTAACAAGTGGTCCCCAAAAACAATTCAATAATTGTGTTGTATCATCTTATTTTAGTTTAAACAAACTGCAAACATAATTGTTTGAGTGCAAAAGTGCAAAGATTCTGCAGAAAACAAACCTATTTAGTGTTTGCAACACTATTCATTTCAGTACATACACCGACATTGCTTTCAATTCAAAGGACGTTGCAATACAGTAACACCCTTTTTTCTTACTTGGACTATTCTGCTAAACTTTAAACTCTATTATAATTACAGTCCATAAAAAAGGCTGGTGAAATAATCTATTTACTATGACACTGCTCTGCATAGCCCATTTAGCAAAGCTATGGAAACATGTCCAGACAAGTCCCTTCCTTTTGTATTCAGACACTGATGGAAGGCAGAACATGTTGTAACGCATGGGAGAAAGGCATGTGTAAAGTATGTCAAACCAAAACTCGGAAACGACTCCTCGTGTCCCACTGAAGAGTCCTCAACCCCCTACTATGAGTTTAACAAGCACAGGTGGAAGCCAGGAAATAGTTTGTAAATGGAAACCGTAATTCTAGCAGACTTTATCCAGAAACAAAGTCGATGATGAAGTGTCTGGTTTGCTTTGGGAACATTTCTGTATACATAATATGTGCAGAGAAAATCATTAGCATGTTTCTTTACATGAATATGTCTCAGTGTAAAGTAAAATATTGTACAGTATATCTGTAGTTACTTAAAAGGGAAAAGAGTTTGAGTTCATTCAACCAAACAGTAGGGAATGCAGTCAAATATGGGGCCAGTATGTGAAATATAATATTGCTGCTGCTGTACTTAATTTGCCAATAATAAAGCTATTACATTAAAGTAACTATAGGGAATATTACCAATTTAGTTTTCATCTAAAAAATATGGTGTTTAATGAAAAAAAGTGATTTTAATTGCAGAGTGAAACAAAACAATTAATGCAATGTGTGCAAAAGAAAATGACAACTAAGGCCCCATTTACACTGCCAGTTAAATGTGACCCAATTCAGATGTTTTGCTCATATGTGACACAGATCGGATCTGTTCCATGACCGTGTAAACACGAAAAAAAAAACGCATGCATTTGGATATTCAAAGATCAGTTTCAGACCTCCTTCATATGTGGAAATAAATCAGATGTAAATCGGATATGTGACAATGCGACTATCATGTAAACAGGCAGATCGGATTTAGGCAGGCATTCCGTTTTGTAAATCATTAAACTTGCGACAATGTGGTACTCCTCCGCGATTTAATGACGTAGAAGGAAGAGCGCGTGTGGAGACGGCGACACGGTAAACAACAACAACAACAACAACAACAGAGGAAACATGGAGGAGGAAAGTGGTCAGCCGCCACAATTTGCTCCCACCAGACCTGAGATCTCTCTCGTACCCACAAATTCCTCGGAATGGTGGAGGACACCATATATAAACCATAGGCGCAAGCTGCGATAACGGCCCTTTCCCACCTCCTCCGCCTCAAAATCATTTTAAAGTTAGGCGAACTTCGCATATGTTGCAGAGCTAAAAGCAAGACAATTTCTTCCATCGTGGCTAGTGTGGCGCAGATGCTAGAACCCGCCTTTACGCATGCACGACGTCAAGTGTACACACATGACGTGTAAACGGACAGGCAAAAAAATCAGATATAGGCGGGCATCAAGACCTGACGGTGGTACAGTAATTGAAAAATTAGGCCCCGTTTACAAAGTAATATTCCAGCATTCCAGTAAGCACACAGTATGCTAGACTGCTACACCGAATGACAACAGAACGTTATTTCACAAATACCAAGATATTAAAAACATTAAAGTCTTTAATGGAGACTTCCATTTAAAATGTCTTTTATGTGAAATGTGAAACTTCTGTAAATGTTATTTCAAGAGTTCACACTTAGATATTGCTTGATAATAATTGCAGGTTTGGCATGCTGTCCCGGGAGAGAACCCTGAGCTCGGAGATAATTGAGCCCAGGGCTCCCGCCTGGTAAATAAGCATATAAGGGGGTACGAGATCAGATAGTTCTCGACAGCTCCCCCTGGTAGATAAGCATATAAGGGGTACGAGATCAGATAGTTCTCTAGAGCTCCCCTTGGTAAAGGAGGAAAAGGAGGAGATGGGGTGGATGGGGGGTTTCTTCGAAAACGAAGATGAGAGAGTAGTTTTTTGACAGGCTACTTATAGGGAGTTTGTATTAATCTGATTGGCTTACTAGTGATTACTGATGGGAGACCGGCTGCGATCAATCATATCACGTGCTCCTCTCGAAATTAGTTTGTGAAACTTCACTTAATGCAAACCAACAAAATGAGACATCTCGTACTTTGACCCGCAAGTCAAGAAACAAAGCAAACACAATAAACATAAGACTCCAGTTAGGGCATATGTTTAGCAGCTGGTTCCTAAACATTTAAATCAAACTTTACAGATATACTTCAAAATTCAAACAGCCCAATGGTCATTTGTCGTTTCAGACACACACAGTACTTCTCAGAAAAAGGTTGTTTAAGAAACGACAATGGTGACTGATCTCAAACATCAAAGACTCTTAACGGATCTGCCTCTATTTTAAAAGCAAGAGTTAATTCAGAAACTCTGCGTTTGCAGAATTGGAAACAGCTCCTGTTGAATATGGGACAGCCTGCTGGAGACAAGCCAACAAGATTATGGGATGTGCTTTCTCAAGGCCCACAGGCATAGTAAGAAGAAGGGGGGGACTTCCAGCTCACTGGAAACGAGACTGATGTAGCCAAAAGCAACGGGAAGTAATTTGTACCTGCTATTTTGAGTTTTTCACACTTGGATGGCAAAAATGCACTGGCAGATGGGATAAACTAATGACACTTCATTACATGAACCAGCTTACTGAAAACTGCTGCCTATTATTGAGAGCATTAACATATGATGTGCGTAACAGCCGCATAACCGAAAATGACATAAATTGCCTTACCCATTTAATCTTCCCGCTGATCATTGTTACCCAGATTGAGACCATTTGATCACAGTTATTTGTCGAATCTGAACACGGTAATGTTGTGAGCTGCTACAATGTCATATAAACGGCAATGTTTGAAAGAAAAATGTTATACTCTGAGACTAGGATTTTCATTCTGAGGCTTTTCGTTTAGTCTAATACGATTTTATGACATTGTGGTTTCTGTATAAACCGGCATACTTTCGCTCCCAATAGAATATATCCCATCTCTTAGGGATCTGGGCTTTCCGTCTGCTTGCCAGTATGTTAAGTCTTAAACTAACAGAGTTTATGGTTGACTACTTCATGACCATCTATAGCCTTTGCCAGCTGGCTGAGGTATGCTGAGGGATCGATGCAAAAAAAAAAAAAAAAAAAAAACATCCCTCCAACAGACACAATGAATGAATCAGGGTGGGAAATGAGAAAACCATCGAAAAATCATTCTTCTTTTAGCTTAATCCAAGTTCTGTTTTTAGAATTATTTTCCTCCACGAAATTCTCAAAGGCCCATTTTGATTTGACAAGTTTGTAAAAATGACCATGGCTAGCTGTTTTACTCCATCTCTTGGTCTAGATTTATGTCAGAAAGTCAAGTGCTGTGTGGAAAACATATAGTTCATTGAACCTAATAGCAGGGAATGTTTTCAAGCGATGAGGCATCACTATGTATAAGTTGTCACACAATGGAATCTGCCATTAAAAGTTTGTCCAAAAATGATCTAAATCACGAGCCTCACGGTGGCGCAGTGGGTAACACGTTCGCCTCACAGCAAGAAGGTCGCTGGTTCGAGCCTCGGCTGAGTCAGTTGGCGTTTCTGTGTGGAGTTTGCATGTTCTCCCCGTGTTGGCGTGGGTTTCCTCCGGGTGCTCCAGTTTCCCCCACAAGTCCAAAGACATGCGGTATAGGTGAATTGGGTAAGCTAAATTGTCCGTAGTGTATCAGTGTGAATGGGTGTGCATGGATGTTTCCCAGTGATGAGTTGCAGCTGGAAGGGCATCCGCTGCGTAAAACATATGCTGGATAAGTTGGCGGTTCATTCCGCTGTGGCAGCCCCAGATTAATAAAGGGACTAAGCCGAAATGAAAATGAATGAATGAATGATCTAAATCACACTGGCTAAACCATATGTTTTGCCATATTTGCTTTGTCCAAAACAGAAAGTAAAGCAAAAAAATTAAATAAAAAATATAACAAATCTAAATATATATATATTTCTGCTCATGCTCATCCATATAATGGCAGCATTGATTATTTATTCCTCATACCATGCTGTAGATGCCAGTTTTTGAGTACAAGCAAAAACATATGGCTTTTGTGCTTTACTTTAAATGCAAATAAGGTGCTGCTCTCCACCCCTTTCCAGAAAAAGGAGGAGCCTTTACACTTCACTGCATAAGGCCTCAAGGTATCATTAGGAGTCATGGGTATTCATTTTGTTTTGCCTTTATGTATTCAATTGACTTGCATTTTTTTGAATCACTATCACCTTAGATTGCATATGGATACATATAATTTTTTGGTGAACTATTCTTTTAATTAAAATCTAAAAGTTAAAAAAATTTTCAAAACAATTATTGCAAAAAAATATCCTTATCTAATTTATATAGTTAAAATTCTCAGTTAAAAGCTATTTGAATGTATCTAACTTTTATCGGTTCTCTTTTCCATCAGCTACTTATTGATAACATATTTAAAACATTTGTAAAATAGGTACAAATCTGTAAAATATATGATGAAAATATGAGCAAAAAATTGAAAAAATTAAATAAAATACATAAAATCACTGTTAGATTTTTTTAAGGGCCGAACACACTAGAATGTTTTTCGCTCATGCTTGTCATCAACGTTTTTCGGCATTCATAACCCAATCGATTTTCTCTGCCGATGAGCAGAGTGAACATGCAAAATCACTCCCTGACACTAGATGATGCTTAAGGTCGCCATGAAACGGAAGTTAAGATTGTCCTTTTTTTCCATTATTTTGACAAACATCCACTTGAATCAGTCGTAAAATTGGAAAAGAAATAAAGTAGGGTGGTGCATGATTTAGTTCTTCAGGAACCAATTGGATTGTTGAAAGATGGGCATTGCTGACAAAATGAAGGAAAATTAACAAATGAACAAATTCAAAGCAAATCTTTAGAGGTGGCGAAAATGTTATGGTATTTGATTAAAGTTTATGAGGTCAAATTAATTTTTACAAAATAATGAAGAGGACAGATACATTGTTTATAGCAAGAACTACTATATACATATAAAATAAGAGTAAATTTAGTCATGAAATGAAACTCATTATTGATCTGCAATTACTCTCCATAATAAATCCCTCACAACAATTTTTTTGTAGTTGCTGTTACGTTTATCATACAGCTCTTTGTGTTCAGACACTAACGAAACAGCTTCACAATCATTTTCTTCTTCATAAGGAATGTGTGCTCGCCTTGACCATTTTGTGCTGTAGTGCCACAAAGTCGTCTTTACTATCATTTCAGCAGCTCCAGACATGTGAATAACAAAAGCCAATCTCTTTGGTCAACCAGTTTTTTCAAATAAAAAAATGACGCTTTTGTGCATTGGTGTGCACAATCACATTGGACCCCTTTGTTTAGTGACGAGGTGCTAAACGTCGGCAAAAAAAGCAAGGGAAAAGCAATACCGGCCTTTATTGGAAACTTAATAGCTACACAAATGTAGCATCTCCAAGTGTGGCAACTAGCCAATAATCATTATCTACAGAACAACCATTTGCTGGATAATATATTTACAGTAATGGAAGAATGACAAATACTGTAGCACACAGCCAGTCCTCAGTGATAATAGAACATCACTGTGTCATGGCATATGTACAGCTGAGGTCAGAATTATTAGTCCTCGTGAGAATTTTTTTCCCCCAATATTTCCCAAATGATATTTAACATAGCAAGGAATTTTTTTACAGTATTTCCTATAATATTTTTCTTCTAAAGAAAGTCTTTTGTTTTTGTTTTTCATCTAGAATAAAAGCAGTTTTTAATTTTTTTTAAATATTATTGTCTACAGAACAAACCATCGTTATCCAATGATTTGCCTAATTACCCTAACTTGCCTAGTTAACTTAATTAACCTAGTTAAGCCTTTAAATGGGACTTTAAGCTGAATACTACTGTCTTGAAAAATACCTAGTAAAATATTATGTTCTGTCATCATGGTAAAGATAAAAGAAAACAGTTATTAAAAATTAGTTACTAAAACTATTATGTTTAGATATGTGATGGAAAAACAATATCTCCGTTAAACAGAAATTGGGGGAAAACAACTGTTGTGAAGTTTTGGCCTCCCAGATATTCTAACTGAGGAGAAAATGTAAAACTATTATGATGTTTAAACTGAATTTACAGGCAAAAATGAGACCCCTGTGGAGAACAACACAGGTCCAGAGGCTCTTACTCAGCGGAGAGGAGATGGAGACGCTGACTGATTCTCCTTCAGCCATGCATGCATCAGGCATACCAAGAGAGACCCATATTAAATATATACACATGCTAACATCCAAAAAATAAAGCTCTGAAGCCTAAAACACAAAGCACGGGAGAATTAATCCTCAGTATTTCTTATTCCAAAAGAACACAATCTCTGTACAAACTAAAATGAAATTGCATCACTTTACTGGAGGTGTCTTTTTCAAAACGCACTATAATCGCTCTGTGTTATACATGAAATTACTATTATTTTTAAAACAGATATGGGCCTCTTCATAGATTGTGTTGCACTTAATGTAATTAACATTGCATGGTAAATAATTATATTTAAATTTTCTTTGTACTTGCATATAAAGGGAACTTTGCATACGTGTGCAATACAATGAAGTGTAAATTCATGTCTAATCTTCAGCTTTGACAGGGTTGAGCAAAATGAAAACAATTAAAGAAAAATTATTTGGATGAAACAGGAGTGAAAGTCTATAAGGTAAATAAACTATATAAAAATAAGGAGAAATTGTGTCATTGTTAGAAGGTCAAATCAAGTTTTCGTTTTTCAAATAAAATAAGAACAGAGAATAGAAAAAAAAGAGCGTTAGTAGAAAGTCAGAGTAAATTTTTAATAAATAACTTTTTATTACTCTATTTAAGTATACTTCTAGAAACAATTGTGACTTATTTATTTATTGAAAGTATATATAAAATAGAATAGAGATTTGTTGATCTATGATTAATCAGTATGCCAGATCAGGCAAGTCTACAAGCGTCAACAAGACTGCAATTATGTGCAATTAAGCCATGCAAATTGTGTTCAGTATATGTTTTGGGGCATGTTTGCACTGTTACAGGATTTAAACATTAAATCCTTTAGTGAATCTAATAAACAATTTATTATTGGTGATTTTTTTCAGATTTAAAAAAAGGATAAAATTAAAATTAATCAAAGTATCCAAACTTTCTTTCAATTGACAGAAATTAGTTTTTTCTTTGTTATGAAATTGAAAATACATATTAAAAAATATTGCAATAAAATATTTTTAGTCTAATAAAACAATTAACTAAAAACATCTCTCTCAAACAAAGGATTTTCTAAGGAATCCTGACCAAAAGAAAAGTATGACAGTTGCCACAAAAATATCAGTCAAACTGTTCTTAACATTTATAATATATATATATATATTTGATTCCCCAATCAGCATTTTAGAATGAAGCTCAGAGTAATATCTGCAGAAAATTATGAACTATATTTTTGCATTTTCCTGTATTTTGTTATCAGATAAATGCAGCATTATTGCATTTATAAGCAACCTCCATTTAAAACCATTTACCAACTCATTTACCATTTCAATGATAGTCTACACAAAAAGTCATAACACCATGTTTTTTTATGTTACTTCAAGTTTATCAGACTTCAACAAATTTATTTTAGCTATACAAAGTTTAACTTTTGATTAATTTTGATTGGAAAAGTTCATTTGATTCAGCTATATATATATATATTAAAAAACATTAAATATTAAAAAATTATTTATTAAAAATTTTATACATTGTATGGCTAATCTCTCTTCTCTGCTTAAACTATGGATTATTTAAGCCGATGAAACTTACTAAAGTTTACACGTCTAAATTTACAGCAGTCAGGTTAACAGTCATGGTAATAATCTGCTTAACTGCAGAGAGAGATAAAGCAGCCTTGGATCTGTGGCATTGTCAGAGAGTGTGGGATTTTTGTCTAGCGGGATGCTTTGCTTTATCACTTTATTAGCCCTGTAATGATAGTCTGGAGTGCTGTGTGGGCAGGCCGTGTGGTTCGGCACAGCCTGCTGTAATTCAAATCTGTGAGCTGTGCGTTTCATTCTCCTTAGTAAATGTACCACCAGGCCAACCAGAGCGCTTCCATCGCCAGCCATTTCATCTGGCACACAACTACTTGGCTGGTAGTTAAAATGCAGATGATAGCGCAGTTTGCAACCTGTCTTCATAATCACCGCACAGTGTAGGTGGTCCTGCTTTAGTAAAGCTTTTATAATCTTCTAAACAGATCCCAGAATTGAGCGGTGAATGATCTTCAAAGGCAACCGCGCAGTGTGCATTGAGTTTGCTTTGCTAATTGCATGCTGAGAAGCACGGTTACATTGCAACAGTACAAACACATCACACGTGTTGCCATAGCCTTTAAAAGTGAGATCCTATCCAGAAAATAAAATACTAAAAGGGGCTGGGGAAAAAAAGAAACGTGAAATAATGGGTTTAGTTCAGCTGGCTGAATGCTTTGTAGTAAGCATTAATCTTTCAAACGCAAACTTAAATGAACACAAAATCTCTGTTGTTGTGCATTGTGTATTTTTCAAAGAGTTATTAGCCGTTTCATTTCTCCATCAACCTTGGACTAAACAGTTACCTTGAGGGAGATGATAATATATACTGTATATGCTATTATACACACAAAATATGGGGTACATTCAGGATTAAATATCAATTACAGTAATATTAAATACCAATTTGGATCAATGCTAGGACTGGCCTATTACTCTGTCCACATGTTTTTTTTAAGTGCTCCACATCCGTGATTTAGTCTGAATGAATATAGGAAGATTAGTTATTGATTACGGATTTTAGCGGTAAGTGGTGGTGATTATTTATATAATAATTTATCATTTTATTTAGTGTAGTGTGTCATAGGTAACAACGGTCATTGTCGTGTCTGGAATACTTTTCCATGTCCCAACAGAAAGACTAGCATGCTGTTTATTCTTTATGTAGGTCTACACAAATGGAGAACAACTCGTCAACCTGTGGCCAAATTAATTTTGATATAAATACTGACACCAGTTTTGAACCAAATTTAATTTAGTTGAAAAAAAAAACTAATTATACTGAACCAAATTGAATTGAACCCAATTTAATTGAACCAAATTGAATTGAACTGAACAAAACCGAATTGAAGCAAATCAATTTGAGTTGAACTGAACTAAACTGAACTGGGGCCTCACAGTGGCGCAGTGGGTAGCACATTCGCCTCACACCAAGAAGGTCGCTGGTTCGAGCCTCGGCTGGGTCAGTTGGCGTTTCTGTGTGGAGTTTGCATGTTCTCCCCGTGTTGGCGTGGGTTTCCTCCGGGTGCTCCGGTCCAAAGACATGCGGTACAGGTGAATTGGGTAGACTAAATTGTCCGTAGTGTATGAGTGTGAATGGGCGTGTATGGATGTTTCCCAGAGATGGGTTGCGGCTGGAAGGGCATCCGCTGCGTAAAACATATGCTGGATAAGTTGGCGGTTCATTCCGCTGTGGCGACCCCAGATTAATAAAGGGATTAAGCCGAAATGAAAATGAATGAATGAATGAATAAACTGAACTGAAATGAACCAAATTAAATGTAATTAAATTTAACCAAAATAAATTGAACCAAACTGAACTAAATCTAGGGCTTCACGGTGGCGCAGTGGGTAGCATGATCGCCTCACAGCAAGAAGGTCGCTGGTTCGAGCCTCGGCTGGATTAATTGGCATTTCTGTGTGGAGTTTGCATGTTCTCCCCGTGTTCGCATGGGTTTCCTCCGGGTGCTCCGGTTTCCCCCACAAGTCCAAAGACATGCAGTATAGGTGAATTGGGTAAGCTATATTGCTATATGTGTGTGAATGAGAGTGTATGAGTGTTTTCCAGTGATGGGTTGCAGCTGGAAGGGCATCCGCTGCGTAAAACATATGCTGGATAAGTTGGCGGTTCATTTCGCTGTGGCGACCCCAGATTAATAAAGGGACTAAGCCGAAAAGAAAATGAATGAATGAACTGAATCGAATTTAATTAAACTGGATTGAGTCAAATTGAATTGAACCAAACTAAGGTGCAATAGGAGATCTTGGAAAATGCTAACATTAGCCTGATAGCACTGAAAGACTAAGTCAAACCCTGCAAATCATAATTTCTGTGTGAACAGGGTGTGCAGAGGTATGTATTTACACATTTTATGGTGAACTTCTAGCAATCACAGCCACCTTTTTAGCATAAATGAAACTTTTTTTTTTTTTTACAGATTTTCTTATAGCGTAATCAAAAACGTCATCAACAGAAAGATGGGGGACACTAATCAGAGCTGAGCTTGGTTATGAGACATATAACCAACCAGTGATGATGATTGGTGTGTCTGTGAGCGAGGTGTAACTGAGAACGTGATGGTTAGCTAAGTACATTTCCATCAATCAGAGGCAGAATTGGGTGGCTGTTCACAAGCACAGTCAGTGGCACACGCCAATGACCAGGAGTCAGAACGATGGCAAATCCAACAAGTTCAAAGGTAGCGTTTGCAAACTGGAAATATAAGCACTACTTTTCCCTCATTGGTGAAAGGCAAGAATGTTTATGTATCATGCAACTTATGCCCAGAAAAAAAAAGTCTCTCTCTGGGTCGGTGACAAGTAATTCTAATCTAATGAAGCACCTCACATCGTCACATGCAGTCACAAAATTAGTGGCTATGCAGGTGATAAAATATAAGAGACAAAATCCCCTAAACCCAACTTAATGGACGTCATAGATAAAGGCTTCTAGCAAACATTTAAGATTTTTTCCCCAAAATGTATTTCTATAACTAAAATCATTCCCAAAACAATGAAAGGGATTAAAATGTTCAATCTGAGCAAGAAACTCAACATTACATACAATGTTATTACCTTAAATCCACACCCACAGGAAACGGTCCCAAGTGCAAGATTCCTGTTTCACAATGATGGAGATCTAACACTGGGAATCTATGAAAGGTCAACCCTCATAACTGAGATCAAGCACACAAACCTAATCTTACATATATAGGGTGCATGATCCTGCATAAGCACATTTACCATTTTGATAAACAACACAACACAATCATCCTCCTGTGTTCGAGATGGTTGAGAATGTCCTCAGGCTATAGATTAAAAGTAAAAATGTGGAAAACAATGTTCAGTTTCTTACTCAGACCGATCAGTCTGCATGAATATCTCATCAGGAGATACAGGGGTAACACTTTATTTTGATGGTCCCTATTGCACATTTTGTTGACTAAAAGTTGCATTGAAGCTGCATGCCAATTACTTCTCATTTAAGTATTGGTAGACTGTCTGCTTAATATCTGCTGATACTGCTCCTTCAACAGACATTTAACTGACGATAAGAAACTTTACAAGTACATGTCAACTTACACTAACCCTAACCCCAACCTAACAGTCTACTTATAATCTATTGAGAATTAGTTGGCATGTAGATGCAATATAACTTAAATTCAACTAAATGCATTAAAGGGACCATCAAAATAAAGTGATACTGATACAGGTATTATTTGTTTTTTGCCTGTATATGTATTTTTTCTTAGTTTGTTTTTTACTCCAAATGTCGTTACTGACTTGCTATTACATGAATTGCCAAGGACCCAAGTTTGAGCTAAAAATGTCCCCGAAATTCTATTAAGGAACCAATGTCAAGTCATCTTGAATGACTTGACGGCGAGTAAATTAACATCAAGTTTAAGGTGTCGTGTATACATATTATGGCATATACAATGTTTTCAGTTTAAAACAGGAAAGTTTTATATTTTGTCGGTACGTATACGCAACAAAATCATTTTTGGGATTGACAATGCATAAATCTGAAAACCGGTTACAAAGTGGAAATTTTTGCAAATGGCACTATTGTCGTTTCCTTGTAAACACCCGAGAGCCTTTGAAAACAATGACATCATTTGTGTGTGTGGTATACGTGTTTAGGGATGTATAGATTAAAGGCAAGTGCAAACAAACACACAACAATGGAAGAGTACATGGTAGTGTTGCTGCTGATCAAGTGTTTGCAAAAGATTGCTTTAAATTACAACTAAATACAGAGACGAATCTTACACACATGGAAAATTCTACATACACTCCAGCACTGAGTCACCGATGGCCTGGCATACGTAATACACAACATAGGCTCATTCTGAAAACGTAGCCCTATGTACATTTCTGGAGAGCGTATCATGTAGCCAGAAGTATGTATGGCTGCATTTCATCTTAAAAATGAATGCTACATGGGGGTATGATGCCGTTCCTTTTCGAGCTCCCATACCTCCGTGTGGACGGCTTTCCCACTGTTACCAGTTTGTCCAGTGGCTCACAGCGTACATCAGCAGACTTGAAACGCAGAGGAGTCGACCATGAAGACAGGGTTAGAGTCCAGCGAAGAACGGTTCCAGAAAATAAAATAAACAAGAAAATAACAGGGTGAGAATGTGGTCAAATCTGAAAACGTGGTAAAAATCAGGGGGCTTTTCTTTTTCTGGATTGATTTTCAAAACACTGTCGGTTGGGTTTTGGGAAGGCGGTGGGCGGGTCAATCTGTGCTTTTTAAAACACTATCAGTAGGGTTTAGTGTGGGTGAGGGAAGTCAGTCAGTCGACATCGGCCTCTGGTTGATTTACGCGAGAAGAGCAGGCGCGAATGACACTCGCAAGAGAAATGTGAGATCTCAAAAAGCATACACAGCGGTCTCTGGTGGATTCGCCATATTCGAAATAATTGCCGATATCCAGAAATGTATATGTTTTCAGAATGAGCCTGGGTTGGTAATACAGCACGTATTGACATTTTATCATTTTCACAGATATGTAAACACAAATTGTTTTGAAAACAATGGTTTTGGTGACATCCTTGTAGTTTAAATGTAGTCAAATTGTTTTTGTGAATTATGCCTTTAAGTGTAGCTCGAACTATGAGGATTTTGAAGATTGCAGAAGTGCACTGCAATTTTACTAGTATTATACTTTATATAGATATACGATCCCTGGGAATAAATACAGAAGCAAACCTTGTCACCAGTGTTTAGAGTAAGTTTGAGTATCTCAAATGCTGCATCTACAGAACCTGCCAAAACTGTCTTGGTCTGGCTATTAGACCATCAGCTACAAATGACCAGCATGTTACTGACAGCAAGTGACCAACTCCAAGTCTACAAAATATTTATTGCTTTTCTTCCCAAAGAGTGTGCGATTTAATGATGTAACACAGTGAAAACCTGACACTGTCTTCCACTGTGTCAAAAGCGTGAGTGACTTATTTTCCAGACACTCTCTCTTTTTAATTGGGTTGCACGTCTCCTCTGCAAAGAAAAACGATCTGACAAATTTATGTGCACATAAACAACCAAGCCATTTTGGGCAGGCGAGTGATCATGTTCGGGGACTAATAATTGCATTATCATTGATGCGTGGAAGGGTATGAATCACCTTTAAATTCCAAAAAGAAAAAGGGGTTCATTGTATCTCGACATCTAGCTGTACATCTGCTCCAAGATACACGCATAAAAACAGACTGGCTGCTCTTTCGCAGGGCAATTACCTTACAGTCTGGTTATTATTTACACCTCAGCCTGACTGGCACACTAATGTAGCTTCACGTTCCCCCGAAGACTGTTCTATCAATAGTTAGGACACCTGCTCTCTGGTATTCAATGATTCAAGCCATTAGAGATGCACTATATTTCCCATCACAGAGTCAATGCTGAGCTCACTTATGAATTAAACATGATGCAATGAGCAATTCGGGGTAAGACAGTTCTGTATTAACGGAATAATTCTGATCATTAATGCCACAAACGCAAATGTTAGATTGCATACAGCAATATCTGCTGTTGTTTTGCCTTCGTTTCAAATCTATTCCAAAATACATTTACTTGACTTGCCAAACCTGGGCTCACGAAATGTTATGTTTTCTGGTTGCTCTGGCTAGGCTGAAAATCATGGGGTTATAAAAGGGGCATTTGCTGCTTTGCGTGCAGACCGAGAGCCTCTCATTAGGACAGGCCATCACATGAAAATACCAGAGGGTAAATTCATTTACTCTGCATTCACATCCACTTACTGTAATCCATGATGTTTTCAGAATTCACAATGTAGCAGCTTCAGCAAGCATACATTAGAGATAGGGATGAACCGAAATAACATGTACTTCTGACAGTGGAGAACTTTGAATTAGGTAGCCAGGGTGCTGTTAATGTTATAAGGAAAAAGAAATCTATGAATGTGATCCCAGCAGTCTGCAAAACAGGAGGAAAATTAACAAGATGGGCACATTTGAAAAGAACATCCTGTGGGTGCCAGGATTCTATTTTTTTCCCCTCATTAGACCGATCTCCAAGCATTATTAAGTGTTGGACGCTGTACTTAAACTTACAAGCCAATTAAAGAATGATATTATTACTGAATAATAGTTTGGCTAATATGCACAACATAAATCCAACAAAACCCAAATGTCAAATGAAACTGCACTTAAATTTTGCTTAAAGTTCATTGAACTAAATAGAAAAAAAAATTACTTTTTTCAGGATATCAAAGAGTTGTTTTAGCATATATATATATATATACTTCAGTTCTGGGCATTGATTTAGTATGCGGTTCACAGATGACTCAAGAACAAACATGAAACATTGACTGTTTGTGCATTTAAATGGTCTATTCCCATCTTAATTGCATTATGGTGGTACTTTGTTGATTACTTTGACAGATCTGCTGGGACAAGAGGATGCCTGGGGGCTTGAATGCTCAACAAAGACTAAGATTAAGATCAATATGTAAAAAGAGGATTGATCCCATAGGTCAAGACCAGACATTTCCTCAAAATGCACGACTCTTTGCTTTAATTAGCCATCACACATATGTGAATTCAGCCTTTACATTCATTCGAAAGGTGTTGCGAAGAAATAAACAAACAGCTGTTTGCGTAAGAAGGATTGTTTCTTAAATCATTTTAACCTGTAACACACAGTAAAAATGCAAAATAGCAGAATTTCAACTGGCAAATGCTGAAGTGCATTCAAATGTCTCTTACCTACTCTTGATCTTGGCTCTTTTTTAAGCAACATGGCAGGGTGCTGGTGCTCTTTGAATGTCAGGGAGTAGCAGCCTAGACCTGATGTCCCTGTGCTCCAAATGGCACGGCCATATTCAATGAGTTATATTACAGATGGCAGGAGGTGACATTTATGCCCTGTTATATGCAAAACATTTCTATTGGGAGTGCAGTTTAGTGATAATTTTTGATCTGTTTGGGCTTTGCCCGCAAGTTAATTCGTTAAAAGTGATTTCAAATGGCAACAAAGAAGAAACAATGAACATCTTAAATGTGCACCTGTGCATTTCAATGCAATTGCAACACACAAATATTATATAAACAATTATGTTTTCTTTCCCATGAGCAAGCTGAGGCTAATTAGATGTTCTAATCTCTGCATAAGATGTAGCGCAGTGGTTAAGGCAGTGGTTCTTAACTGGTTTTGTTGTAACACCAAATTTTAAAAAAATAAATGCACAAAATGCTTGTGAACCAGGTTCAAAAGTATGGATTTGTACAAGCTCTGCCAAAATGATCTCACAAAAATAAAAAAATCCCAAATGTTTCAGTGTATTAAAGGTGCAGTAGGTGATCTGCCAAAATGCTAACCAGTTAGCATAATATCTTTAAAACAGTCCCACCACTACTCCAAAGCCACGCCTCCTGAAATCGCAAACTCGTGCACCTTAAAAAATGACAGCAGACAACCCACTAGATCATGTCATTCGCCAGTTAGAAAGCAAGCAAAACTTGTCATAATGTGCAATATTTCATGCATGCAAGGATCGTTGGTCTCACTCACTCACACTTTGTCCTAAAGTGACTACTGTATGTTTAATGGTTGGTCAGCGCCGTGCAGGAATTACACCTACAGTATTACTAAGCCACACTTACATGCCATTTCAGACCGAATATTCAGAATAGCGGTAAACAATATAGGGAGAGTGTCACTGGTTGTCATTGTTCAAAAATGAACCAATGTGAATATAAAACCAACTTCAGCGCAGTAAAGCAGGCTAGGCGGAATAGCGCTATTAACTTATGTTTTGTTGTTAAACTAAATAAAAATCTACATTATCGATGCTGTAAAAGGTCCCTTATGACATCATCTTATGTCAGCTTTGCCTTATGTCACATCAATTGTTCGCCGGAAGATTTCAGTGGCTGAACAACACTTCCATGCATATAACCCTTTCATAACAACACAATCTACATCAGCTTTGCGTGACTAAAATAGTTTTAAAACATAACGTTACCTGTCTAAAAGAAATACTCAAGCCATGGTGTCATCCTTCCTCCAGTGTGCAAAAGTAACTCCAATACTGATTCAGGATTTTAAAAACTTTTGATTCAGCATTTGATTTTACCGCTGTGTCTCGTGTGCAGTGAACAGATGCGCAGATGTACAAATCTACATTTGTTGACAGACAGTTTGGGCTACTTTACGGAATTATGGGAATTGTCGACAATATTTAATTGGATGAACATTTTTTAGTTTGATGCCTTACCCAGAATAAAAAAATACATATAAATACATTTAGATCCTTTACTTTAATCATTACTATTGGAATATGAAGAGACTTTCAACCAGCACAACAAAAATGTTTCTGAAGACAATCACCTACTGCACCTTTAACACCAGGAAAGTCAGTTCACTTGCATTGGTTCAAACAGGATGTTGTTTTTCTAACATTTGGAGTGGTTAGCTTTCATACTTCCCTATTAGCAAATGAACCAGAAATTGTAAACAAAACCACATGTGTGCTAAAGTCAGCAATTTATTGGACACAATAAGGACCGCTCAAATCCCCTGCCCATCTTGCATTTGCTGATTGTGCTGAGAACATCAGCATTTTTATTTTATTTTATTTTATATATATATATATATATATATATATATATATATATATTCATCTGCACAAATGTCAATAAGGCAGTGTGTTTCTTCAGAACTCCAGGTTGAACCATGAAACACTTTCAAATGGATCGCAAATATAACAAACACAATACTTTCTTTATAAAAGAACTCAAACTATACAAAAGATCCACATGAAAAGTGGAAATTTACTTGAGTTTGATTCAATGGTACCAAACAGACATGTGTGAATGCACCCTTACAAAATAATACAGCTGTAAGTTGCAATTAAGAGGGTTCAAGCTCTTTAAAGTATTTAAGGACATGTAAAATGTTTTATTAAATATTTAGCAATCCTGCAACTAAGGGTGTCCTCACACTAGGCTATCCGTGCTTCGAATCGGGCCCAGGCGTGGTTCGGTTGACCGGCCCTGACCCGGTTGAAAGAGGTGTGCCATAGTGCGCTTTGGCACGATTTTTATGATAATTTATGAGCGTCAAAAGCGGTGGATCTGTTTGGCAAAATATTTGACTGCATCCCAAATGACTAAAAATAATACAAAATAATATAACTAAAGCAATGTCCACTGTGCTGAGAGAGAGCGCTTCTCTTCCTGTTAAACTGAGCAGTCGTATCATCGATGATGTAAGTGTGCTCCGGCTCGGAAGGAAAAATGCAATGTAAGTGCATGCTGTCGGGGAAGAGGGGAGGGAGGACAAGCGCGCTTCGGCATGGTTCAAGCCAATTGTACTTAGTGTGAGTACACCCTGAATGTTACAAAAATGTTCTAACTTGTCATCTATGGCCTAATGTGCTTTAAAGTTTGCATTCTTTGATTAAAATATTATGTATTAATCTAATTTCTTGAATACATACAGTATGATGATATATCTGGTTACACCAATTTTGTAAAGAACGTTTTCTTTTTCAATCATTATCTAGGCAGTCTGGAAGATTCGTACAACACGGGTTTAGCTTAAGTTGAACAAAAATCTACGAAAACCTAGTTTTTTGGAGTCTGCTGCTTCTTCTTCTTCTTCTTCTTCTTCTTCTTCTTCTTCTTCCAACTATGTAATAAACAGTTTGATTAAAAGGGTGCCCTTTGGCCTTTGGAGACTTACCACAGATTACACCACGCTTTCCGGACATGCAAAAAGAAATAAATTAATTTAAAACAATAAATAAATCACAGCTTTGCTCAATCACGATTTCAATTCGAGTAATCATTCAGACCCAATTTCAAACTAAAATGAAAAGTAAACTCCGCACAGTGCATGTAATGTAAGACTGAACTAGCTTAACACACCGGTATTAGATTTAGAAGCATAACATTACTGAAAACCCATATCAAATCCATAAATAGTGTTCAAGTTTAACCTAAATAAACCCGATTGCTAGTTAGGTAGCTACTGACTACCACGCATGATCAAAACTCTTAGAAAGCAGACCATCATTGAAATTCTGGTTATTCATGTCTTTTTGCCAGCAACACCATGTCATTTAATCATTATTCATGAGCCATAAAGTTATAACATGTCCACCACACCGCTAGATCTTGGACAGCAGCTTTACGAGAAAGTCGTATTGTAATAGTTATATGACAGAGTGCATCTTTCACGATGACTGCACACAAAGGTTTAGAGGCTGCACATGAAAATAGACGTGAATCACTTAGTGAAGTTGCGTGCTGCAGATTGAAAAGCATGCCCTCAAGACCCAATCCAGTGGTGTGAACAGAGCTGTCTGACAAGCCATAACAAATTGTAGCCATTGATCTGTGTGGTCCGTTTCCCTTAGGAAAAAATCTACTAGTTATCACTGATTACTATTCCAGATGGGTAGATGCTTATCGTGTCCGCAAGTATAAATACTGCTACTGTAGGCGCATGTTTGATGAGGACAGCTACACAAAGGCTGTTATCTGTGACAATGGGAGACCAAATCTCTTGCAAAGATTCAGAGAACAGGCATTCATCACTACGGACAGTAGTCTATGCGACGCCATTCATGAGGCAAAATATCGAATTTAAGGAAACATTCAGCGGCAGAATAATCTCTAGCACTGTCCAGGTGGCAGGATAGTCTAATGCTAGTCATAATGGGCTCTTGTCTTTGTATCCTAGCATTAATGTTTGTTTGTTTGGAATAAAATTGCTACACTGAATTGATTTCATGTTGTTATGAGCTAATACTATGCCAATTTTGTGCTGTGACTTGATGCCAGAATAATTGCACAGTGTTATGGCCTAATGTTATGCCAACATAAATTTGTGCTGTTTTGAGTTATTGCCAACGTAATTTTGAGTTGCAAACGTGGAACAGGAAAAGTTCGACACTGTATAACACAATACAAAGCAGCAGATGTGAAACAAGTTTCGACACATAAGTGAGAGTACAAGTAAGGTCCTATAAAAGTACTGATGGAAACCCTATAGGGACAATAGTGAATGTGTTACATGAGAAGATGAATGATATAGATATGAGTTAATGTGTCAGTTTATCCAATAATTAAAATATACTCACAATTTACTCACCACCAAGTTGTCCCAAACCTTTATAAGCTTCTTTATTCTGCTTAACACAAAAGAAGATATTTTGGAGAAAGCTTAAAAACCTGTAAATATTGACTTAGATAGTAGGAAATACTATGGAAGCCGATGGTTACAGGTTTTCAGCATTCTTCAAAATATCTTATTTTGTGTTTAACAGAAAAATGAATCTCATAAAGGGTTGAAACAAGTAAATGGTGACTAAATGATGACATTATTATAATTTTTTTTATCCCTTTAAAGGGTCAATTCACCAATATAAATCAGTTGGCATTGGCCTGCTTTGGTTTTAAACCACATTGATTTGATGGCACTGAACATATTGAATGGCACTTGAATTTGTATCATAATAAATGAACCTTGCTGAATAAACTGAACTCAAATGAGCTGAATAATGACACTATGTACTTGTTCCTGACGCATAATAGGAGAATTTTGATTTAGCTCATACTACTATAGTTTATAATAGTGATGCACCAAAATGATGGACATTGTTTTACTTATTTTTAAATATATACATTTTTGTAGAATTGTATTATTTCATTTCATTTCATTTCATGTATTAATTAATTTCACGAATGCTACATTGAACACATTGAATTGAATTGAATTGAATTGAATTACATTGAATAACCATTTCTGGAAAAAAAAAACTATTTAAGAATCAGTTCATTAATAAAAATGTATGTAAGGTTTAAAATTTTGCTTTAATTTAAGGCAGCTTTACATTAACTTTTTAATAATATTTTCTACTCCAACTTAGGGTGAAATGTAAAAAAAAAAATGAATGGCTGAAATAAATTACTTCTGAAACAGGTTTATATAAACATGCAATAATATAATACTAACAAATTAGGTAAAAAAAAAATGCTGATCTCTGAAGTTTCAATTTAGTAAGATTAACATATTACTGGGTTTTTAGTATCAAGCTGTAGAACTATACGATACAAGGGGTTTCATACCAGCAGCCATTAGAGAGTTAAATAAGGCATAGACTAAAACAGAGGTGTTTCTGTGACACTTGAAGACATTTTTCAAGTTTACATTTATCATAGTCACTATGTGAGTTTTTTTGTGTAGCACTGTTTTGAATGGGGACTCTTGACTGCAAAACAAATCTACCTTCGGGTATAAATAAAGTAACGTACCTACCTACTTACATGTATTTTGTCATGCTAAATTACAAGATATAAATATGCTTTACAAGGTAGTTCATTGTTCTTGCCACAGTTGAAACACCAATGAGGGACATTATACATTTCAATTAGTCATCTATATCTTTCAGCATACCTTCAGATGTCCATTCATTTTTATTTAGCACCATTAAAGATGGAAAGAAGAGATGAACGGTTCATGTGTGCTTGATCAGTGATGCAACCCTGACCTGCTTCTTTTTCTTTCTTGCTTTGTTTGTATTATTGATTCTGTTACTCTCCTGTGTGATACTGTATTGCTGCTTAGAAACCGTCTCTATTGTATAAAGCACAGCAAACATAAAAGTGAGGGCGAGTAAATGACAGATATTAATGGTAAATTGAACAACCCCTTAATGGAACATCAATCTGAATGTCAGATGTGCTACTGTACATAAGAGAATTTCGGTATGATTAGTTGAATGATATTTGAAATCGAAAGGTTCATTTGTTGTTGTTTGTTCACTGGGAAGAAGTGCAAGGCCTTTTGGTGGTCATTATACAAGCCCACTCAATTGCATTGTTTTACACATTGCCTCATATCAACACTAACTGGACTACACTCCTCTCTTCAAGAAAATGAGTTATTTTATTCCAATAAATCACACTGTTGTTTAACATTTAATGAGGTGCATTACTGCAGATAGATGGAATTTATTACTCTCCTAAACACAATAAATGAACCCGTGCTGTAATTCTAACTTAACATCTCAACTGCGCTCGGAACAAATGATGTTAGGGATGGTTTAGCCTTGACTGGAGTTTATATCCCCATTATCACATCATCATCTGACCATAACATTCCACTGGATCATTGTGCTATCTCATTCTTTGAACTGTATGTGCGTTTTCCTAATAAATTCGGAAAATTATCCAGGCAGTTCAGTCAAGGATAATAATTTGTCCTACAATACTGAGGAACAAAAAAAAAAGTGCTGTAAGTGAGAGCTGGAAAAACATATGTCCTTGTTAGGATGTACTGACCTCAACAAATAGTTTTGGTTATGGAACAATAATACTGAATAGATACTGAATATGACTATAATTTTATGTCTATTTATGCCTTCACATATTTGCACTTTAAAATTGATTTTAATTAAATAAATCCCTATTGCTTTCCAAAAGAAAGGGGTCTAAAAAATTAATTGAAATTTGGAAACAAACAAATAACAAAAAATATGAAAATGTGAAATGCACAAATGTAATCAGTTTTGTTACTCTTGGCTAAAAAAAAAAACCTGCCAAGTGTATGATTTGATTATTATACTTGTTTTTCAAAAATATGAAAAGAACTTGCTTTTTGTTACAATTATGCAGCAATTTTGTCAAAATGTTCAAATTATATTAAATTGTTTATTTCAGTTTTGTTTTTATTAGTTTTATAAAGATAAATATCGCTTAAAATTAGCTATTTTATTGCTTATCGTAAAGTTATTTCTGCACACCATTTCCCATCAAGCAAATTATTTAAATTTAGATTATTTAAAAACATTTAAATTATATGGAAACATGTCAATGTATTTATGTGTGGTTTCTAAAATGCTAGTCATGAAATTAGCATCATACATTGTATAATTTCCCCCACACACACAACGCTATTACACAAAATACATAAGTGGAAATGACATTTATAGTTAGTAAATAAGACAAGTTTGTGTGCTGAAATTTATATAAAATAAAATTATTCTAGATAGTGATTCTGTAAAAATATTTATCTATTGATGATATATTGATGTATCTTTTTATTTTATATATTTAAATTTTATTATTATAATTTTTTTATAAATACATATCTATTTATAGTCTAAATATTTAAAATGTCCATTATTAGTTGAAGAAAGAAACACTTGGAAAATAATGTTTTTAGAAATAGCTACACTGTGCCAAAGGACACAATTCATATTTAACTACTCAGTCTCACCACTGGCAGATAAAACAAGTCATCTTTCTGTCAGAATCAACATCCCAAGCCTCTAGAAAGCTATTAAATCATTTCCTGAGTGCAGTGTATGTGTAAAGGTTAGATGCACAGTCAGGGGGCCGAACGATTTGTGGCTTTGGGACACAGGGGGCTGATTCACCGACGGTTTCATCCTGCCACTGCCGTAAGGCAAAGCCTTCTATACTGTACGTTCAATCTTCTACTGGAGCAGCCTAGTTTAGTTGTACACTCTTAAGTCTACTTCAAACCAGTGGTGGAATTTCCCACAACCCACATCTCGAGTCGGCTAGCTTTCTCCACTTTACTTCAAACACTGGGAGGATTGAATGACCATTCATTAAGTTTAAGGCACTGCAGAAGATGAGGTGGAATATAACAAATTACAGCAGAAAACAAACAATTACAAGAAACGG
Source organism: Danio choprae (assembly GCA_903798125.1). NCBI lineage: Eukaryota > Metazoa > Chordata > Actinopteri > Cypriniformes > Danionidae > Danio > Danio choprae. The sequence continues at coordinate 13,583,852 of CAIGQW010015581.1, read as the reverse complement.
AAAGGAAAGGAGAAAGGAAAGGAAAAAGGAAAGGAAATGAAAAAGGAAAAAGGAGAGGAGAGGAAAGGAAAGATGAATGAAATGGAAAAAAAGGAGAGATCCATTTCTTTTCCCAATAGTGAGACACAGTATGGTCAGAAGTGCATTAACCTCCAGACCTTCTTTCCTTTTGACAGCACATTGCTCTTCTTGCTTACACAAGTGCTAAATTCTTAAAGTGCTAGCACGCTTTTCTAAGAGAATCCTCAGATGGATCTCTGGAAAACATTGCTTTATTGGGATGTTCTCCAATTATTACACATATGGAGGATCACAATCAGGTTAAATACTTTAAAGGTTAAATACTTCCGAATTGTAGGACCAAATTAATCATAAAATAAAACTAAAATCTATGAAACTGGAAAATTAAATAATAATAAAACACAAAATTAAGTTTCATCATTGTCTTATGTTATGTATATTACCCTATTATGCTTTTTTTTGGTCAAATTATATTTCACATCACCGCATTTATCATATGATACATTGAAAAAACATCTTTCCAAAACCCTCCTTTGGACCAGCTGTGTGTGACTGATCTACCACTTTTCAGAAGTTATTGCCCATAAATTTTAGCTCCAGAGGCTTCCTCAATTCCCAGCAATTATATAGATCATAGAAGAATAAACATGTAATGAATTTTACCACATCAAATTAACCCGGAGTCTGATGGCGAACAACTGGAAGAACTACTTGTACAACTCGTATCTCAAAATCACAAGTAAGTACATTGAGATGTTATAGTTGTATAATTCCAATATGCAAGACCATTAACAAGTGCTGCATGTGCATCATGGTTGAAAAGTAAAAAGTTTTTTTTGCAAAAATGCCACCAGAACAACTGTCATTTTGCAACATTACATTTAGATCTGCATGTTAGTTTATTCAAGTTTATTCATATACAGTATATATACACATACAGTGGGGGAAATAAGTATTGAACACGTCATGTTTTTTCCTGGGAACAATATTTCTAAAGGAGCTGTTGAAATTGAGTCAGATTTTGGTAAAAACCTAAATGATACAAACGTTAAAATAAAATAAAAAAAACACTCTCATTTGGAAAATTAAGTCACATGCATTTATCAGGGGTGATTTTTGCAAACTAAAAATCTTGATGGTTCTGTGGGCCTCGTCTATCAAATATGATCTTTACTTCAAGTCAAGTGATCCTACAGCTTGATTTTCTTTCTCTGAAAGTATTTGAGAGTTTCCTTGGCTGCATTTTGGATCATTGCATTGTTAAAATGTTCACCCTGGTTTCATCTTCATCATCCTTATAATGTAGATGCTGGACTGAAGCAGCTCAATGCATTACAGATATGCTCACTGAATACAAACCTAACAGATCACTCAGATCTTTAGAATCCTATAAACTAGAAATTCCAAAAGATCAGTCAAAGCATGGTGAATCCGCCTTCAGCCACTGCGCCCCCCGCTGCTGGAATCAGCTTCCAGAAATGATCAGATGTGCTCCAACATTAGGTACATTCAAATCCAGACAGAAAACACATCTGTTTAGCTGTGCCTTTACTGAATGAGCACTGTGCTACGTCTGACAAATCGCACTATTATGTCTTTCTTTTCTTTTTCATTCCTTTATAACCTGTTCTAACACATTTTAATCTGTTTTTATCTGTTTTCATATTATTTGTTTTTATTATTATTTTGTTTATGTAAAGCACTTTGAGTTGCCACTGTGTATGAAATGTGCTATATAAATAAACTTGCCTTGCCTTGCCTAGCTAATATTCAATACTTTTCCCTGTGTCATTTTATTCTATTACACATAACTTAATTTGTAAACTGATTAGTTTTGTTTTCTTTGCATATATGGATTTCTTCCGGGGAAAACATCTGGGGAAAATTTCAAGTCAACAGCACCTTTAGAAATATGTTTATTTGAGAAAAATGGTGACATGTTTAATACTTATTTCCCCCACTGTATATAAAATATTTTGTATGTGATCTCTGACTCTAATGTATTTCTATCCTTCTTTCTATCTAAACCTTTCTATCAGGACCTTCAAATCATGGCTACACTTTCACCTTAAACAGTGAGAGGCGCGTATTTACTTCCAACACATCAAACAACCAAACAACCACGTGTCCCCATGTGACAACAATTTCATGCTCATATAGCATTACATTATCTGCAGCCCTCAGAACATGTCAAAAATGATAGCAACGAGACACAGGCAGAAAATAAGGCAAGTCCCAGGCACAAGAATAATGTTCCCACTACTATCTAATCAATATGTCAATCCCTGCCACCTTCAGATAAAAGACACAGGACTATCCCTCCGCATCGCACGCTTCAACACCTCTGGGTAAATTGAAGTGCATCCAAAGCTTCATCCTTTTAGAATGGATTCCAGTGAAAGAAATTTCAGGATCCAGCAGCATCATATTTTATTTTAGATAGATAGATAGAAGTATATGGTAAATAACAATACATAGAACTATAGAATGAAAGATAGACAAATAATGACTGTTCTTGAGAGTATATGCTTATAGGTGCTTTACAAGACAACTCATTTAAATAATTAAAACATTGAGCATGTACAACATGGACATTTCAATGATTTTAGCAACAACTACAAATGCAAACAAGATGGCACGAGCATTTCTAATTCAAGAGATGAGAAAGAAACACCTGACAAATTCTGTCTAACTAGACTATAAATCTCCTGGCCTGCATTTTACATCTTGAGCCTTGTGAAATGAACCACATTTGCAGTTGTTGCACATACAGGGACCATATGTGTGTCTATCCGAGAATAAATAAAACATGAAGCTAGTCCATGCATATGCCTATCAGTGTGCAGCGCTGTCTCTGAAGTATATGTGATGTGTTACTTCATATGTGATGTGAATTTGCTCCTCAAAACTAGGGACATGCTCAGGTCATGGCCATTTTTGTATATGTAAAAGCCAAGGATATTGTAGTTTAGCATTTTTAAATAGATTTTTTATTTCGATACTATTTTTAAATCTGCTGTACATTTCAGTTTAGCTTTAGTTTGTTTCATTAATGGTTTTGTTAGTTTTAGCTTACTTTATTCATTTATTAATTTTCCTTCGGCTTATTCCTTTATTTATCAGGGGTTGCCACAGCAGAATGAACACCAACTATTCACCACACACACACACACACACACACACACACACACACACACACACACACACACACACACACACACACACACACTCATACACTAAGGCCAATATAGCTCATCCAATTGACTTACAGCCCATGTCTTTGGACTGTGGTGGAAACCGGAGCACCGGGACAAAAACCCACGCAAACACAGGGAGACCATGCAAACTCCTCACAGAAATGCCAACTGGCCCAGCCGGGACTCGAACCAGTGACCTTGCTGTGAGGCGACAGTGCTAACCACTGAGCCACTGTGCCACTGTGCCACAGTTTACTTTTTATTTTGTGAAAATATTCTAATTTGTTATTAAATGCTTATTTTCAGTTTTAGTTACTTCTAAGTAATCTACTTCATATTAAGGAATATCATACTGTATATGTAGGTAAACAGTCTAGTTTTAAGGATAAGATCCTTTTGTATATAGTATTTCACCATCTTTAGGTGCTTCTCTAAATAGCCGCAGGTCAGATTTTACACCAATAAGTGGTAATTATTCATTCATTCATTTTCCTTCGCCTTAGTCCCCTTATTCATCAGGGATCGCCACAGCGGAATGAACCCGCTAACTTATTCAGCATATGTTTTACAAGCAGATGCCTTTCCAGCTGCAACCACTGGAAAACATCAATACACACTCATTTACACACATACACTACGGATAATTTAATTTATTCAATTCACCAACACCGCATGTCTTTAGACTGTGGGCGAAATCGAAGCACCCGGAGGAAACCCACACAAACACGGGGAGAACATGCAAACTCCACACAGAAATGCCAACTGACCCAGCCGGGACGAACCAGCGACCTTCTTGCTGTGAGGCGACAGTGCTAACCACTGAGCCACCATGTCGCCTTAAGCAGTAATTAGAAAACGGTTATTAATTTTTGTTAATTATCATGTTATTTCAGTTTTTCAGCGACGGATGTTTGATTCGTTTAGTCTTATTTTTTCATTTATTGTGAAGTTTTTATTTGACTTCAGTTAATAAAAAATTTTTTTTTGACCAATAGTTTAAGTCTTGGTAACCTTCATAAGATCTACAAAATTTTGCACTGCGTTGTATTGAGAGACTTAAAAATAAATCAAGTTGTTGGTGGATATTTCATAAGCGGTGTTTGCATTGCTTAAAGTGATCATTAATAAAGGTATATGCAGCTATCATCAGATTTTAATAATCTGAAAAATTGGCTCAAGATAATCTGGTTACAGCAATCGAGTTAATGCCTTTAAATGTGGCTTACATAACTGGATCAAATTATGATTAATACTGGAATATTTGTGCACATGTAAACAAATACAAGACCAAATAGAGTAATATAATATACTATAATATAACTAAACTGAAAACATTTTGGCATATCAAGTATAATTGTGACTAGCTTTCGAAATCTACAGCTAAAAGGGTTAAACATGCAATATGAACATGACTTCATAAGAGAATCTTGTACATACATACTATTAGTATACTGGAGCAACAGGGTGTCTGGAAAATTTTACATAATTGAATGGCAAACAAAGAAGACTCTTGGGTAATCAAGCTCAAGTGAGCTAAGCAGCTATAAAATGACCCAGTTACAAGGCTGAGATAAAACCTACTCTGTGTCTGTGTATGTGCATGTGTGTGCGTGTGTTTGAATGTGCATGTGTAGGAGTGTCTGTTAAAATGTGTAATGGTACAGTTAATTTCTCATTTCATGAGTCAGGTAGCATATTTTTGATATATACGTTTATAACACACACACACACACACACACAAACACACACGCACACACACACACACACACACACACACACACACACACACATAAATGTATATAAATAAATATTATTCAGAACCCTGTCAAATTCTGACTTAGAGTTTTTGTTCAAATGAAAATAAAAGCTGAGAAATATTTTTTCCACAATGATGCCTCTAGTACATTGTCTTATTATCTTTTGGGAGAAGCCATTGACATTTTTGGCCAAAACTGGTTGCTGGTTGAATAAAAGTAGCTTTAAGTCAGAATTTGCCAGGGGTATGAGTAATTTGAGTAATGGATGACTTCAAATATGTGCTAATCCAACAAGGTGGATTAGAAAGTGATCTTTCTCACATAGAAAACATCTCACCAATGCCCAACAAGCTGCTCATTACAGGCGAGAATCACTACATAGATGTCAGAAATCTTCTAGAAGCCAAGTGTGAAATCATGACTTGGCACTTTGTTTAAAAATGACACTTAAGTCACAGGAACAACTATAATGCATAAGAACAACTTATTCAAAACAAATACACAATTAAATTCAGATGTTTTCAACTAAACCTATTAAAGCAGATTGAAGAACAGTTTGTTTTTCACACATTAACTGACTTGATGTTGAAGATTTCCATTAAAAACTCCAGCAATGTTCTTGCCAACCAACTTTTGGTTGCAAAACTGATTATGCATATTTGAGCAAAAAATAAATAAAAATACATATGGTTTGTTACATGCTATCGCTAATCAAAGCAAACTGGAATTTTCATTATCCAAAGCAACTAAATTTTGATCAGTTTCTAGATTTTTTGGGAGAATCAAACCCATGAGCATGGCATTGCTTCTACAAATGCCGAACCAGACAAAGAAATTGTATTTTTTACTGCATGTCTTTAGAAAATCCAGAATGTTATTTTTTTTAAGTCTACAGAGAGCAAGCTGTTAGCAAATCTGGCCTTTACTTTTTCAATTATTATACCCGAAAACAACACTACTGTCAGTGCTATTGTGCCTAAAAACATTTGCTTGCAACAAGGCAATATTTGATTCTAAAGCCTTTAGAAGCTGACTGGGAGAATTCTTGAATGGCAAAATGCCCAGTGAATTACAGATGTTGGCGTTTTTTTTCTTTGTTCTCTCTATTCAGACAGTACCCATTTATTACAGTACCCAAATTGTCTTTCTACTGAGCAGGTAGCCAAGTTTTATTGGAACCATAGTTTTTTGTTTAGTTTTTTTGGTCAGTGAAGTACTCCTTAAAGAGTACACTAGCAAAGATATAAAAACTTAAAGCTAAAGACTCCAGTATAAATGTAGAATAAATAATAAATTTTTTGGTAGGACTGGTAGGACTGCATGATACTGAAAAAATATGCAATATGAGATGTTGTTGAGTATTGTGATGATATTTCTCACAATATTACATTTCCATGGAGAAGTGCTATTTTTATTAGCTACATATTTTTATAAATCATGTTATGTTCATGCTAGAATTGGTAATACTATGTCGAGGTGCAAATGTTTAGACATTAAATGGCTGAAAACCTTGGCAGATATTCTGATTCGTATTGGCTGTTGTCACTTTCCTTGTGTGTGTCTCTACTCTTGCCATCAGTATTTATTTTCAAATCTCTGCTCTGTTCATCTTTGGGCCTAGTCTAGTCAAAAGAATAATAGCACCTACTGGGTACCCTAAGTCTACATTTTTGTAAAATGTAAAATAGGTATCTCTGGGTAGGTTTCATTACACGTTTCAGATGACAAATCCATTAGAGGGCACTCTAGTGGCACTGTCTACATTTTTGAGTAGGGCCTGTCTGCGAACTGTAAGACAGGGGCGTAACAGGAAGGGAGCGCAACTTGTAGTAGAGGCTTAACTTGAAGTTATCGAGACCCACGTCAAAACTATATTGTCAGCAAGATGGCCCTGTACCCATCACAGTTATTAACATCTATACTTACCCAAACCCTAAACCCAACCATCATAGTTATTAACGTCTACACCTTCCCCAACCCTCACAGTTATTAATTTCTACACCTTCAGCCACAAGTGGCGAAGGCTTTTATACTTGACACACTTGCCATTGTACTGTTATTTGCAACCACAGGGGTGACGCAAAGTAGGCTCACTGTCATGACAAAATGGATGAAGTTATCAGCGAGTGGAGTTGCAAAATGAATGAATATAATATAATTAAATGAATAGGTTGTGGATAGATTTGGAGAAAACACATGAAAACATTTGCTGAAAACGTTCTCTGGAAAGTATTTCTGCCATTTTGCCAACAACATCTCGTTGTGACATCTTGCATGGTTCAATGGGATCTCGATAACTGCAAGTTACGTCTCCACTAGAAGTTACGCCCCTCTCTTGCAGTCCACAGACAGATACACTTGACATTTCTGTGAATCTGAAAGGTGTAACTCAAAGCAAGATTTGTTGTACATTTCAGATACATGTCCTGCTTGTACATGTCCACAGGAAGGTGGTGTTTCTTGTACAGATCCCCTAGACCAGTGAACCACTGACCTGAGGCCTTCCCTAAACCCAATCATGTTTTCAAAAGCAATGTGCACAAAAGTGCATTGTGATTACGTAGCTTTACCTTGATTTTGTATTGTTTTTTTCTTTTTTGTGGAACCATGCCTCCCCGGACTCGAACCCGAGCACTATGCATTACAAGTACAACACTGTACAAATTGAGCAATTGGAACTACATTTATACTTTTCAGTTGTCCAATGTTTTGGTGTTATAGTTAATTATTTACATATTCTAATTTTCTGAGATACTGAATTTTAGACTTTAATTGTAAGCCATAATCATCAAACGTAAAAGAAATAAACACTTGAAATATATTAGTCTGAGTCAGAGATGGGAAGTAACAAAGTACAAATACTTCGCTACTGTACTTTAGTAGATTTTTGCGGTATCACTACTTTACTCCACTATTTATTTTTTTGACAACTTTTTACTTTTACTCCTTACATTTTTACACAAAGATCTGTACTTTCTACTCCTTACATTTTTGAATTGGGCTCGTTACTTTCGCTTTTGTGTGTTTGGTGGCGAGATCTATATTATTTCTTATCATTGCGCAATTTGAGCGCCTTTTTGATGCAGTCAATCTATGCAGTCAAACTTTATGCATTGAGATATATTTCCGTTGAGTTCATATTTCCTAATACAGTCATTATGCTGTTTTTAAGTTTTTTATTGATTTTTTTATTGACTATATGATTTTACATATAGGCCTATACTGTTGTCTTAAATTATTTTAACAAAAACAAAAATTTAACAAAACTACATGCTGAACGCTGTAAGTTTGCGTCAGGATGATGATACATGGGTCCACATTTTTCCACAATGTTGTGCATTAATACAGGGTGTGATGCTCCTTTGCTACTTTCATAAAATTGGCAGCAAATATTTTACATAAAACTTTGAAATGCAAGTTATTTTATATTAATGTATCAATCCTTTGTATGTATCCTTGAATGTATGTATCCTTTAGCTTAGTCCCTGATTTATCAGGGGTCGCCTCAGCTGAATGAACCACCAACTATTCCAGCATATGTTTTACACAGCAGATGCCCTTCCAGCTGCAACCCAGTACTGGGAAACATTCATACACATTCACACACATACTTATAGACTGCGGCCAATTTAGTTTGAATTCTATTCACCCATACTGCATGTCTTCGGACTGTGGGGGAAACCGGATATTTACCTACCTAGTGAAACTAAAACATGTAGTAGTAATGGGTACTTTTTACTGAAGTAAATTTTTGAGTCCGTACTTCTTTACTTTTACAAAAGTGTACAAAAGTGTAATCAATACTTCAACTTTTACTAAAGTCATTTTAAACATGAGTATCTGTACTTCTACTTGAGTAAAGGATGTGTGTACTTTTGCCATCTCAGTGAGTGGCACATCTCAGGTCTGAGTGTAATGAATCTATATAATATATGAATTTCACTTTTCGAACTGAATATGCACAAATGTGCAATTTATATTTCATTTTAAGTGTACTTTGTTGTATACAGAGAAAGTGTAAGAAATGCTGAAGCAAGATGTTCCTCATCTGTACAAAAAAAAAAGTGTTTATATTGGGTTTGAGAATGGCACACTTGGCATTACTCGAGGATCTAGCAAGAGCGCATATATTTGACTTGGCTGTAAAGGAAAGCTTGTACAGAAAGCCCTTATTTGGAGTTGATTTAGGTGTGTTTTATGTGTGAAAAACCTTATTTAGAATACACTAAATTCACTACTGAATGTGTGAACGAGTCGGAAAGGGTGTGTAAATACAAACAATAATATACATAATTATTAGTAAAGCAGTACACATTGGTATGTTTTAGCATCTGGCATTATAAATGAACATTCTGCCTCCTGAACATACAGAGACTACTGTGGAGCAGTAAAGTATATTTGCTTCCCTATACTTACATGCTTGCCATCCCCTAAAAACACAGGCTTACAGCTGGTACCTTATTTACAAACACTGTTTTTGCCACGTCCAGCCATTCTGTCCAAACCTCTGCAAATTTGAACGTGGCACAAAATTATACACTGCGACAAAAATCAACAAAAATGCAGTACTGGCTTCTCATAATACCAATTTCCATTTCAATGTAAAAGTTCTACTTGACGCAGGGGCTGAAATCAGTACGAACTGGACTATGAATAGCATGAAGTATATTTCTTCATTGTGTTTTAATCATATTTTTGAGCCTGGCTCATACTGGCAGCTTCAGCAATCCTAAAATGAACCTCATCTGGGGCTTTTCCAGGATTCCAGTTCTTTCTTCCAGTGTCAGATACATTAACAACAGGCTAAAATAAAAATGACGTGCCTGCCAGTGGAACTAGGAGGATTCTTTGCTGCTGTCTTTATTTTATATTTGTGCAGCCATCTGCAGTAACAGGCATAAGTGATAATTAGCCATTAGTCATAAGCTGATCCCATTTCTGCCCTTGTTAATTACCACGCTGGTGCCAGTGGAGGAAAGAAAGTGATCGGCTCATATTTTTCCACATCGAGATGTCACTCATCACTTACAGCGAATTCTCTCTCTCAGAGAGATGATTGGCCCTAGATTGATGAAAATGGCTAGGTGCAATGATCATTACAGTTAACAGTGCGCCGTGATTGACAGGATATTACCGAAACATACCGGTCAAGTCCCTTTCTCTCATCCCAACCTTATAGCTTAGTGTTATTGCGCTGATTATAGAAGACGATTTGGCAAAATCAGGCTTCTTTGCTTTCTGTTTATCCTTCAGCTGTGACAGTGCTAGTCCTTGAGATCTCAGCAGGGCAAATGCTAAATTTGCTTAAATGCCGTCACTGGCATATTAAATATCATCCCTGTTGAGATTAATCATTTGTGTGTTTTTATAATGGTGCTGAAAACAGACTGTGCTTTCTCACCACACCAGGAGATACTTCAAATCTACTCATTTCAATGCAAGTTCACACAATGCTCAGGCAGTTTGTGTTCATAAAAGGCATCTTAATTCCCTCTGCAGCTTTGTGGCAGTTGACAGTTTGCTGTATTGTTGCACTGAACCTTTTCTTGTCTGAACGTCTCCCTCCCTTGATGCTTCTTTTTACATATTGAGCTTTCACAAACCATGGTCTTGAGAACAGGAGGCATCTTTCTTCGTGAGCAGCCAGAAGTGTTACACACACACACACACACACACACACACACACACATCGAAATATCAGTGATGATTTTTCATTTACAGTTTCACAGTTTTATTACACATTTGTGCCACATGAACCTTAGCATCTGATTTTCTTGTAAATGCCGGCTTCTATAACAAATAGCGAAACACTTTCAAATGCGTTTCTGTTCATTTTTATTTATTTTTTTTATTAAAAAAAGCTATGTATTAAAAAACACAATTTATGACTGATTAATGCTAATGTTAAAAAGTAATGTCTCTACTTTCAAAAAATATATATTCTGTTCTATTCTGACTTTTCCCTAACTTTCACTGACTAAAAAAATGAATGTCCATGACAAACGGAAAAACAGATCTCTTTTGTGCTTATATATTAATAATATAATGTTAAAATAATAACAAAACATTCAAATGATTTTAGCTAAAATATTGTTTTGCATGACTTTAATAGCCACTATAACAACAAGTGATAATAATAATTTACCTCAAAAAAATTTTTTTTTTGAAAAAAAAAGTTGCAAAGTGCTTTCTCCCCTATATTTGACAGCTCAATAGTTGTTTTACAAACATTGGATTTAACGTTTTTGCCATTACTTTTAAACCCCCAGTCTTTGAAGTGGTAATTTTAAGGTTAAAGTTCTTACAATTTATATTATCCTTTTATGTTAGCCTTGATTAGTTAAAAAGTACAATAACCATAACAATTGCCATGAATTAGCACACAAAAAGAGGTTTAGAAGGATAACATTTTGATAAATGGAAAATAAAATTTAAACCGACAAACAAAAATCTCTGATATTCACTGATTGGACTATTTGTTTTTAATGTAATTTTAAAATCCCAAGATATTCCAGAAATCCCATGACTCGTGGGAACCCTGATTACAATATATATTTATTGGTATCTGGTACGGGTGACAAGGTGGCTCAGTGGTTAGCACTGTCGTCTCTCAACTAGAAGGTCGCTGGTTCGAGTCCCGGCTGGGTCAGCATTTCTGTGTGGAGTTTGCATGTTCTCCCTGTGAATGAGTGTGTATGGGTGTTTCCCAGTAATGGGTTGCAGCTGGAAGGGCATCCGCTGTGTAAAACATATGCTGGATAATTTGGTGGTTCATTCCGCTGTGGCGACAATGAATGAATAAATGGTATCTGGTACAGTTGTTCAACACAATAAGCACATTACTTTCACTGCAATTCAGTGCTTTCAGTTATATAGACATAGTCAACAAAAACAGCAAAACTGAACAAACACATCTAGCCTTGAAGCAGATGATCTACAGCAGCAGAAAAGTACATCAGTGCCACTACTGTCACCTAAAAACAAGAAACATGGGACTACAATTTAGATATGTTCAAAAAACCGAACAAGACTGGTAAAAGGCTGCCTGACCTGGTGAGTCTTGAATCAATACACATTTAGACAGTAAAACCCAGATTTAATTGTTAAACTATATGCAACGGCCAATATTGTGAACATGGATGGATTTTTATTTGAACAGAAAATTTTGCTCTGAAAGTAGGAATCATGCCACAAAACAAACTGGATATTCCTTTACATTTCTGGGCAGCGCGTGTGATTTTGCCTCCCATAAGGAAAACCCTATTAGACATGAGTCAATCTGAGAACTGGCTCCAGGAGCAAGTTCACAAGGACAGAGGTTGATAACATGGGAATAACCACAGCTGCCCATCTGCACTCACTTTAGGCTTACTGCTAGAAGATATTTTAGGTTATAAATGAGCTGGAATTAGGACAGCAGAATGAGTAACATGTAAACACACATAAACAGAGCTTAGACTCAATGTTTTATGACTTTCCTGGGGTAAAAAAAAGTTCCTGGAGTTCTTCCACCACAGCTACAAAAAGGCCAACCGCACACCATATTTCACTGTAAATTAGAAATTAGCCCTTGAACCTAGAAGAGTTGTGCTTTTGGTTTCAGAAGCATTATAGCCAAACAGTTTCAGGGTGATAATGTTCTACTTGGAAATATGTTTCATGAATTATTCATCTATAAAGAGAGCAAGAGAGAGTGAGCAAAACTGTCCTCATTCAAGCTTCTACAAGAGTGAAGTGTGAGATCTGAGTGTTAATGAATTGGAAGTGGAGGGCCATCTAGCACTGCACCATGCTATGCTGAGCTAACTTTAGTCTGGACTATTTTGGTTGGGCCCAGTGAAGCGTGGTGTTAAAGGCTTCTCCCAGCCTCCCTGTGCCTGCTACTGACCTGGATACTTGCAGCAAGAAAATTCATACTCGCATATTCCAGGCAAGGAAATGCTAAGAGATGAGCTCGCAAACCAAAGTGTTCTATATAACAGTAGGGGTCCAATGAGGCACATTCTCAAACATTTTCAGAATGGATTTTTTATTGGTATGGTACGCAAAACAAATACAGTGTGGATTTAACCACTGCAGGTGTTGAATGTAATTTGAAACTTCTACTTGTATACTTTGCCTGTGCAGTGTCTGTGCAGTGAATGAAACTTCATGACACATTTTATAGCGCAATTCCCATACAATAAAGGCAAAAAGCTTTGAGTTTTGTTATTTTTGATAAGAAAGAGAGGGTTGGCTTTCAAATTTTGTACATTTTATAAGGAAATTCAAACAATAAATGCTGTTTTGATAGGGTGACCATATTTCAGTTTGTAGTTTAAAGACAACAGGAGGTGGAAGGGGTGGGTGGGAATTGGTTGTAAATACTTGACAACTGCATTCATAACCAAACAACTATGCTACTGAACTTTAATACTTAAATAACATCCTTTCTATTAAACCTTTAGCCCTTGACAAGATTAATAACAAAAAAAAACTTTTACATGACACTTTCTTTTCGATAGGTTAAGAAAAACAACGAAATCCTTTGAAATTAGAAAAACAAACAAAAAAATCATTAACTGCAAAAACGGCCAGTAAAATGCCAGTAACGGCCAGTAAAATACATTCTTTACAGTTCACTACTGTAATATGCACTGCATTGTGGGTCATTTTAAAACTTTTACGGTAACTTACTGCATATTAGGAACTTGCTGTATTTTACTGTAATCAAAGTAATCCAGTACTGCAACTGTAGTTGAAGACAAAAATGAGAGTTATTGAAAACAAATCTGTCACTTGTTTGAAATTTATTACATTTAATAGTAAATACTAAAAAAATAAAGGTTTTGTATTGTTAGTGTGAAATGTAAATAAATTACAGTAAAACTATTGTAGAGATGATCATACTGTAAAATCTTATTGTGGTAAAGGGCATTTTACCATAAAACGAAGTTGCAGTAAAGCTATTTTATTGTAATATTAATTTGTGTATAGAGCCCTGCTCCAGTAAAACACATTTACAGGTAAGTTACTGTAAAGGGGCAGTTGTAGTAACTTGCTGGCAACAGTGCTGCCAGTGAGTTACCGCAAAAATACAATAAAAATGTCTAACAGTGTGTTGCCTTGGCACTGAAGGACTGTGATGGACTGGCCAATGCTATTGATTGCCAATGATGTGTATTTTTTTTATATATGTCACAGCAAAAGGACAGTTTACATTAATCAGCATTACTCAAGAAGGACCCAAAATGTACCCAAATTAGCCCAAAGGTTATAGTTTTCATCAGTAGTCCCTTATAGAGATTTATAGATATTATAATGTGGGGTGACAGATCGCTGTGTAGGTGCCACAGTTCTTTTTTTACAGCTAGTAATAGCATAAAATAAACATGAATAAACATATAAACATGTCCAACATAATCTATATTTCAACTGTGGAAAGATGTCAGTTAAGCAGTTTGACATAATATGCTATATTGGATTACTTTAACCACAGGCAAGTCTTTTTTCTTTTCTCTTTTCCTTTCAATGGAAATCAATATTTTCTTCAGCAAGGATGCAAATAAATTTATCAAAACTGACACAAAAAGGTCAAATAAAACCTCAAATAAAATACTGTTCCTTTCAATGTTCTATTCACCAAAGAATCGTGTCACAGTAACGTTTGTTTCTGTTTGGATCGTGATGTATAGATTTTGTGAGAATGGTTCTTGTGATCAGATAAATTATTTTACAAGATTTCTCTGTATTTCCCAGAGATGGGTTGCAGCTGGAAGGGCATCCGCTGTGTAAAACATATGCTGGATAAGTTGGCGGTTCATTCCGCTGTGGCGACCCCAGATTAATAAAGGGACTAAGCCGAAATGAAAATGAATGAATGAATGATTTCTCTGTATTTACACAGCAAAACCCAAAAACTAAAACAAATAATGCCGTAAGTTTTGAGAAAAGCATTTAAATCATTTTTAAACAGCAAAAAAAATTGTTTTATTAAAGGGGTGGTCCACTACGATATATTTTAAACTTTAGTTGATGTGTAATGTAGCTGTGTGAACATAAACAACATCTCTGAATGTAAGACGCTCAAAGTTCAATGCAAAGGGAGATGTTTATAGAGTTAGCTTAGCAAAGCCTACAGCGAACGAATTTGGGGACTACAAAAAAATACATCTGGGCTAGTGAGATCATAAACGCTTCAGGTTACGCGCATAAACTCTGCGCAGCAACGGGGCGTGGCCAGATGCGCTTTAATGCTATAGCAGAGAAAGCTAAAATGCCGTCCAAACGTGCTATTTCCACAGAGCTTCTTCTGTTACTGTATTTGGGCTTCCAAAGGACACGAGAAAAAGTTTAATTTAAATTTAATTTGAATTATGCTCCAGAAAATTATAATATACAGCTTGCCTTTGACAAAGGAGAACTTCCAGAATCTCTCCCAGTTCAGTGCTGGATTCGGTTAAAAACTCCTCCAACCGACAAAGCTGTGGATTGTGAGCCACAACCTGTAAGTATTTTTATTTGTTAAAATTGATCTATTAAATTCAGTTTCTAGCATTAACAGTATGTTGTAGTGAGGATGTAAACAACGCGAAATGCTGTTTGGCACCGTTAACAATTTAGCTACAAATTCATATATATCTGTCAAACCGCTGTAAACACACACACAATCTTTAGCAGCGTGTGCAGTGTCTCTCTATGCGGCCACTTGCAGTGTCTCTTTAATCATGCGGCAGCTTTCCGTGCGTTATACATCTCAAATAACAAACTCGCAAAAGATATGAGAACGTTTCATTTTACTTACACATGCTTATTCCGAATATATGTGAAAGACACTTGTGAGATTTTATTTTAGAGAGTAGGCGTGAGGTGTGCTAAGGCATGTGCGCTTCATTGTCTGTCTGATTCAGGCTGCTAACGCGCATGCTTGTAGGGGCGTGACATGGTCACGCGGAGCCGATCCGCAAATCACAGCACATTATGTTAGCTGACCAATCAAAGTCTCTTGAGGGCGAGCCTTTTGGAGGAACTAAAAAATATGACATTCGTTTTCATGTTAGCTGAGTAGCTGTATATAATCAAAGTAAGATATATGAAAAAATATGAAAACGTGATTTTCTACAAGTGAAGCATGAGCACACATTGCTTTGCATCTTAAAAACACAACCAAGCCTTAAAAACACACTGGGGACCACCCCTTTAAAAAGTCTCTGCTTAATCCTGGAGAGACTGACAAATGTTTTCAACACTGACGATCAAGAAGCAACAAATTGGCATATTAGAACAACGTCTGAAAAATCACATGACACTGAAGACTGAAATAACAATGTCTACATTTTAACGTATTAATATCTACTTTTTTATTCAGACATATTCAAATATCTTCAAATAGAAAACAGTTATTTTAAAATGTAAGAAAATTTCACAATATTTTACAATATTTGACCATTTTCAATCATAAAAGTTCATATATAAAAATCGGAAGGATCCCAATGTGTACAGTATAACAGAAGCCGTTGTTTACAGGGGTTTTACATCAGTAAATGGGTTGCATTATTGCACAATTGCATTATTGTGCTGAATATTAACTCAGTTATATCATTCAGCCAGCTGATTCATCCACCTTGCTCATGTGACAGTTTAATTTAAAGAAAAAAGAAAAAAAAAAAAAAACTTAAATTCCCTTCATTGTGTACTCATCACCCTTCATTGAGTGACATCACTCACTTCAACAGCCCAAAAATACTAAATTAGTTATAGCTTTCGTTCACCCGTGACTTCAGATGATTACATTCTCTTTTTTCGTTAGATTTTCACAGCCTCTGCTGAGATGAGCTGAGCTGATGTGGACTGACCTACATTTGTGGCCAGTTGTATGTCAAAAAATAAATAAATAAATAAATAAATCAAGGTTTTCTTTCCATTTCCAGAGATCTTTTTCTTTTTCTTTTTTGTACATTTTGCCTTTCGACTGCATAGAATGAGCTTTGGTCCATTAACCAGTGAATCACAAAAAAGGGCCATTAAAAAGTCATCTTAAAAGCATAAGAAGATTTTGCGTCATTAAAGATGATTACATTCAAAGACTTTATTTTAAGGCGTTATTCAATTCATTAGCGCTGTCATTATGCTTATACAGTAGATATCTGGAAATTATATTAATTTATATTGACGTGTTTATGCTCCTGGGGTGAGCCTGCAAATGCTATACTGAACAATCAGGTTTGTCCTTCAGTTTGTGCCTTTGCAGTTAAGTGATTCATCCATAATTAGCAATGCACTCAAAATATTCCCTCCCCTAATCAAGGTGTTTGCCTTTTTGCTACACCATGGGAGAAAAATAAATCTAGAAAACAAGGCCAATTTACTTGTTTGTTTGTTTTTTTTCTTTCACTGTCATGGCCCTGTTTAGGATTAAGCTGCAAATAACTAGATCTTTTCCCTTGCTACAAGCATATAACCCCCTCAAAGCATTGTTCCTTTACAACTGTTTTTATCTCTATCCGTGTTAGAGTAGTAAATTGTTATTTATTTTCCATTATTCACATAAATACTTTATTCTGATTGGTCAACTGTGCCATCCGATGGCTGGCTATCCCTAAATAACAGCCTGTAAAAACTGATAACCCAGCTCATCAGGGTCACTGAAGTCGGGAATGTATGCTTATTTGTTTTTCTCCTCTAAAGCTTTGCATTTGTTGCATTATTAAAGTATAAAAATGCTAAATTATGTTTTGTGCATAAGTATTTATTTCATCTGAGCATTGTGTATTTGTTTTCTGGTTTTGTAAAAGTAAGTTGATGTTATCTTGCACTTTTATAATAGTTATATATAATAGTATATTTTTAATATCACATTAATGATTGTAATGGTTGTGATTTCATCATCTTCCCAAGACTATTGTTTTGACCGGTGTAACGTACATTGCATAACAAACAGGTAAAATATAAAAATAGTAGTAATTAGAATTTATTAGCATTATAATGGATTATTGGTAAACCCTTTAATTTAAGTAACAATTCACTCTATTAACTACTGGCTTATTACATGCTTATTATTAAGATATTGGCTGTTTATTAGTATTTAGAAAGTATGATCTTATTCTACATCCATAACAGCCAAAGTCTAAACCCAACTACTATCTAACTAACTAACTATTAATGAGCATCTAATTAGTAGTTAATTGAGCTAATACTCTTAGTTAAAGGCTTGTATAGTGTGAATTGTGACTTAAATATCAAGTGTCACCAGATTACTAGTAACATTTTTTCGGTCACACTTTTATAAAGGTACAATTCTCACTATTAATAAAACTAATAAGAAATTCTAATTTACTGCTTATAGGTAGTAAGGTAGTAGGTATGGGTAAGATTAGGGATGTAAAATAAGATCATACTTTATAAGCAGCCTTCTAATAAATAGCCAATAGCTTAATAATAAGCAGGTAATAAGCCAGTAGTTAATAGAATTGTTACATAAACTAAAATGCTACCATTTTTTCCCAAAAATAAATTACAATAAAATGTATTACATGTATAAAATGTAATGTATTATAATTAAAATCTATTCTATTCTTTGAAACAAACATTTCAAATAAATTGTAAGATCATAACATTCATTTGCCTTCGTTCATTTGAACATATCTTGTATTTAAAGGCACGCACACTCCATCATTAAGCTACAGCTGGGAGAATCAATGCGTCGCAAATGATCTACAAACAACATAATCACTATTTTCCAGCACAAACTATCTTCCTAAATATCAATAGCAGTTGCTGTGCTTTTCACCGTGTTTGGTCTGTCAGCAGAAGGCCATTCAACCGAGCTGTCAACTTCATGACAGCAACCTCATTCTATTGCCGTTCCTAAAACTCCTTTACAACACGAGATGAAAAATGTAATGTCACAACTCCACCATGAAAAGTCCAGAGGGCAAGCGCAAGACACGATTATACCACTGACTAAAAAAAACAACCATACAAACTACACATTAAGATAAAATACCTTCACCAAAAACCAAAAAAAAGAGCAAGATTAAAGACTTCAAGAACTTCTTAAAGGTTATTTCAAAACCTCATCTCTGTGGTGCAAAAATATTTTTGTCTACTTTACAGTGGCGCTTTGAAGGCAGAAATCTAACCTCTCCAGGATATAACAGTGGTGTTTTGAAGGTTAATTCCTCGGCGGTATAAAGAGCAAACTCTCTAAAGCAGTGCCCCCTGCCATCCTCTGTGCTTACAGAAAAAAAAAAAAACAAGCTGAGATAAAGAGCCTAGCACAACCTTCCATATCAAATGAAGCTCACGAGCTGCTCCTGAGTGCGAATCCCTCGGGTGCAAATCCCTCCCCCTCCTCCTCCTCCTGGGGAGCCTCTTTCTCTATTTCTCCTTCTCTTTTTCTCCCTGACAGTGAGCAAATATTTCACCCAGACTCTAATTGCCAAGGGCTGCAGCCTTCACTGCCACAGCCATTGCTCAGACTGCAGAAATGCAGCTTTCTTGATCTACTCTGGACTGAGGTTGACGGCTGTCAAGGAAATTTCAAACAGACAGATGGCTGACCGTCACGTTGCTCCCGGGTTTCTCTCAAACTCTCCGGTCACTGGTTGCAGTTTAAGGAGGACTAGATTATGCTGTCATTTTAGACTGTGGTAAAACAAATTCAATTTGGAGTCAGAGAGGTGGCTTGAGGTTTGGCTTGGTTATCGGTAATGTGGAAAATCATGGCCAAATAATGCAGATATATTGTGAGTATTTGTCTAATCAAAGTTAACAAGTATTTAGTATGAAATACACATGAATGAATGATTGGCTGCAACAGGGTTTATCAGAACGTGTAAGATATACATAAAATGATGCTGAATTTAAAAAACTGCTAAAAACTGCTAAAAATAATCTGCGATTATTAAATATAAGGTAATATACAAAAACAATTCAACAGAGATGCACTGATTAGTCAATCATTATTCATGTTAGCACACTCAAAAAATTATGTTCGGAGTTTGTTCAAACTACTCATTTTAAATGAGCTGAAATAATACAATTTTTGAGAGTTTTTTGGGGGAAAAACTTATGTTGTTTTATGTTCAATCCACTTAAATTTGTAAAAAAGAATAAGTTTACTTAAGGCGGTGTAGTTTATGCCCGTAGTGTATGTGTGTGAATGAGAGTGTATGGGTTTTTCCCAGTGATGGATTACAGCTCGAAGGGCATCTGCTGTGTAAAAAAAACATATGCTGAATAGGTTGGCAGTTCATTCCGCTGTGGCGACCCCTGATTAATAAGGGAACTAAGCCGAAAAGAAAATGAATGAATGAAGTTTACTTGATCTTGTCCCAACACAATTCAATTGTGTGGAAGCCAGCATTATTTACAGTTTAACTGATACAATCAAATAAATTATTTTGATACCAAATAAGTACAAAAAAACAAACAAAGAAAATAATCAAAAAAATGTATTGCTGTGTTTAAATTTACATGTTACAACATCACACTAAACATTAGATTTATCAATAAATAAAATTATTCATGTTTTTAGATATGTACTTTAAATCAGCATTAGATGCAATCATAATTTAAAAGTAAAAAATAAATCCAGCATACTTAATAAAATATCCAATATTGACTCATAATGTAAAAATGTAATGACATTTTTCATTAAATAGCTGCTTTGACCCAATCTACATTGTAAAAGTGCTATCATTCATTCATTAATTTTCCTTCGTCTTAGTCTCTTATTTATCAGGGGTCGCCACAGCAGAATGAACCGCCAACTTATCCAGCATATGTTTTACGCGGCGGATGCCCTTTCAGCCACAACAGCCACACAATACTGGGAAACACCCATAAACACTCTCATTCACACACACACACTCACACTCACACTCATACACTAAGGCCAATTTAGTTTATTCAATTCGCCTATACTTCATGTCTTTGGATTGTGGGTGAAACCGAAGCACCTGGAGGAAACCCAAGCAAACATGGGGAGAACATGCAAACTCCACACAGAAACGCCAACTGGCCCAGTCGGCGCTCGAGCCAGCAACCTTCTTGCTGTGAGGGGACGGTGCTAACCACTATGCCATCGTGCCGCCTAAAGCACTATCTGTGCAGCAGTCCAACAGTACAATAAACTATTTTCTTTTGTTGTTTAGTCAACATTAATAACATAGAAGCAACAGAATTGATCCTTGATACTTTGATCCTTTGTAACTTTTATAAGAATCAATAAATTTTAAAAATAATACACTAAAAACAGAGTAGTGATTTTGTTATAGTAACAGGGTAGTGATATTATGTTAACAATGTGTCTTTCTTTCTTTCTTTTTTTAAACTTTAATGCATCTGTTAAATGAAAGAAGAGCAAAGACCTGGTTTAAATATAAATATTATAATTAAAAACATTAGAGCAGACATAACTTTAATGCATGCAGAATTACATATAAAGTAATCATAATTCTCTTTCAAACATATGCGGGTAACACTTTAAAATAATGGTCCATTAGTTTATGATAGTCAATGCATTTACTAACATGAACAAACAATTAGTTATACATTTATTATAGTATTTATTGACCTTCGTTAAAGGTAATGTAATTTAACATGGTGCATTAACTAATGTTAACAAGCACAACTTTGGATTTTAATAATGCATTAGTAAATGTTGAGCTATGATTAATAAATGTTTTACTAGATTATTCATACTTCGTTAATGTTAGTAAATACATTAACTAATGAACCATTATTCTAAAGTGTTAACCATACCTGTATCCGAATATGGCACTTTCTGCCTAATGACGTAGTAACCAATCACAACATGGCTAATTTTAACATGTGTACAACATATGTGCCAAAAATAAACACAAAGCTATAAAATGGTTTTAGAACGCTTAGTACTTAAAGCCACTGCTCACCATTCAATTGCACTGTAAAGAAATAAAAGCAATGAGAGCATCCTGTCTTTAGTTTGATGTCACATGAGAACAAGCAAATGATGACT
Source organism: Danio choprae (assembly GCA_903798125.1). Lineage (NCBI taxonomy): Eukaryota > Metazoa > Chordata > Actinopteri > Cypriniformes > Danionidae > Danio > Danio choprae. The sequence goes on along the minus strand of CAIGQW010015581.1, from coordinate 13,561,896 downwards.
CTGCACTTTTTTATGAATAATCTTGGTGTCTGGAGCGAGGCATGCATATATTCTGGATTGTGCATGAGAGGATGCCCAATACTCTCCCACTAAACATGCAAGCCCATGGCACTGATTTTGGAGCACCAGCATCTTTGATCATCTTAGAGAATGACATCAGCAATAGCAACAACACTGACAAAAGGAAGGGAAGAATGAGGAGGATAGTAACAAACAAGGGGAGTCTAACCAGCCATGAAATTCGTCAGTTTCTTTTGCTGCATGGTGTGATTGCGCTGACATTGTTTGGAAGCTCCTGCTACAAATAGCCTTGTCTGCAGAATGGGGGAGGGGAGTGTTTTTTTCCCCTCTCCTTGCATTTCAAAGGTTGTAACCTGATCCAGCATCTTCCTGCTGACAGAGCTAAATGCCAGGTTTGAAAATTTGCAACACATATTGTGACAAGCCACCTAATAGTTTCCCTATACCAACTCTTTCAATCCAACTGTATATGATTTAGAACTAAAGTGCAGTGAATATGCAACATCGACTACGCGCATTTAACAAAAGTTTTGAAGTGGTCGCCTGCAAAAAGTGGTGGAGTAGGCTTATAGAGCAAAGATACGAGATCCTTTGCATTTATGGATGACTCATCTGACTTTTTTTACTATTTCTAAAGCTTTATGCGACACACTTTCCAAAGAGCTGCAAACATTGATTCAAGTACTTTCAATGTTTTTCCACTTACACCAGGCTTATATATGATATTATTATAGCACTATAACCATACATCCTCATGTTAACTTTAATCCAGGAATGGGCTTAGCATTGTAATTTTACAAGTAAATACTATCAATAGACCATTTTCACATTTTGGGGGGGTTCTCAGAAGTAGAACTTGTCTTAGTTGTGTAAACGTCTAGACAATGGGGTAAATGGAAACAGCAAATATATATTTTTGGACTCCCATTTGTTCCATGCTAAAAGAAAACATTTGCAATAGCATTGTTTAAAAGAAGAAAAAAATGACAGTATGTGGTCTTCGTGTGTACACTAGATATTTCTAATGGAGCATACACTGTTTTAACACTACTTATTGTACATTACAGAGAACAAGACAACAATGTAGCAAAAACAGAAAAGTTTTTTCTATACATTTATATTTTTTGACAAGTTATCGCTTACAGAGAAAACACTCAAAGGAGTCAAACAATCCCTATTCCAACAGATCCACAAAGGCTACAAAAAAAGGCTTAAGCATTTTAGTCCAGTACTCGAGTATGACTTTTTTTTTCTTTTTTTTTTTTTACAAAGTCACATTAATTCTCATGATAATGTTTTTTTGGTTTGTTTTTTAGCTATAGAAATCTTTTCCCCCATATTTATTTAATGTAATGTAAAATTATGTATGGTAACACTTTAAAATAATGGCATTTACATTTACTAACATGAACAATACATTTATTACACCATTTATTCATCTTGGTTAACATTAATGAAAATAATGTAAAGCACAACTTTGAATTTTTATCAAGCATAAGTATATGTTGAACTATGATCAATAAATACTGTAGAAGATTGTTCATAATGCCTGTTAGTAAATACGCTAACAATAGCTAATGGACCATTATTTTAAAGTGTTATCTGATGTTCTTTAGGTTTGTACTATGTTTAACAAACAACGATTTAGCCAAAATCCCTTTTTCTTTTTTTAAGTTTACTCCCATACAACAACGATCAAAAAGTTCCGCATTTACACAGATCTGCAAAAACGGCCAAAAACACTATTACTTATGTAAACAGTAGGCTATGTAAACAGCATGCCTACCTATGGAAAGTGACGACATACAGTCAACATTTCGCCACTTCGGCTTCATTGGTCTGCTGGTCAGGCTAGTGGGTTTGGTGTGTTCCACACGTCAGCTCTCATTGGGTTAATGTCGGAGCTCATCATTTAGAATTGGCGTCTGCCATCGGCTGAAGAGAGCACTCTGACTGGTTATTCAGCAACGAATCAGAGCACAAGTGTAACGTAGTGAAGTGACGTAGTGAAGTAAACTACTTTTCTAAAATATTTGCAAACGATACCTCCAAAATGAGTGACAATAACTGTGCATATACTGCCTGCAGCGTCTTACTAGAGAAGCATGAAGTGTGGCATAATATACCTCCATAAATAAATACAATATAAATGAATGTCACACACACTAAAATGTCATTTGAATGAAGCATAATCCCATCACACTCAAATCATGGCAGAATAACCTGTAGAGTCCACTTTGCAGAGCACTTGTTGTTGAATTAGAACAAATGTCTGATATAAAAAGAGAAACGTATGAAATGTTCAGAGCAGTGTGGCGCGAGGAGAAGGTTTGAGAACTGGTGGCTTAGTGTAAATTTTTTATTCACAGTAAAATGTGGTTTACCCTTTATGATCTTCCCTACTTTACAAAAGCCTGTTCCTCTCCTTCCAGGTAACTAAAAGCTGCAAATGTGCCGTTTTCCTCCCTGCCCCCATTCCTTTATGTCCCCCCTTTTCAAAAGCATGAAGATGCTCCAGGCACTTGTGTTTTGCCTCACTTTTTTTCTCTAGCCTCATAAAAAAAAGTTACAGGGCTATTTTCCAAAGCATTCTCTTTTTTTTTTACGGGAGAGATCCAAACACAACAGAGCGAGACAAAGGAAAGCAGACAACAAAATGAGCCCATAAACAATGAGATGTAGATGTGTGACTGAGCTGTAGCAGATGAATATGTTAGATGGAGAGAGGTTATAAGGTGCAGCGGATAAGACAGCCGCTATCTTCCTGACAAAACACGATTCTCCTAGGGATAAGGATAACCCTTGAGATTGAATATCCCTTTAGCCTCTTACACAAGACGTTTATGAAGAGCCTTTTTTCAAAAGAGCAGAGCTTCTGTATCAGATTGTGCCAATTTTATGCACCTTTTACATGTTCTTACTGCAGGCACTGACTAAAGGTTCAAAGTCTAAAGTGTGCAGTTTTAAATTAAGATTAAAAAAACGCCCCGCTGGCGATACTTGGCAATTGAAGGTAGGTGTTGGTTGCTGTCATGCTCTGAGAGATCTAAAATAACTCTGTGTTAACACTGCCATTTTTCTCCAATGCAGGTGCTCCAATTAACTGGTGCACAACTCTCCAAGTATGCAATTTAAACTATGCCATCTTTGCTTATCCTGAGCGGCCATTGACGTCCTGACAACAGTGATTGGCTGATGGCACAGTCCCAAAACCTTTGCTAGCAGCTTTCATTTAGCAAATTTTCATGCTAGCAAATTTTCAGTATAATACAATAATATATTTCCAGTGTTTACATTGATTGCTAGAAGGGTTATTTTGTTGTTGTTGTTGTTGTTGTTTTTATAACTTCAGATTTATAATGAAGGATTATTCCATAGAACAGTACAATAATGCCTCAAATAGCAGGGGAAAAAAAATAAAAGCACCATGCTAACCAGCTAAACACTTGATGCAAACTGTACAGTATTGGGAATTTAGAATACTAATAGTAAAAGAAAGATGCCACCAGATGATTTGTATAAATTCTTCTAAGATAAAAACCTATATCTGACCATATTTACATTTTTCCCCACTTTGAACTTCTTAGCATGTACAATCTTACACCGTCTATAGCTGATATATTAAAAATCTATAGGGTCATTCCTTTACAACTCAACCGCACCTCATTAGGTCAAATTTGTCGTCTTATGTAGAGAAATAAATCAAAGTAAAGTCAAACAAACATGTTAGCCACATATACAACGTTAAAGATGTATATTTACAGAGCAGTCTACTAGAATATTGAGTAATATTTAATTGTCTTTTGAGACAGTTGCATGCATATAAACTTATTTCCATATTTGTATGGTCCCAATTAATTGTCTTTCATCAATGTTTATGTTTGCCTTTCTTCAGAAAAAGAAAACTCATAAAAATCCAATTTGAACCATTTCTGAACAGTTTATGAGATTTGGTATATTTGACACATTTACCCTGAATTGTTTTGTGGGAACAAAACAAAATTACCAGTGCTAGAAGTGAATCATCATAATAATCAAAATTATGAGATCAGTTAAAAAATGCATACTAAATTACTTTAAGCAAGCATTAGATGATGGCAGTGGTAAAAACAAATAAAAAGATGTTTAAATGAAATGTGGCTTAAATATTTAAACTCAATAGACCAAAGCTTGTAGATCCTTCTACTATTTAATAGTGAAGTATGATTTCTGCTCCAGTAGCCTCCCCAAATAATGACCATTTCCAAACAGGTTTCCTGGACCCTGTCTCATTGGTTCAAACAAACAGATATCTGTCATATTCACTGTTGCTTTAACAATTACAGCAAACAAACAACAGAGGTTAACAGATTGTGTATATATAGAGAAATAGAGAGTATTTGTTGAGCATGTGAACACAATGACCAATCAGGGGTTAAGAACCTGCACAACAGTGCACAAATATTAACAGGACAGATGTTAAATGGACATTTTTAAAATAACAGTATCGATTGGTACAGACAGAGTTGACTTGTATTGTTCTTGTTCTCCTCCAATGATGTAGTTCTGTATTTTTCAATGAAAGAGTTAACGGACATCTACATTATTTGGAAGCAGATAATATGTTCTTAATTATACGTCCATGGCATAAAACACGTCTTACAGTCAACACTCAAATCAAAAGAACAACCGTGGGAGACAAATATTTTGTTTAACAGTAAAAGAGCCATGAAATTAGTCAAACAAAAGAATTCCAGAACAATGTCCAATTAACAAAGCCCCTTACTGTGCATCATGTATTCATGTCTCATTTCAATATCGCAAAACTTAATTAGTTGAGCTTTTAGTTAATTGGTTTATGGGGAAAGATGCATTGAGTCATGAGTTGCTTTGCCGCTTACACAAACATGATTAATTAAAACGTTCAGGCTTATGCTATCAAATTTACAGTTAAAGGCCTGCACAGCAGGTGTGACAAGAAATGAGGAGATCTTGACAAACCTTGAATTACCACTTTTCAAATCTGAACTCAATCACACTTTCTTTTGCAAGTCTCTCAACAATAAACAGCACTTCAGTTAATAAGGTTAGATTGTTTTCACTGCAACTGAGCTGTTCACTTTGAAGTTCCCAGTGTTAGAAGAGAATAAAAAGAGACATAAAAAGAGTGAGAAAAACAAGAAAAGAGAGAGACAGAACGACACAGATTTAGAATTATGCAAACAGAATGACAGTCAGATCAAGCAGACAGACAGATAAACTGGGACAAAATAACAGACATATAATAAATGCAATAAATGTAATAAATGTAATGACAGACAGTCCAGAAAGACAGACAGATAGACAGACAAAACTGCAGAGAGACACACACAGACAGACAATCAGAGACACATAAACAGACAGAATGACAAAAAATATATTTAAAAAGATAAACTGATCGATAGAAAGACAGATAATCAGAAACAGAACAACTGAACTGACAGACAAACAGTAGGACAGACAGACAGAAATACGGTACGACAGAATAACAGGTGGAGAAACAGACAGATAGAATGACAAAAGATAGATAGACAGAACGACAGACATAAACAGTAGGAAGGAATGACAAAAAGACAAAGAGAACAACACCGATATATGAATATAAAGAAAATGACAGACAGACCGAACAGGTAGACAGAAAGACAGACAGAACAACAAAGGTAAACTGTAGGACAAGTCTACAGGAAGAATGACAAACAGATATATAGATAGATAGAATGACAGATAGAAAAAGAATGACGCAGAAGGACAGAAAGACTAAATGACAGACAGAACAACAGTCAGATAAACAGCAGGAAAGACAGAAAAACAGACAGACAGACAGATAAAGAGCCGGACAGACAGACAAAATAACAAAATGACAGACGGACCAGAAAGACTGATACAATGACAGAGATAAACAGTAGGACAAAACGACAAAAAGGACAGACAGACAGACAAATAGAAGGACAGACAGACAGATTGACAAAATTACAGACAGATAAACAGCAGGACAAACAGACAAAATGACAGAACAGACAGACTGATACAACAACAGAGATAAACAGTAGAGAGACAGAACAACAAATAGATAAACAGCAAGACAGATTGACAAAATGACAGACAGACAGATTGACAAAATGACAAACATACAGATAACCAATACAACCCAGCAGGTACACAACATCATAAAACGTTAATGTTAGGTTAGATTTAGGTTGTGATGTCAGGTGACCAAAATTCAGAGTCCAAGTACAACGTTATTTTGATGTCCAATAAAGACGTCAAATTACATTGATATTTGGTTGATTTTAAGTTGTGTTGGAAAGTGGCCAAAGTCCAATGTCAAGCCAACATCTTAAACCAACGTCATATTGACGTCAAATACTGACATTTATCTGTCAGGTATGAAAACAAAAATCCAACATCTGATAGACGTCATAGTGGTAATGTCCACACAACGCCAAGCTGTAACATCATTAAACATTGATATTTGGTTGTTTTTAGGTTGCGTTGGAAAGTGACACTGATGTCGGCCTGATGTTGGGTTCTGACGTCAAACCGATTTTCATTTCCACCCAAAATGCAATGTCCCTCGGCATTGGGGTACAACGTTAATCTGACTTCATGTTGACGTCCTGTGCCTGCTGGGAATAGACAGATAAACAGCAGGACAGACAGACAGAAGCACAAAATGACTGACAGATCACAAGCAGACAAACAGACAGATATGTACTAAATATGACCTCTTTACATAACCATTTATTTTCAGAATACAGTGCAATAGAACAGATTGTTTGTGTATCATTGAGAAAACAAAACAGCATACTTTTACATTGTGATGAGGCCTGTGGTGAAATTTTTGAGCTGAATTCCGAATAAGTTTTTTTTTTTTTTTGTCCACTCATGTACCCTTAGGGAGGAGGAAGAGGTTGTACTGCAGATCCATTTTTAAGAATGAATACCATCTGCCAGGCACAGAGAGGTCAGAAAAAGGTTGGCAAGCTCTTCTGTATTATAATATATTGTCAGTCATCATGCTTTCCTCTGCATTTTGTTTGCTCCTGACAGACATGCAATAATATGTATATCAATACACAAATGTTATAATCTTTGAATCAGAATATCAAAAAAATACTGGTCTGTTGAATTTGATGGTTTTATGTACTCAACAGCAAACAAATTAATTATATAAAATACATTAAAAAAAACTATGTTTGCTGTTTGTTCAAACTACTTATTTAAATTGAGCTGAAACAACACAATACTTGAGGGGTTTGTTTCGGACAACATAATTGTTTTATGTTCAATCCACTTAAATTTGTAAAAACTAATAATTTAACTTAATTCCTTTATGTTGTCCCATCACAAATTGTTTGTGTGGAACCCAGCATTTTTTACAGTGTACTTGTCTATTTTGGCATAAACCTTGATAAGGTAGGTTCTACCAAGTGACAGACAAATGAAATACCAAAGACATTTGTGACATCTTGTAATAATTCATAGGAACAAAAAAAAAACTGGTTCGCACTTGTTTGTACAAGAAACATTCCCAATACAATCATGTTTAGGTTGTAGCTCTTGCATAACCCAAATTGATTTCACAATCTCATACAATTTATTACGACTTCTCCTGAGACCAGGTTGAAAATACCATTGAGCTAAACAGAAAGAGCCTTCAGAAAATTATGGTACAATTTTTCTCCTTCTTTACAAAAGTTAATGAGTCCATTTATTGTTGCCACCTTAACTATTCACAATTATATGACTCATTGATTATTTCAGCTTTTCTTTCTTTCTTTTAAATCGCAACCCACCAGTTGTGAACCACTGCATTTTACTATCAAGCATTAAACCAACTAACCCAAAAGTACCTTTCTGATATTCATACCCATTTTATTTCCTTTCCTTTTGTGAGCCATTATGAGTAGCCCTTGTGTCAATGCGAGTCTGCACAGCATTCTTCTTTTAAATCAAGTCTATATTATGATGAAATAACTATTTATATGGCTATTTAATGAAAGCTAATAAAGCTTATACTTACTAAGCCTACATATAAGCATATATTACGTTCCCATTGAGAGAGGGAGAGAGAGAGATTGAGAGATCTTGTATAAGCACATATTGTATAAAAGCAGCTTGTGGGTCATAAAAAAACAGGTATCTGTAAATAGTTTGCAAGTGTGTTGGGTAAGTTCAGCTTGGGCAATTTAAAACACAGCAATAAACTGCAAGGATCAGAGCCATCAGTTATATCTGCAGCAACAAACATGAAGCACACATAAAGGTTGAGTCACTAAAGGCAGGGCTCTGCATAACCTCTCCTTCACCATCTACCGTAGATTCATTTCCTGTTCTGCCTCTCTAAGTCATGCTGAAACCAGAAGTGCCAGACTCCAAAGTGTCTTAACCATATCTATTCTAGTGACTACTTCACTTTTAATTGAGCTGAATAATTAACATGACAAGCTGAGGGGGCTGACACACATAGAATTACTAAAACCGCTGATAATGATAATAAATCTTACATTTTAAAACTAAATAAATGAGCAAGTTTATATAATAAAGACGTAAACAAAATCATTAAAACGCCGTGCACTCTTGTCCTATATTGCTGTCATGATCACAAATTTCAAAAGTTGATCTTAAAGGCATAGTTCAGTGAAAATAAAAGCTGGGTGATAAATAATAATAAAATGCAAATGACAATTAAATCAAAACTGTGAATGTTATTTTGTCAGGGAAACATAAGTCTGCGATTAGTAGTAAATATCCTCCAAAAGCCAGAGGGTGCTCTTGTGTGAAAAATCTAATACAGCGGGAAAGGTGTATGGATGTTGCCTGTTGATTAAATCAATAGCAATCATAAACACAATATTGTGTTGCTTGTCAGTGAACAATGTCAGTGTCTGACATGGAGCGGCGACTACATTATACATTACAGAAACTGAACAAATCCATTGACAGATAACTAGAGAAAACAAAGATACTTGCATGCCTATTATGGATTGTTAACACTGAGCAATATTGTTCAGTACAATACAGTATGCAACTATTTCAATTTCCACTGTCAGAAGCTGTGAATTGTACCAAAATAGCGAACTGTACTATACCACTTTTTTGAACCCTTTTGTAAGGGTACGTTGCATAAATATACAGTACCTAAAGCAGGGGCGCTCAACCCTGTTCCTGGAGATCCACCTTCCTGCAGAGTTCAGGTGCAACCTTGATCAAACACACCTATCTTTAATTACCAAGTGCTACTTCAGGTCTTACTTCGTTGACATACTGTAGTTGTGTTTGATAAGGGTTGGAACTCTGCACTTCCTGACCTAAATGGTGGAGCTTGAGTCACTGCTGAATGTTGATTGGTTTACAGTAGATTGTAATTTGCCCATGGTACGAGGGAAATGGCAACATGGGATGCGTCATTTTTCAATACACAGCCAAAAAAAACAACATCATAATAATATAAATGACAGCATCCAGCAATGAACCATCATCGAACTGAGCTCAAACCAAGCTTGTTAGTCTTCTTGTGACAAACAGGCACATGCCAAGAAGCAAGAACAGGATCTACCATATGTCCTCCATTGTTTGTAGGGCCGTTTATATGTCACATCTAAAAAAAACAAATGGAAAGTGTGACTCATGCAACTTTGTCTCTCTATTTGCGTGCCCTGGAAAACTTTAGAGACAACCAGTTCTACAGATTTCTTCATGTCAAAATGACATTGATCATTACTTTCTGGTGTAGACTAAGTCTTTCAAGTGATGTCAATTGCAACGTTCTGGCATACACCACACCTATCAAGTAAAGGTACTATTGGCAGTAGAACCACAAGCCTGATCAGACTGTGCTGCACTATACCGAATGTCTTAAAACTATTCAACAACACCCATTAGTATCTTAGGACAGTTTTAAAATCCTTTTTTTTATCCACTTTAAATGTTAACAACTGTAGGTGTGTCCGGGTAACCATAGGTACTCTGACTGGTCTGAGACTATCAAGTCCCATACCAGTACACAATTTGGCACATTACTTTAAAATTCTGTGTAATTTGTTTGACAGCAAATCTACTATTTTCTTTGACCAGACAGCCTTCATTTGCACTCGTTAACTATTGAGTTTTGGGATCCCCGACAACCTGTCTCAAGTTTGACCTTCCATAGGCTACTGTTGATAATTTCTCAAAACTGCTGACCAAAAACAAAATTACTCAGATCTCCATCTCCATGCCTTCCCTAAAGACTAGTTTAACTGCTTACCAACTAATCTACCTAGATCTGTGACACTGATAGGAGATCACCGATATTCACTTCACCTATGACTGGTTGCGTTTTCTTATAAGTGTAAATGTACACACACACAGACACATTTAGGAATACATTATTAATTACAGGACTGTGGTGAACATATACATACATACATACATACATACATACATACATACATACATACATA
>CAIGQW010015581.1:13506469-13547110 GCA_903798125.1 Danio choprae | reverse complement strand
TATATACTACATTTGAAATACTTTAAAAGCATCTACTTAGAGAAAGCATGCATCAAACAGAATTGTATAGATTTAGCTAACCTCAATCATGACCATGTCTATTCTGTTGTCACCGATGTCCAGCCAGAAGGACCTTTCAAACCCATTCAATCCTGTTCTTCATTAATACCAAATGAACCAACAGCTAGTATTTGGCTTTGTTTAAATTGCATATTGTATCATGAGATCAATATCACTTATCAAAAATCATATGAGTGTACCAGTACAATGGCAATAATAAATACAACAGCTTGACAATATGGGATAACAGTTAAGACTCAGTATGTACATATTTACATAGAAAAGCCTAGAAAAGCAGTGCAGTATATTAATGTATTTTGTGTTTGCATGATGGTAGTCACGTTTTTAACCAAACATTTGCTGTTCATTTACTAATAGCCTACTGCTGCTGTTAAACTTTGTCATTTTGAATTTGAAATTTTTCTGTAAAAAATAAATAAATAAAAATAGGTGACCTCTAAATCTAATTTATTTTAAATTACTTCAATATAGGATGTTTAACATTAAATTAACCTTCATATTTAATGCATATTTATTTACACTACGTTGATCATTTCTTGTGTGCTGCAGTTGAAACAATAATGGTTAATCAAGTGAATGCAACTTGAAATATGTTATGTTAGCAATGTTTTAATTTTGAATGGTTGAACGTAAATAATTCATTCATTCATTTTCTTTTCGGCTTAGTCCCTTTATTAATCTGGGGTCGCCACCGCGGAATGAACCGCCAACTTATCCAGCATATGTTTTACGCAGCAGATGCCCTTCCAGCTGCAACCCATCACTGGGAAACATCCATAAAACACTTATTCCCACACATACACTACGGCCAATTTAGCTTACCCAATTCACCTATAGCGCATGTCTTTGGACTTGTGGGGGAAACCGGAGCACCTGGAGGAAACCCACGCGAACACGGGGAGAACATGCAAACTCCACACAGAAATGCCAACTGACCCAGCCGAGGCTTGAACCAGCGACCTTCTTGCTGTGAGGCGATTGTCCCAATTTCAGGATGGTCAAATATTTGTACTGGTAATAAAAATCAGACACAGGTGACATTTACAGTCATATTTACAATATATTTTTATAGATCTACATGACAAATATGCATATGTAAAATATACGCAGATACGGTCACAAATAGTAAGTGTTAAAAGCTCCATGTATGTATTTTGAGAAGTGTGTGGGAAGAATTAAAGCTCCCACTATTTTGTCATGTGTTTTCAGGTTTATAAAACCATTTGCATTTCTTTTTTTTCTTATTGGTCTGCAATTTTTTTACACTAAAGTCCCTTGATTTTGTGTGAAAGCAATAAAAGCCTAATTACATGGAGCAATATAGAATCTGAAAGTCAAATTGTTATCGTCAGTGGATAGCATCTATTTCTTTTGAATGAAGTTTGTCATATAATGCTGACAATTTCACAGAGAGATCATTTTCGTGAGCTCCGGCTTAAAGCAAAATTGTCTGAAAGTACTGTCTTTCACCTACTATTTGATGAGGGCGATAAATGACTCATCTGGTAAGTTTTGTTGCAGTAAACATTTGTCATGATGGTCTGCTGCAGTTGCCTGGCAACCTTTGCGAGATGAGAGAGATATGTATGGCAGGGCAGCCCACACTGCTCTAATCAAGTTGCTGAGATGAAGCTAATTATTGCTCTGGTGAAATTTAAGGACAAAGACAAAGTCCTAATCTTCTCTCTGCCAAGCCAATGGAAATCCCATTTCTAGGTGAAAATTCAGGGTATGATATTCTGAGGGAAAAACACAGTTGGGTATTTAAATTGAACAATGTGTTATATATTATTTTGCAGCAATGCTTATGGGCTAGCACAAATGAAAGTTCAATGAGCATTTCTCACAAAAATGGTTGTTTTAAATTGAATAATCATTAAACAAATGAATAGACTACAGAAATGCCATATAGTTAGTACTTCAGTATCTACAAAAATCTAACCAAAACATTTTTTTTATACATTATATACAGTAAATGTAATTGTTTGTGCAGAAGTAGTCAGTCAGGATTGATAAGAACAACAAGAACAACATAAGAACTACAAATATTCATACAAGTACTTAAATGAACAAAACAAATACAGAAATATATCATTTACTTTGCATACATACTATATTATGTCTTGGTGTGAAAGACAAAGGGAAAATAAGGAAAAATAAAATCAAAAGGATTAGTAAAAGCATTAAAAACATTAGTCAAAAGCAAGATTTCAACATGATAGAAAAACAAATGTGTTTTTGTTGGGGTGAATGCTAGTGCTGGCCGGTATCATCAGTCATCATTTCTCATCTTACTGGATCTGTGCACTGCTTTTGACAGTTAATTGCCAGATCCTCCTGTCAACCCTCATGACAAAAGCTATTTCAGAAACTGCACAGGGACAGTACATCATGGTTCAAATCTTACCTCTCAGGTATTCTTCAGGGTGTCTTCGAGGGGTGAGTTATGTAAGAGACAACATCTAGCTACTGAGGTCCCTCAGGGCTCGGTGCTTGGACCACTTCTCTTCTCCTACACATCTTTACAAGAATTGTACATTCAGAGACAATGATCTTTATGATCTAACCACAGCAACTCGCGTCTTAGTCTGCTTGACAAAAATATTATGGCCATCACCTTCAACCCAACCCCCCCAAGAAAGACCAGCTTGTAATTTTGGGCAACTCAATACATCACAACTTCTTCATTCAGCCAGGTTCATCAACCATCACATGCATCAAAAGACCATATTGTTAAAACTGTTCACTCTGCAGATTTGACTTACACAACAATAGGCAGATCACAGGTCCTTCCTATTGGAGCATGCTACACAACTCATTGTCCAGGCTTTTTGTCCATGCAGGCTAGATTACTGTACTGCTCTCTTTGCAGGCCTTCCTGGTAGTACCATCAAGCCTCTGCAAATAATTCAGAATGAGCTAACAAAAGTGGTCTATAATGAGCCGAAGAAAGCACAAGCCACATCTATATCACCACAAATGCTTCCAAGTTCCTTTGTTTATGACAACAGTTTATCAAATGAAATGTTGATGAAATTAAGTAACTCTAGGGCAGCTCTAGAAAGGAAGTTCGCGTGTCCAGCAGAGGGCACTCAACCTGCGGTCTGTGTGGGTTTTAACGCCCCATTATAATGATGGGGACTCTATACTGCTCGGTGAGAGCCGTCTTTTGGATGAGACGTTAAACGAAGGTCCCAGAATGTCCTTTGAAAAAGAGTAGGGGTTTAACCTTGGCATCCTGACCAAATTTGCTCACTGGCCTCTGTCCATCATGACCTCCTAAACATCCTCATATCATAATTGGCTTCATCAATCTGTCTCCTCTCCACCAATCAGCTGGTGTGTATGCTGTGCGGTCTGACGCAATATGGGTGCCGTCGCGTCATCCAGGTGGATGCTGCACACTGGTGGTGGATGAGGAGATTCTCCACAATGTGTAAAGCGTTTTGAGTGTCCAGAAAAGCGCTATATAAATGGGAATTGTGCCTGTTCTCGTATAGTGAGGCAGCACCTATATAACTGCAGGTTAACCATGTTTATATATAATAACTTTAACTGTTAAAAGCTATTAGTTACTAGATAATTAGTTAAAGTTATTAGTAACTAATAAAGTTATGATAACCAATAACCTTAACTTTTTCGAATTTGATTGTAATGCAATAATGTGCACCTTTTGTAAAGCTGCTTTGAAACAATAATTATTGTGAAAAGTGCTATACAAATAAACTTGAATTGAATAGCAGAAGTGAATAACACCACAGGTAGCATCAGTCCAAATCTACATCCCTCACTTAGACACGCAGACTTCAGGAAAGTCTTTCTAATGGTTTAATATTCACAGACAATTGTTAGCTGTTACTTGTTGCATCGTACAGCCCTAGAGTCCTTTTAATTTATTCATCCATAAACTGCCAAAACCCCGTGACAAACCCAAAACCGAGACCAGATGAACTGATATATTGCCCAGAACTTGGGAATGCGTATGAGACAAAGAGAGATGCAAAAGTGTGTGTCCATCCTATGCAAGCGTCATTCACATAAGATCTGTCAATCTTACTTTAGTCATGTTTGCTGGGAAGAAAGCCACTAACCATCATCCAGGAAGCAAATATGGAAATAACAAAAAAATAAATTAAGCTTTTCTTCAAACAGCTCAGTTCAAGCATCAGACTGCTTAATTTAATAGCTTCAGGCTGCCAATTACATTCAGGGGAGCAAGCAGTACACTGTCAATTTCATCCTGTTGGGTTGAGTATTAATTTCCAATGACTCTTGTTGCTTGGAGACCGGCATAAAGTTGGATTGCTTCAATGTTTATTTATCAGAGTGCTTTCAGCCAGTGGAGGGGAATAATGCTAGACATACTTAAGATGGGAATAATATCCTCAGTTCAGCGCAGTGAACTCACCGTCTGTACTATGGCATTTCCAGATTACTGAAAAAAAAATGACTTGAACACAAAAAAGAAGCCAAAACTGTACAAATCACCACAGCTGTGCCTATTTTGATTTATGATCTTCTTCACAATAAAGACAACTGTGATCACTAACAGCATAAAGACGAGACATCTTGCAAAAAAAAATGTAATGACTGAAATATTGATATTAACAATATGTCAATAGTAGTAACAAATTAAATGCAGTACAAACCAATTCCTGCTTTAATATAGTTTATCTTCTGGAAACTAGTCACAGCTGGCTCCAAGTCATAGCGGGTCAAAATATTAATGTTGATGAGAAAAATAAATAAATAAATAAACATACAAACTGTTCTGAAACACAGCTCATGTTACAGCTCGCGTCACTACTTGGTTAACTGGATTTGATTATTGACAATCTGACATGATTCAGAATGTCTTTATTCTTGGTTTCATGTTGTTTTGTAAGCTCAAACCTGCTATGTTATTTAATTAAAACATTAGACATAAGAATGAAAGAATTATATTGTGTCATTTTAAGCATAAGTGATACTTAAAGTGCCGATAACTTCTTACTTGAGTATTTAATTCAATTGGGGAAAATAACAATAATATAATATATTATTGGTCTAATCGGTGGCGCAGTGGGTAGCGATGTCGCCTCACAGCAAGAAGGTCGCTGGTTTGAGCCTCGGCTGGGTCAGCTGGCATTTCTGTGTGGAGTTTGCATGTTCTCCTCGTGTTTGCGTGGGTTTCCTCCAGGTGCTCCTGGTTCCCCCACAAGTCCAAAGACATGCGCTATAGGTGAATTGGGTAAGCTAAATTGTCCGTAGTGTTTGTGTGTGAATGGGAGTGTATGGATTTTTCCCAGCGATGGGTTGCAGCTGGAAGGGCATCTGCTGTGTAAAACATATGCTGGATAAGTTGACCCCAGAATAATAAAAGGGACTAAGCCGAAAATAAAATAAATGAATGATAGAATTATTGGTAAAATTTCCAGAACATCCAGAAATAAAGGTAAA
The DNA here is from genome assembly GCA_903798125.1 of Danio choprae. NCBI lineage: Eukaryota > Metazoa > Chordata > Actinopteri > Cypriniformes > Danionidae > Danio > Danio choprae. The sequence goes on along the minus strand of CAIGQW010015581.1, from coordinate 13,541,590 downwards.
GAAACTGTCATGGGGTACTTTTTCCAAATATTCAAATGGTACACTTTTGTACTATTTTGTACATTTAAATACTAATATATACCTTTAAGGTACCGATATGAATTTTTTAAGTACAAATGTGTACTTTAAAAAGATACTGCCCTGCTTTACCTCTTTTTTAAGAGTGTATAATAATAGACATGGCCAATATTCTCATTAAAGGATATTGTTTTTAAAGAAAAAATTAATCCAGCCAATCACTGCATTACTGATCACAATTTCAAGAATTGATAGATATATCATTCACAATAAACACAAGCAGACTCAGTAATCTAGATATTTTAGTAGATTACTGAGATCGCAAACTCGAAGAACCAAATTAGCCAGATAACATTTATCACACTTAAAATATTCAGGATCTGGCAACTCTTGCTTTAAGTGAGGTGCAAAGAACAGACCCCTGAATAATAGAATCTTTACAGAAAATTCCTTTAACAAAAAACATCAACTTCCCTTTTCAGCCTTTAAACCCTCTGGTACTGTTTACTTGCCTAATCATGAATTATTTACACAACTTTCACAAGTTAACTTAAAGAGCGAGCTGAAATTATTTTCTGTGTGTGGTAATCAATATGCCACAGATGCTTGTTTATTAAGCTTCACTTTTATTGAACCCAGAACATTCCTTTAACTTACAGCAATCAATAAACGTTGGGTATGCAGGCATGATAAATGCTAATATATCGGCGCGCTGAATGAATGTTGATTCGGGACCATTTTTACAAGCACGTTACACCTAGTTTCTAGCCCTGGAATCTAATTTGTTAGGCTCTGTGGAATCCTGGTGTTGACCCTGCATTTCTGTTACGGGAGTGTGAAATGAAGCAGAAGAGTGTATGCGCTAGGACGGCTGAATTCCACAATCATTTTGCCACGCTGAGCACAAGCTCGCCAGACAGGACAGCAACTTTATAGCAGATAGTAAGACAACGTCATAATATTGAGCAAGTTGTCATGAGTCAGTGGCTAATATTACGTTAGCGTGGCATTTGCTCCGTCAGTTCCTTTGCAGTGTAGGTTTGTTGTGAAGTTTGCTTCGCTCCTGAAAATTAATAACATGGACTTGCCATGCTTGCCATGCCACACACAAACTTTGACTCCACTGCTTAGAGTACATAAGCTTTAATAGTTAAAAAAAAAATTACTTTCATTTACTTTCAATTATGCAGTATAATTAAAATCTTAGACTATAAAAATAAGCAGGGCGACACAGTGGCTCAGTGGTTAGCACTGTTGCTTCAAAACAAGAAGGTCACTGGTTCAAGTCCCAGCTGGGTCAGTTGGCATTTTTGTGTAGAGTTTGCATGTTCTCCTTGTGTTCGCGTGGGTTCCCTCCGGGTGCTCCGTTTCCCCCAGAGTCCAAAAACATGCGCTATAGTTTAATTGAATAAACTATATTGGCCAGAGTGTATGTGCGTGAGTAAGTGTGTATGGGTGTTTTCCAGTACTGGGTTGCAGCTGGAAGGGCATCCGCTGTGTAAAACATACGCTGAATAAATTGGCGGTTCATTCCGCTGTGACAACCCCAGATTAATATAGGGACTAAGCCGAAAAGAAAATGAATGAATGAATAATAGGAAATATAACAATAAAACTGTACAGTGAGTTTAAGCTTTGCTCTATTTATTTTAAGATTTAGTAATGATCACGTTTAGCATTGTTTAATTATTATTCCAATCAAAATAAAGGTGTCTGCCAAGTACCAAAAACACATTTCAAGTGATTTGACATATTAGACTACTCGGTGCACAAGAAATACATTAATAGCAAGTGTCAGAACAGTCATAGCTACTTTGTTTTACAACCAATTAATTTGACAGTAACAAAGGAAGTGCAATGCTACAGATGTACAACATGAGTCTGCTCATGTTTCGGTATCCGAGCCTTGAAAATATCCGCCAGTTAATTGAGACAGCGGAAAACAGTTTTACAGCTTTGCCTGAGGAAACTGCGGCTAGGGGAATGTAACTAGTGACTCAAATAAGCACTTCATGCAAATACAGCCATATTAGATCTATATTCGCCATCAGACATGGGTATCTGAACTGCTAAAGCAGGCCTGCTCTGACCTCACAGACAAGCTGAAAACAACAACAACACTTGCAACTCCATAAATCAATGGGAACCTTGATGAACTGTGGAGGCGTAATTGTTGCAAAAGTTGCCTCATGCCTCAGCACTTTCTAATTGACTGAACTTATCCACACATCTGCCATGCTTACACACACCACTTAAAAGGCTAAATGCATTGATTTATAGCGACTTTGTCGAAAATTGGCTCCAAAGTCTGTAAACATCCTGTCTATGCAAAATGAACAAATGAAGGGTTGAGAACCCAGTCTGGCTTCCCACTTCGGGATGGCTGGAATATGGCGATCGCATAGACACATTCCTGCACGGGAATCATCTTCCAGACCACCTTGGAGCAGCTTGTTAAGTGGAAAAAACTCATAAAAAAGAAACACCTTCTGGATGCACAACATGCATTGTGAAAACCAGACTGAAATGAATGGAAATTGCACTATTGCAATAAACTAGCAGTTTAAAACAAATTTTCCATAACATTCAATCATATAAAAAAAAAAAAATTAAAGTGAAAACTGGTGCTTAACCCTTGTGTCCTGTTGGAGATGTGTTTTTTTTTGGCCACAACTTCCTCTGTTTCAGCAAACGTGTCCTTATTTTGACACATATTTTGGGAAAATGCTTTTTTTTTGGAGAAAAGTTTTCAAAAACTCAACAATACACAATAATATGTTGGTGTCTGTTTTTGCCCCATTGACTGCCATTATTATGACATTTTTTGATTGCTAAGCCATGACACCATATTATCATGCATTCTTGATTGTTGCTGGTTTTCCCTGTTGGGAAGAGGTAAAAGAGGTCATTTTTACTGTTGATCAACAGTTGCAGTGCAAAAAAAGCTTAGTTTCTTGCTTTTATATGGATTATAGTGTGCATGTGTGTGCGTGTGAGTGTAAGAGAGACCTTTGCACACTTACCTTGATATTTTTGAGAAAATCTAAATAAGCACCTCAGCTCTCACAACATAGTAGTGTATTTATGCATGCACACTATAATTTGTTGTTTTACTCCAAAGAACTCCATATAAAGCCTTTGCGCAGGCTTATTTCAAGGGTTAATGGTGCCAACTGATGATCAAAAGTCAAAATGACAATTTATACCTCTTCCCAACAGGGAAGACCAGTCAATAATTCATGATTATATGGTGTCATGGCTTTGCAATCAAAAAACATCGTTATAGTGGAAGTCAATAAGGCAAAAACAGCCACTATAACATAATGAAAGGGTAAAAAATTTGAACAATACACTGGTTAACAAAAAATGTCTTCAAAACAAAAGGCATGACCAAATGAAATGTGTCATTGAACGTGTCAAATGTATTCTGTGCTAGAAAAATTGTGCTGGCAAATTGCTTTGCACGTCAGTAAAAAAAAAAAAAAATCAATACACTTGGATGACACTGCAGATGAATCATTTGAGAATATTGACAGACATGTCAAGCAATGGCAAAGGCAAAGTGTGGCATCCCCTCTCTAATGTGATGGCAGAATCTGAAAACAGAATCGAAAAGTCTTACGACTCAACACGACTTAAAGTTCATTACACCAGTGTTCATATTTGTAGTAGGAAATGGTATGTGCTTACAGCACATTAACCTTCAACCTTTTGCCATCCTGAAGTGACCCTGAGCTGACCACAGCCATTTTAGTAAAGGAAAACCTCCTGCTTAACAGATAAATGGAAATTAACTACTTACTATAGACACACAAACAATAATTAAGAAATAAAAAATACATTAATATGTATATTGCTTTGTAACTTTAGAAATGCAACACACTGTGCGGCCTGCATGTGCGTGTGTTGGTTTTTATGAGGAATTTACAAATTTATATAAAATGACAGGTATGACCTACTGTAGGTATTAGGTACAGTGTTGAGGTGATTTATGATGACATGCTCTGTGCCTTTGTAATTCAAAATGCCCACAAATCATACTTAATGGGATCTTTTGACATTCAAAATTTGCCACAGTGCTGTTGGGTTTAGGCACAGAGTTGGGAAATGCAATATAATAAGTGTTTTACAGTATTAATTGTAAATAAATAAATAAATAACATTATGCCTATAATATACATTGCACATATAAATCCAAAAAGCAATGTCCGTGCATGTTTAACCCAAACAGGATGAGCATGTTGGGTAATTTTTTTTAGGGTTACTTCAATATTGGCTAGTGTTTGTGTTAAATTTCTACTTGCATTAAAAAAAAAACTCTTAAAAATATTCAGAAATATACTGAGTATAATATATAATATTAAAAAGGTCTCAGAGCTGTAAACTGTTTGTTTATGGGCAGGTCATGCAGTCAGCCACAATGCCTTTCAGCTATGACAGATCTCTTATGGTGGAAACTAGAAAATAAATACCAGCTAATTACACTTGCTAAACAAGTTCAAATTTGGACAATTAAAAACTATTAAAATACAAAAACTGCTACAAATTAAAAAGAGCATAATGCTTTAATGACAAATGTATTTACTAAAAAGGAAGGGAAATATAATGCAAACTCACACACACACACGCACGCACGCACGCAGGCAGGCACGCACGCAGGCACACATGCACACTAATAATGATGGTTATTTACAAAGTTTTACAGAATTAATCTGCAAGTACTAATTCATGTATGAGGTGAAAGATAAATTACTATTTGTAAAACAAATGAATGGGTAAAATAAAGAATCCCAATCTCCTAGATAAGATTAGCCCAACAGAAGGTCTGTGACTGTCCTACATTTACCATTTAGAGTGCAGAAAATAAAAGGAAAAACACACAACATAGCCAATGTTTTGTCGAGTTTTCAAGTTGTTCATTCTGTAGTGTGTTTTTTTCCTTTTGTAAGCAATGTAACTCATAATTGGTACACAGTTGGCTTGACACGCATGCACTGTACAGACAGACAGACAGACAGACAGAAATGGGTCAATGTCTATTCACCAGACAGACACTTCATACCATAAAAGAAATGCCAGACATTACGTGTAACGGCAGGCTGATACATGTTTAAAGCGATAGAGCAGACTGACCCACAAAATGAGGCTTATTCTCACCTTCGTTTGACCTGCTTGCTCATCTATGTTACACTGTGAAACACTGAGATTTCTATTTGACAAATACTGACCAAGAAAGATGTTAAAACTGAGTCTTGGTGCTCTACAACATCTACAACATCTTTCCAAAACAAATTGTGAAATTTATACTGCCAATGCCAGTGCGAAATATGAACACAATAATGGTATTTTAAATCAAGATACTCACAAAGACATTATAAAAATATGACATAAAGGGAACATGCTGTTTTTGTTGTTGTTTTGAAATGGCTTTTTAAAAAGCAATCCTTTGTGAACATAATAAACAAATGAAAGAAAACTAGATTTATGTATATAAAAGGCTAATTTCATAAATACTGTAATGACCACACCATAGTAGACTACCATAGTAATTTGATACATTAACACTTCCCATTTTTCCTGGCCTTCAAAGAATGCAACGTGTTATGTCAAAAAAAGATCATGTCATGGCCATTTTAATCTTTTGTAATCGTGTGGTGTTTTTGTGTTACAGTAATGACAGTTTTGTTGAAAAGGGTGTTTACCTTCAGAGTCGTTCCCAAGATGCACCGTCAGGTGTTCATTTCGATCTCCATCGCAGGATAATAACGGGTTTCATTTCAGTAGATTGTAGGTTAAAACAAATCCAACAAAAGTTGCTCTTTTTATTCCTTATTTGTAACTCATTTCTTCACTGTACAAGCGGAAAAGCCACTCCAGCGATTTAGCGCGTGGCCTATGAAATGATTCGAATTAAATTACCAATCGATTCAGACCATTCGACCGATTCACTAAAAAGAACCGACTCAAACGAGTGATTCGTTGAATTAATTGATTCGCCTGTTCTGATTCTCTGGTTCTTCTCCAAGCAAAGCACTGGCTTTTTTTAAACTTTTGTTTCTTTTGTTTCTTTCTTTTTTTTTTGCAAAGTAACGTTTTGTCCAAGGTGAAAAGGGAAAGAAAGAAAGGGCTTTACTGTTCTTTTAATTTAATAATATGTGTTATGAAAACAATGGTACACAGAGATTGCACATTTAATTGGGTTGCATGCAAATTTAATTCACAAATGATTTAATTAATTAACAAAATGTTTGAGAATGTTGCAAAAATTTGCATTTGGCTCAAATGTATTATAAGTTTATTTTTTAATTGCGATGTCGCCTCACAGCAAGAAGGTCGCTGGTTCGAGCATCGGCTGGGTCAGTTGGCGTTTCTGTGTGGAGTTTGCATGTTCTCCCTGTGTTGGCGTGGGTTTCCTCCGGGTGCTTCGGTTTCCCCCACAAGTCCAAAGACATGCGGTACAGGTGAATTGGGTAGACTAAATTGTCCGAAGTGTATGAGTGTGAATGGGTGTGTATGGATGTTTCCCAGAGATGGGTTGCAGCTGGAAGGGCATCCGCTGCATAAAACATATGCTGGATAATTTGGCGGTTCATTCCGCTGTGGCGACCCCAGATTAATAAAGGGACTAAGCCGAAATGAAAATGAATGAATGAATGAATATAATGATATCTAACAGAACATACAACAATATTTTTTATATCAAAATGGTTAACAAATGAATTGAAAGGCAGCTTAAAGGTTTAGGCTGGGTGCTAAAACTACTCATCTAACTTAACTTCTTTAGGTTTTTCTAATCAGCAGATGCTAAATGTCTGTACTGGGCATGCATGACTGTGCACATGCACAAATACGCGTAAACAACAGAGACTGAAAGTGACTCAGAGTGATAAGATAAGGAACTCACGGGTGTTACATGTGTTGCTGTTATGCTTTCAGTTTTCAGTTGTTTTTTACTTTTCATTATCATTCACACGCCCCGAGCCTAGATTGTTATTGACAGTTTCAGTTCTGAAACCGGTAAACTGCAACGCACACGACACAGGTGTAAAGAGCTAAACATCCAGTGGTAAATTCTCTTGGTTGAGAAAGTATTTTAGGTTTATATCTACATGACAATATTGTTCTAAATACTGAAACATTTTTGCATGCATACCTCAAAACCCATTTTTAAAAGTTGTCACACTTGCAGTCCCAAAACTCAGTTGTCATGTCCTGTAAACGAATGCCCAAAAATGTATCAAATGAGAATGGTGTTGCTATAAAGGTTCAACCAACTCCTTTATTTGTGCCGTAAAACCCCATTTTATATGACTCCACATAATGTTCTTCACTGAAGGGTGAAATATATTATCCAACATGAAATAAATATCCTCTGGATCGTCAAGTTAAACCATAACATTCTGATGCATAGCACAGGCAACAATTTATCTGTAATTTACTATCCATAATAAACCCAGTTCTCTAAAATAAAATCATATGGCCCCTGACTGTTTTATTGGTCAGAGAGGAGATCGCAGAATATCATTTTTACAGCACGTCTAATTTAAGACAGTGTTTTTTTCCAAGGTTAAAGCAATAAATTAGGAACCAATAAACAAGAAAAGGATCTATTGAAACGAACAGCATGTTGCATTTGCTTTCAAAACAAAAGCTCCGGAATCAATGCATGTCTTCTTGTGACACAAATGTGCAATAGGCTTCGAACATAAGGCTTAGAGAGTGTAAAGCTCATTAGTTAGTTTCCCTACTGAGGCTGAATCAGGCATGACTTTGGGATTAAACGGCTTTTGGAATGCTATTGTCTGAGCAGCCTGTAAAACTGAAGGAACATTTGGATGTGTCCAGGTCTTTCTATGCACGCAAAATCTATGGATAACTTGCACTCATTTGACAAAATTAGAAGAGTGTCTCAAAATTTATGAAGAACAGTCCATTCATTTGCAGTCAATTATGCTTGTCTATATACAGACATTTCATTAAACATAATACTTCTGTCTTTTTATCTTTAAACAGTGTCAGTTTAGATCATTGAAATGAAGAACAAATGTGCTTTTTAAAGGGTTAGTTCACCCCAAAATGCAACTTGCAACTTTGTTCACCCAGAGATTTAGTTTGAAGATGTTCAGAAAAGCAAGCCTTCAAAAAATGTAAATCAATATAAAAATTAAATGTAAAAGTAATCCATATGATTACACTGATTCAATCCCAATTTTATACAGCAATGCTTTGGGTGTGTCAAAATCTTTCTAGATACTGACAAATGATTTGTTCTTTTGTATTTTAATTTACAAGCGTATAAAGGGTGTATGGATCTAAAGAAAGAAAAAATCAAGAAAAAATATTTTACTGATTTGAGTCAGCAGAATAACAAATTCTCTTGTGAATGCGCATTGAAAATCTATCAGAAAGACTTATATTTTTATTAACTATTTTAATGGAGTCACATGGATTACTTTTACATTGGCTTTCTGAACCCCAAAACTCATTGTGTGAATTGAGTTCAAATCTCTTAGGCTTCATTTAAACATCTTCATTCATGCTCTGACGATGAACAAAATAGAACTGAAAGAAGTAGAAAAACAAACAGTGATAGAAATGTCATTTGGGGGTGAACTACCCCTCTCAGTGCACAATGGTCTTGTTCACACATCACACATTGAATGCTTAGCTGAGACCACTTTCCAAACACGTGTGCTTGCAGAGATGGCCACAATAGGATTAATTAATGACCGTGTTAATGGGCCCATTAAACTAATGATCATATCAACCAGTGGCGCTGCTTTCTTGTAAACACATATACATTATAATTGAACTGGAATGGCTTGTATTTAGAGCTGGGATGTTTAAAATGCATGAAGCTCTGATCAAGATTGCAATTAATTTTGACATTATTATCACTGTTGAATTTAAAACACGCAGGTGTTCTTTCCAAGTTTATTTTCCAGAACATGTCTTTACTCTTATCTATTAGAGCAGCATTTTATTTATTAAGACTTACAATGAGATCATTCTTGTGAGTTTCTCAAATAATAACGTGATAAGAAAAGATGCCTTCCATCTAAGATACAGTAAACACTTCATAAAATGTCATTTTTTTCTTCAGTGAAAGGTTTTCAGAGCACTACATGCACTGCATTCTGTGATGGATGATTACACACATCCTAACATTTCAGATATCTCAGAGTTCTCGGTTTGTTTACATGATTTCTTGAGATCAAACCCACTGTCAACTGTCTCTCAGCAGGCGTATTGGTTTGGACGTGCAGAACGTGAAGATTTAGTTGGCAGCAGTGCAGACAGACACGTCTTATCAGCACTCCTGGGATTTAATTGCTGCTCTTTTTTTTCGTGCTGTTTTATGCGCTTAAGTTTGACTGTGGACAAAACTGCCACTTCACATTTGTGTTCAAGTTACATCCTGAACACATACATAATTTAGCAAATCAAAACACAGGCCTACTTTTTGAGAATGACTTTAAACAATAACTTTCACTATTTACATTTGTAGCTCAGTACAACTTCTAAGTGTTGGTATAAATTACATGTGCATGAAAAAAGAAAATGTGTGACACTGTCACCGGCCATGTTTATCTCAATCAGTGTATCGCGTAAATGGAGGTTCGAGCACGCACACTGCCTTTAAAAACCTGTGAAATGTGATTCCATGTTTTGCTCACTCTTGCCGTGAACAGAAATAGCCGCAATGAGGTAATGTGTGCAGCGGTGTTGCTCCATGCGCGCGGAAGGCGATTGGTCGCGCGCTTCAGCTCCACGTTTTGCACGAGCCCAGAGCCAGACTTTTGCGGCAAGCCGTTTTAACATTCATCCCATTAAACAAATACTGTAGAGACAATTTCGCTCAGAAGGTTCTTGTAAAAAATTTAAGTAATTCACTGAATTAAACATGCCTTTTATATGCTGTATATAAACTACTTTCTTGCCAAGCATAATTGCAATAATCTTTGTTTTACTTAAAACACAAGAAATGTCAAAGAAAAAAGGTGGGAAAAGTTTTTACATAGTGCCAGGGAATTTATAATTAATTAAAAACTAAAGCTAAAAACATAAATCTAAAACTATGTTGTTTTAGCTATGAAATCCTCACATTTTCTTCATTTATTTTCAACTAAAAATCATTTAATTTTCCTTTAGTTTAATAAAAAAGGTACTAAACTAAAAACAAATGACAAAACAAAACAAAAAAACTTTATTGTGCTAAACCTTTAACTAAAACAGACAGAAGATATAAATATATAAAACATAAAATAAACTCAAACAATTAATAAAAATAACAACATCAATATCAATCAATAACATCAATAACAACATCCTCTATACCAGTGTTTCTCAACCACGTTCCTGGAGGACCACCAGCTCTGCGCATATTCCATGTCTCCTTAACCAAACACGCCTGATTCAGATCATCAGCTCATTAGCAGAGACTGAAAGACCTGTAATGGGCGTGACAGACAAAGGAGACATCCAAAACATGCAGTGTTGGTGGTCTTGTGGGTTATTAATAAATACATTAGCCTACTATTTTACTATTACTAACAAGTGAGAACTTAATGGGGCAGCAAAGTGACTCATTGGTTGGCACTGTTGCATCACAGCAAAAAGGTAACTGGTTCGAGTCCTGGCTGGACCAGTGGGCATTTCTGTGTGGAGTTTGCATGTTCTCCCCGTGTTGGTGTTGGTTTCCTCCGGGTTTCTCCACAGTCCAAAGACATGCGCTATAAGTGAATTGGATGAACTAAATTGTCCGTAGTATGTGAGTGCTGAGTGTGTGATTGAGAGAGTGTATGGGTGTTTCCTAGTACTGGGTTGCGGCTGGAAGGGCATTAACCATATGCCGGAATAGTTGGTGGTTTATTCCGCTGTAGCGACCCCTGATAATTAAGGGACTAAGCCGAAGGAAAACGAACGAATGAATGAACTCAAACTGTTTATAAAAAAACAACAGCAATATAGTACCCTATACCTCAGTGATACTAAAATAAACCTGCTGCAGTGAGTTATTACTAAACATGAGTACTAACTCCTGTGAACCGCTAGTGAAACTGGTATGCCTACAGGATAATCCGGCTTGCCACAGGCTTGAGAGTAGTCAGATTGAAGGTTGGCTTTGCTCCGCCCCTGGCTTGATTGTATATGAGTGCTGACCGAGAAGCATGCAGCAGTTTTTTTCCTAATGTTTTTGATGCGGAGGCTGGCGCTGAATGCGGTCTGCGTTTGGAAAGCATACGCTTCTTGTTGACTTGGATTAGGAGGGATTGTAAATTCTTTCATCTCTGGGATTGTCAGTTACTTTTTGTTTTTGCCGACTGCGGTGCAACGCACTCAGCAGATTCAAGCGGAGAGGTAAAGGTTACAAAGTTTAGCCTGCTTATGAATGTTCATGACACGCTCAGACGCGTGTTTAATCGTGCATAATGCAAAAAAAACAGCCTTTGTTCATTGTTGAACTACTTCGAAAGCAAATCCTTCGGGAACATATCTGCACGTATTAACTTTTGCAAACTGTTTTCCAGGGGAATGGTAGACCGCATGATGGCAATGAACCATGGTCGTTTCCCAGATGCTGTGAACGGGCATCAGCACTCCGCGCGCAGGATGGGAATGGGACAGTTTTCCAACGCGCTTCCGCAGCAGCAACATTATAACGTTATCATGGGAGATCACATGCATTACGCGGGAGGGAATGTAAACGCAAACAACGGGATCCGGCATTCCATGGCCTCTGGGAATAATATAAACGGAGGGATCCCCAATGGGAACTTGCCTGCCCGCTTTAACTCCCAGTTTGTCGGACAAGGACAGCAGCTCGCTGCAAGCATGCAGTTGCAGAAGCTCAACACGCCTTACTACGGTCACCACACGCATCCTTCCCATCATCACCATTACATGCAAGAACTACACCCCGCCAATCACCAGTTAAACGGGACAGGACAGCAGTTCCGAGACAGTATCGCTAAGCAGAACACGTCTGGGGTTCCTTTGCCTGGCCACCACATGCCTGCAGCAATGCTGCCCCCCAACGTTATCGACACAGATTTTATTGACGAGGAGGTCTTGATGTCACTGGTGATAGAAATGGGCTTGGACCGAATAAAAGAGCTGCCAGAGCTCTGGCTTGGACAGAACGAGTTCGATTTCATGACGGACTTTGTTTGTAAGCAACAGTCCAGCCGAGTGAGCTGTTAGTCTCAACACTTTCCCCGTTTTTTGGCTTTCTTTGCCGTTGTCTTTTTTATGAGACTGATATTACTGGTGTGTTTTCCGAGATCCACAAATCACAGGGTTCCCACAGTCCTGGATACATCAGGGAATTTTAAAAGTATGATTTTCAGGCATGAAACAATGGAAAATGTTGTATTTGTTTTTGCCAAAATATTACTTTGGATAGAAATTACTATGGTGTCTCAAAGTCACAAATGACTGGAGAAGTAATTGGCATATTAGGAAGTCCTGCATGTGACAGTTTTGGGGGAAAAATAATAATTTGTTCTCATTTTGTAAATCATGACAATGGCTTGCAAATGTTGTCACATTCCACTAATTTGTTCCCATATTTTACTGCAAGTACAACAAAGCAATCAGTGGGTACAATGTGGCCATGGTTTGGTTCAAGGAACAAATTATTAGATCAAGCATCCAATTTACTTAAAGCGAGGTAACGTGTTAGTAAACATGCTGCTGTATTAGTAAGTTGTGGGAACAGAGTTGTATATTTAATGTCATTGACTGCCTGTCATGTGCGGGGCTCCATAAATAACCATGGAAATTCATTGGTCAGAAAGTGTGGGAACCCTGAAATCCAAACAGCCATGGAAGTAAATCGTTCAAAAGTAGATGTTTTATCAGCCAATTCACGCCATTACGTAACAGAATTGGGTTTGTTTTGCATGAGGATGGTTAAGACATCCAAGAGTCATGCTATGCATCCCATATGCAGGGGCTGGAGAGTGAGAAAAGCAAAGAAAGTCCTCTGAAATATCTGTTCAGTGTTGATGTAGCAGACAAAATAGACGAAAACAAACACCTTTTAACCCAAGACCTCCAGTGATATCAGATGTCAGTGAATGCATATTCTAAATAATGTTGGTGGTTATGTGACATGATTGTAGATAATAGTGTGTAATTGTCTCAATCAGCAATGTACTATAAACTTTTAGTGGCCATATTTACCAGATTCCTGTGCTGCTCAGAGGATCACTGAACTGTGAGCAGATGCTTCAAGTTGTTCTTCTCTCCACCCTTTCAACATCTTCACAGGCCCATGTTGCCTCCATGATGTATGTGTGTGTATATCAGAGCCTAAAGCATCTATAAAAGTGACATGAATGTGAGCGAGAGTGTGCATTTGCTGGCTACTCTATATGCTTAATTGAGTACAGTGTATTGTTCAGAAATCCAGGAAAAGACTGAATGTCGTTGTCTGGAATGTGGAAATATCCCAACACAGAAGAGTTTCATCTTCATTGGTTCTCAAAAATAGATAGACCACTGTGCTTATTATAGTATGAGGTACATGGCAATACTACTGTGTTGAGGCTTTCTAGGAAAGTTTTACAGTATTTTTGTATATTTTTAGAAAACAAAAGTGTTAATTTATTCTATTTTAATTTGCAAACATGAATAAAACAGCAGAGGCTCATTACTTAAGTCAATGCCCTGTTCTTCTGGGTGTAAAATGTTTTTGATTGACATTTCTGGGCTATGATGTTTCATGTCAGTTTTACAATTAGGGCTCTGTTCTAATCAACATACCATAGTAAAATATTGTAAGGGATAATGATGTACATCTAGGCAACTGTTCTCTCAGAATAAAGATTGACAGGCTTATCAGCAGCCTGACATGAAAGGCTTTATTTTGCAAAAAACAACCAGCCAGATGTACATTATCCTGCTTATTACATGTCTACCTGCAACAAAGCTAAACTATACAAAAAACGTTGAGCTGTATTTACAAATTACCAGCTCTTTAATTAAATGTAAAACTGACAGAAACAAAAATGGCTGAATGCAACCTACACTAATGTATTTAGTCACAAGATGGCGTCAAAGATAAGCGTACAACCATGGATTGATATGAATGCATTACTAACCGTCAAGATCATTCGTATTACCAGATAAGCCTGTGTTCCCACGTGAAAAAATACTATAGTAATATATAGTAAATACTACACTATTTTTTAACGATACTGTAGTAAACTACTTGAGTTAATCTGCTGTGATTATACAGTTGCTATGGTAACAGCTGGTAAATAAACAAATGACCCAAAACTAGTTTTCTACAACTATGTATATTAAGGTAAAGTACAGTATGTATTACAGTTTATCAGTTCACTATTGGCAATGCTACAGTTTAGCATTTATTAACAAAAGAGTTGTAAAGAGAGTGCTTTACTATAGCATGGTTCAAAAACACTAGTAGGCCTATTTATTAATAATTTCTATAGTAATTTTTCATGTGGGCTATTAGATTGAGCTGTTATTATCTGGGAATAATATACTTTGAATGTTTTGACTGACCAGAATCAAGTATTCCAAAGAGCTGCAAAAAAATTAATGCAGGAGTTTGACAGGCTAATTGGTTCAAGCATTTATTGAAGTCGTAAATATCATCAGAATATATATTTGTCTCTCTTTAAGCCATATAAGTCCTAGAGAGAACAAATATATATTTCAGAAAGCTTGCTGTAGACGTGCATTTAAATGCAAGAAGACCAAGTGCTGGGTAAAGTGTCCAGTTTCACTGCATGAATAATTCTCATGCAAATAGTTGGAGTTTGTCCTGCAGTGAAACTGAAGCGTCGCAGAGTTGTCAGCTTACTAGTGACAAGCATAGTCTAAAAACCATCACAAGCCCATAGACTCTGATTCACGACTGAGAATTAACATAATTTAGAATTCAAGATATGCGGACGTGAGAAATATGAGCTCATCCTTATTCCTTCAGGAGAAGAACCGTGTTTAACAATGATATCAAATGTTCTTCCAGAGTTACGTGTAATGCAAATATGATTATGCAAATGATTTCACTGTGCATCAGTGCTAATGTAAGTGTCTTCAGATGTATTTTCATCAGGTCTAAAATGGTTATATAATGTGCCAGGTCACCAAAACCCATACGACTTTTCTCTCAAACTTTGAAGATCCAAAACATCCATAAAGGTAAAAATTTAATTAAACCATAAAAATCAAACAGATCAGTCAAGCCTTGTGAACAGATATGGTCGCTTTATACGATTAACTTATTTAATTTAGTATTTAAATTATTGAATAATTATTTCTGCTTGATTTTTACTTTATTGGATCTTCTAAGTTAGATATTAAGATTTTCAATGGAGAATTATAAAAAAAAATTGTGTTCATTAAAAAAAAAATCTTGTCGATCAATTAAAAAATAATATTAACTACACAATGTAACAATTAATTAATTAGTTAAGTATTGCACCTACAAAACTGTTACCAACATTCTTTAAATATTCTTATGTTCTTAAAAAAAACGAAATGACAATTTTTTTAAGGTGAACTATACCTTTAAGTTTTTATTTATTTTTGGTTTCAAATCTTTAGGATTTTCCTTTCCTGTTGAACACAAAAGAAGATATTTTAAAGAATGCTAAAAACTGGTAGCCATTGACATACACTCACCGGCCACTCTTTTAGGTACACCTTACTAGTACTGGGTTTGACCCCTTTTTGCCTTCAGAACTGCCTTAATCCTTCTGGCACCAACAACCATGCCACCTTCAAAGTCACTTAAATCACCTTTCTTCCCCATCCTGATGCACAGTTTGAACTGCAGCAGATTGTCTTGACCATGTCTACATGCCTAAATGCATTGAGTTGCTGCCATGTGATTGGCTGATTAGAAGCAGTTGGACAGGTGTACCTAATAAAGTGGCCGGTGAGCGTATCTAGTACTAAAATCAAAAGGAAGTCATGACTATTATTTTCCAACATTCTTCAAAATATCTTCTTTGTGTTCAACAGAGAAAAAGAAACTCAAACAGGTTTGGAATGAGTGGAGGATGAGTAAACTATATAATTTTGATTTTTTGGAACTATCACTTCGTCTTTAAAATAATTTTGGACATAATAAACCAATCATCACTTGTTGCTTATCAAATGACACATTGCACATTGATGCACATTGTGCTCAAATGACGCCACATTAATTGTAGTCTCTTGGCTTCCTGTTGTGATATTGCCTTATAATGGATGTTCCGCTAATGCCATTTTTAATAGCAGAAACCAACAGGATGTCCCCAGCCTTTTTGCTCCCATGCTAAATGTGAAGCAGACCCTCAGGTAAAGAGCCTGTGGACTCCAACTGTGTGCGCTTGATGGCCAAGTTCTCAAGTTCCTTCATTCATTAGTTCTCGCAAAGGCAATTATTCAGAGCACCATTATGTATCCATTACAGCAAGTTAATTTGAAAAGAATTTTAAATACAGCTTATATCAATAATTGAGACTAATAAAAAAGGAAATGTCAAAAGACTCCCTGGTGAATTTAGCAGAGAATATGCAGGCGCACGCTCTTCCTCAAGGTCTGCTGTCCTTCAGAGTTTTGGCAGAGCTTCAAATTCTGCCACTTCATTCAGAATTGACTGGGAAAAAAGAGAGAGAGAGAGACTCGTGGAAGTGGAGGAGAATTAAAACCATCTTATTTGCGACAAGGGAAATTACATTTACAGAGCAGGGCAGAGATAAGTAAGAATGGTAATTACAGAAACACATAGGCATGAGAAGGCAGGAATGGAAGTGGAATGGCAAATACGTCACTGAATATCTGTCCTCAATAAAAAAAATAAAAATAAATTTTGGGGGAAACAAGTTGGTTGTGTCAGATATATTCTGCTCACCGTTTTAAGAAAAGATTGCATTTAATCAGCGATCCATAGCAAATAAATTAACACAATTACACATATATTTCACACTGATAGAGACGTTTAACCTTTAAAGAAAGTTACACTACATACCCTTATGGCTACATACACTTTCTGAGCCAATTGCAACTCATAGGGAAAATGTGTCCTGGTGTTTATTTCTGAGAATTGAGAAATATGTGCTCGCAGGTACATAAATGTCTGCATTTTATGTGTAAAATGAATGATATGAGATGGTACCGCTGACTGATTACCTTCATATGGATGGCTTTTCCGGCATGACTGGTTTGTGCGGTATAGCTCACAGCGAATATTGCCAGACATAATATTGCTTAGATCCCATATATACAAACCACTTTAAATCATTATTATTAGTCACTATTATTTGTAATAATGGTAAGTCATCAATAAATAGGTTAAAATGATAAAATGAAAATACTTTAAATTGTACAATGTACAATGGCTAGCTTCTTGGCAAGTTTCAGTTAGCTATCAGAATCAGAATCAGAATCAGAATGGGTTTTATTGCCAAGTGTGCTTACACACACAAGGAATTTGTTTTGGCTACAGAAGCTTCCAGTGTACATAAAGTGAACAGTGACAACATGAAATAAATATGAAAAACACAACAAACATTAAACAGAGATGCAATCAGTCAAAAAGCTCTGGAAGGTGAATTGTATGTACAGACAAATTATAAGGTGCTGTGTACGACTGCGTAGAAAAAGTATTGCACTGTAAATTGTTATAAGGTGCTGTGTACGAGTGCGTATGGGAAAGTATTGCACTGTAAATTGTTATAAGGTGCTGTGTACGAGTGCGTATGAGAAAGTATTGCACATGTTTATTGCACTGTAGTAGAATATTTAACTGTTCATGAGGTAGACGGCCTGAGGAAAGAAACTTTTCCTGTGTCTGGCTGTTTTTGTGCTTGGTGCTCTGTAGCGCCGACCAGACGGTAACAGTTCAAACAGGAAGTGCGCTGGGTGTGAGGGGTCCAGAGTGATTTTGTAAGCTCTTTTACTCACTCTGGAAGAGTACAGTTCTTGAAGTGTAGGAAGGGTAGTGCCAGTGATTCGTTCAGCTGTCCGGACTATTCTCTGTAGTCTGCGGAGGTCGGTTTTGGCAGCCGAGCCAAACCAGACGGTGACAGCTAGATATGTGTGATGCGCCAAATTTTATTAACATTTCAATTAAAATTTTGTAACCTAATTGTAGCAAAAACAAACACTATGATCCAATTAAAATAATGTTAATTAAACATTACGCCTAAAATACATGCAGTGATTTTGGGTTATGATCGTTGTACAGCAAACTTGAATCAACAGGCAACGTAGAACCACAAAGAACAAACTCAATATTATCAGATTTCTTTCAAATAAAACTAAAATTTCCTTTAATTAAACATTGTTACTCACCTTAATCTTTTTCTGGGATTGTTTAAATGCGCTGCAAGAACGAACGCAAATGCTAAAGTAAAATTAAACAGGCTATTGTTTTCTTATCCAACATGTACAGTTCAAAAAAGAATAATAAAGTAGGCCTGTGCTAATAATGGCAGCACGGTGGCGGAGTGGATAGCACATTCGCCTCACAGCAAGAAGGTCGCTGGTTCGAGCCCCGGCTGGGTCAGTTGGCATTTCTGTGTGGAGTTTGCATGTTCTCCCCGTGTTTGCGTGGGTTTCCTCCGGGTGCTCCGGTTTCCCCCACAATTCCAAAGACATGCAGTACAGGTGAATTGGGTAAGCTAAATTGTCCGTAGTGTATGAGTGTGCGTGTGAATGAGTGAGTGTGTATGGATGTTTCCCAGAGATGGGTTGCGGCAGGAAGGGCATCCGCTGCGTAATACATATGCTGGATAAGTTGGCGGTTCATTCCGCTGTGGCGACCCCAGATTAATAAAGGGATTAAGCCGAAATGAAAATGAATGAATGAATGTGCTAATAATAGCTATGTAACATTAGCATGACAGTAAAATGTATAGCATTTGCAAAACCATAATGCAAAAAAGAAAAAGAAAAATATAAAAATATGAAATACATTCAATTAAAACAAATGTTGACTGGTCAGTTAGACATACTGTATAACGTTCTATTTTTAATAATGGGAGATGAGTGTATGATTAGTTGCAGACACACAATACCCTTTTGCCCCCTTGATATTGGACCACTTCTTTATATTGTCCTCTCATTGTCCTCTCGGGGCTGCAACATGAAATGTCATCACTTCAAATACGTTTTTCTTTTTTCTTTTTAAATGTCACTGCTGTGGCCGCAAATGTAAACACATTATATTCATTTGGAAAACAAAATAGCCTATTTGTTACAAAAACCAAATGTTTTTTTCTCTTCTCAACATTACACAAGATCCTTGATTTTTGTTTTTGAGTTACTGTGTTTCTTTGCACTGCTCTGCATTTTTGACATGATTTTGACATTTTGCTGCTGGAAAATTGTGTTTTATATTATGAAAGTTGCTTAGATTCATTTATATTGCATTTTTGCCTATGTAAATATTCATATTTTGTTAATTGTATGTCACTATTCATATCAGATTCTTTAATTTTATTAAGAATTTTGATTTTGACAATAAATGATCGTCAGAGATTTTCATAAATAGATTTTATGACACATTTAGGCTGCAATAAACCAGATTTTTTCCAAGCTAAATGATCTGCCATTGGGGTAAGTAAAATTATTTTATTTCAAACCAAAAACAAGATTATTTCACTTTCCCCACTGGCAGATCATTTTTCGTGTTTAAAAGAAAAACTCATTTAATTTTGACTTATCATTTCTAAAAAAACAACAACAATA
Organism: Danio choprae; assembly: GCA_903798125.1. Lineage (NCBI taxonomy): Eukaryota > Metazoa > Chordata > Actinopteri > Cypriniformes > Danionidae > Danio > Danio choprae. The sequence continues at coordinate 13,521,856 of CAIGQW010015581.1, read as the reverse complement.
TTTTTACTTAGCTAGAAAATGCTACATTATTTAAGAATTTTTTAAATATTTGGACTAGAAAAAAGACCAACAACTAAGTAGGCATTTGCATTTTTTGCAGTGTACTTGTCCAATTGGGCAAGTAAAATTCAGTTTCACTTGCCACTTCAAAAATATATATATACAGTTACAAAATCTTCCAACAACAGGGGTTAACAAGACCATGCTCCTAACATATCGAACTTTGATCATGCTCTTAAATATCACTTCCAACGTGAAATAATCAATTATATCATTCTCAAGGTGCATCAATCTTTCAGCTAACACAGACACCACACCAAGTCAGCATTTACATGGTGTAAACAGGCAAAACACTAGACGACCCTGATGTGGATTGTGACATTGCTTAATATACTAAGTGAGATCAATTATAGTAGGCTGTAAATGCAGGTTCTGCCCTGCTGCTCAGAGGTGAGTTTCACAACAGCATGTTTTTACAGCTTAATGCACCGCACATGCTGTCACTGCACTGCATGAAAGAGCATCGGACACTTACATGAGACCTATCAACATATCCATTAACATGACACGGCTATGAGTCAGTCAGTGATCACGCCATTCCAGGGGCTAAAGAGGTATTTTCATTTAATAAGGCTTCACAGTCATTGCTGCTGTTGATGTCTTCCTCTGAGATGTGTAATTGTTCCTTTTTGCCGGCTTAGATAAGCACTTTTGTTGGAGAGTAATTATTTTTCCCGTTTGCTTGTCCTAAAGGAATACTTATGCTTGCTAGGCAGCAAATGAATGGTGTTAGGATTTTTTTAGGTGAAATGATCAAGGAATTCACCCATATGAAAGAAAATTCACAAATGAGATCTACTCAATTTTGTTTTCTAGTCAGGTTGAGATTAAATGGAGAGAAATGGAGAACAGCTTACACTGGCTGAAACTCAATCAGCGTCTCCATTTATAGTTGAGAACTCATAATCATTCATTCATTCATTTTCATTTCGGCTTAGTCCCTTTATTAATCTGGGGTCGCCACAGCGGAATGAACCGCCAACTTATCCAGCATATGTTTTACGCAGCGGATGCCCTTCCAGCTGCAACCCATTTCTGGGAAACATCCATACACACCCATTCACACTCATACACTACGGACAATTTAGCTTACCCAATTCACCTATACCGCATGTCTTTGGACTTGTGGGGGAAACCGGAGCACCTGGAGGAAACCCACGCCAACACGGGGAGAACATGCAAACTCCACACAGAAACGCCAACTGACCCAGCCAGGGCTCGAACCAGCGACCTTCTTGCTGTGAGGCGATTGTGCTTTCCACTGCGCCACCGTGCTGCCCTGGAAGGAATTAAGTTGACATATTATTTATTTTAAATTTAAGTATATTAAACATAAACAATTAAGCTGTCTCAAAACAAACCCAAGAAGTAGTCTGCAATTTTTTACACGTAAACAACACATCAAGAACGTGCTGTTTGCACATACTTTATACACAGCAGTGGGGTTTCTCAGTGAATCAACATCTCTGCAAGAATCAAGTGAATGAATTGTTTATTTATCTCATTTTTCGCCATCTATTAGCACTAATATATAGCACATACAAACTGAGAGTCTGACAGGACAAGAAATGCTACAAACTGTGAAAAAAACATTATTAAATACATGCTGGCATAATACTTAAGTTGCTTTTCCACTATTATGTCAAACAGTTCTAAGAACAGTCAGGTATGGTTCCAGTTGTATTTCCATGTAAACTTGCTATAGCGTGACACAATTACAAACTGTATTCCGGGCACGGTTAAGCCGCTTTCCACTATCAGGCTAAATGGTTCCTAATGGTTCTCTAGGGTTCTCTAAATGTAAGGAATTAAGTTGACATTATTTATTACCAATTTAAGTATATTAAACATAAAACAATTAAGTTGTCTCAAATCAAACTCAAGAAGTAGTCTGAACAAAAAACATTTTTCGAGTGTGTGGTGATGTAAGTGTAATGTAAACAGCAATATGGATGATGATCAGATATTTCTGTTTATAGGATTTTTTTCTTAAATTTCTTCACTGAATAATAAAAAGATATAAATAATAATTAAATACTGCACTTCCACTTAGCAAACTTTGGATAAACTGCCATTTTTAATACGTAAACAACAATGTCAAGAATATGCTGTTTGCACATACATTATGCGTTGTTTATGTGTAAACAGTCGACACATAAAGTACATATAAACTACATGCAAACAAACAAGCATAGTTTTCATGTACATTATGCATCGACTGGCTTTCCACACTACCAGTCCAGCCAGTTCAGCACAACTCTCTAACTGGCCTAGAATTCTGGATCCAGAAGTGTCAACTGTACCAGGCTGACTTGGAAATACAACTGGAACCATACCTGACTGTTCTTAGAACCATTTGGCATAGTAGTGAAAAAGCGTGCTGAATTGTGCTGGTAAAGCACGTGTGCTTGTGACAAAGCTGCTCTGCGGCCTGGATACCAGATTCTACATAGCTGGCTAAATGGAAGTGCGCTCTTTCTTTTAAAATCTCCAAAACAGAAATATCTGATCATCACCCATATCACTGTTTACATTACACTTGTGTTACCAAGGCAAAGACTGGCGCATTTGTATTTCATTCCAAAGAGCCTTGTCTGTTGAAATTGAAACCATATCCATGTCAACTGGCCTGGATCAGAATGGTTAATCAAAGAGAATCATTCAGCCTGACAGTGGAAAAGTAGCTTTAGTTATCTGCACTAAATCTGCATTTAGTTATCTAACTAAAAGTCATCTTAGGAAACTTTAATTCATGTGCAATAGAATGATCCACTGGTAATCTGTAAATGGGGTTTTGTCCCATTCAGATTTGGCTTCCATTACTGCATATTTGCTCTTACAGGACTGGGTGCAAATTGGATGTTGACTGTTTTAATTGCCTTCACGGTGGAGATGTTGGTTGTGCTCATCCCTAACAGTTCACTCTGAGCTTTCCAGGCTCTGTTACAGTAAATCCAGACACTTCTTCGAGAGATACCGGAGCCTACAAACAAGCCAGTGACATACAATGTCAGGAGAGCTGCTGGAGTGTGTCTTCTTGAGAGCGTGAGGAGAAATCCTCTGTTAGCTTATGCTACATGCATATGTGACACATTTTCCTATAAAATGCGGCTCCATCCTTCCCCAGTGAATAAAACACAAGCTGAAATAAGATATTCTCAATCCTCGGAGAGATCTGTACTCCTCTTCCATTTTTCATAAGGCATTTCTTGGAAACGGGTATTTACTAATATGATAAACAAGATTCCTTTTGCTTATCATTGATGTCTTTTCAAATGGTTATTTTAAGATGATTTTTAATATTATTAATGATTAAAATTATCCGGTTGTTTGATTATGTTTGAGTATGTTTAAAATTTCCTGGTACAAATATAAAAGTATTTAAACTCAAACGTTTATTTTCTGTGTAAATAAGAATTCATGTCTTGTTTTAACATTTTTACAGAATATATAATCTTTATATTACGCGGGAACTATAATTTAAACAAATAATTGTAAAAGACACAATATGATAATGGGGTGGCACGGTTGCGCAGTGGGTAACACAGCAAGAAGGTCACTGGTTCGAGCCTCAGCTTGGTCAGCATTTCTGTGTGGAGTTTGGATGTTCTCCCAGTGTTCGCGTGGGTTTCCTCCGGGTGCTCGGGTTTTCCCCACAAGTCCAAAGACATGCGCTATAGGTGAATCTGGTAAGCTAAATTGTCGGTAGAGTATGTGTGTGGATGAGAGTGTATGGGTGTTTCCCAGTGATGGGTTGCAGCTGGAAGGGCATCCGCTGCTTAAAACATATGCTGGATAAGTTGGCGGTTCATTCCGCTGTGGAGACACCTGATTAATAAAGGGACTAAGCTGAAAAGAAAATGAATGAATATGATAATGATAATATCATTATCACATTGTGTCTTTTTAAAAGGATAACACAAATGAGATATTTTATCTTGAATTCTCGGATAAAAGTATAATTCTATAAATGATGAAGACTTTTTTTAGAATTTCTCTGAAATTGGGTTTCTTCTGGAAAGTTTTGATTTGTTTTAAACCTCTCTAAGGGCCTCACAGTGGCGCAGTGGGTAGCACGTTCGCCTCACAGCAAGAAGTCGCTGGTTCAAGCCTCGGCTGGGTCAGTTGGCGTTTCTGTGTGGAGTTTGCATGTTCTCCCTGTGTTGGCGTGGGTTTCCTCCGGGTGCTCCGGTTTCCCCCACAAGTCCAAAGACATGCGGAATAGGTGAATTGGGTAAGCTAAATTGTCCGTAGTGTATGAGTGTGAATGGGTGTGTATGGATGTTTCCCAGGGATGGGTTGCAGCTGGAAGGGCATCCGCTGCGTAAAACATATGCTGGATGAGTTGGCGGTTCATTCCGCTGTGGCGACCCCAGATTAATAAAGGGACTAAGCCGAAATGAAAATGAATGAATGAATGAATAAACCTCTCTAAAGTAAAATTTTGTATACAGTATGTTTATTTCAATGTCACAACCAGGACATCTATTTCTATTTGAATTAATAGGTTGATATTGTTTTCTATTTAAATTTTCTGTTTATGACTGATTAATAATCTAAAGTTTTAGTCCCCACTTATACACTATACAGAAAAAAACTGTATGAAAGTCAACCAAAAGTGTTTAAAAATATAGCAACCAAAAACTGTTCAGTTACCCTCATTCTTCAAAATATCTTATTTTGTATTTTGCCAAAAAGAAAAAATCATTTCAATTAAAAGATTTGGGACCTAAAAGAGTGGGGTTTTTCATAATTGTAATTTCTTTATGCTGTTTTTCTTCTGAGCAAATTCGGTTTGTTTAAAAGATACAAAGGTATTTTTTATAGTAGTGAACAATTACTTTGTTGGAAAGTTTACAATGGCAAACATAACCAAAATAACCACTTGAAGTCATTTCCCACCATCTGTCCTCAGTTTTACCAACACAGTCTGTGATTCAAAAAATGACAAATGCAAGAAATTTTAGAATATAGCAAGCCTCATTATCAACCATTAAATGCAGTGTGTGACAGAGCAAATGACATGCAGGATGTATGGACGTTCCTGTCTCCACAACACAATCCGGAGATCAGAGTGCTTTTGACAGCACCTGGAGAGAAAGCAGAGCGAGACGTGGACACATTCAACTTCATTTGACTGCATGAGTCAGCAGCTCATTTAAAGCAGCTCTCAAGCCAAAAATAAATAAAAAACTGAGCAAAATTCTGTTGCGACTTTATCAAAAGAGTCCTATGGGATGGAGAACTGCGGAAGTGAGCAGTGTCACTCAGTTTATCTGTATCTACATATACACCTTTTTCCATATGTGACTACTGCGTTTCCAATTATTGATCACACTTCCGGTTTGGGGAACTTCTGATCAAAAGAACTGAAACACAACCCTCAGTGCTGGGAAAAACCCAAACACTCTTCCATTTTTAGTTAATCAAATTAACCTATTTCGCATGTCTTTTGGGAAAACTGGAGCACCCTGAGAAAAGTCACACAGACAGGGTCAGAACATGCAAATTGCACACAGAAAGGGTCCTGGTCCAGACGGGACTCGAACCAGCGACCTTCTTGCAGTGAGGCAATTGTGCTAACCACTGAGCCACTGCGTTGCCAGGTTAATTACAATGTTAGCGTATTATTTTAAAGAGATCAAATGAATTCTTTGAACATAAAAAAAACATTTTAAACATTAAAAAAAACATGCAAAAACATGCAAACTCCACACAGAAAAGCATCCCGTCCCACAAAAACAAAACAAAACCATCACGACACCAGACAGAGAGAATCCAATAGCGAGTAATATTTAATAGTGAACAGAAAAATATGTGTATCAAAGGATACAAAAGGCTGGAAGCCGGAGACAACAAAAACAGGTCCAAAAATAAAGAGTGCCAACAGGTCAAACGAAGTCGTCAACTGAGGAACAGACTGCGGAGGATCTTGAGAGACAAACACACAGGAACAAACAGACTGATAACCAACGGTAACCACCGACTGAAATAAATAGCCAGTGAAACTGGAATCAGCTGGAGGATGCTGATTAAGTCAGCTGATACAAGAGCACGCTGTCAGCACAAAAGGTAAACAGACACACCCTCGCACACGACAACATACATAACATACAGAAAGAACGCACAGACCCATAAACACTGCATTAATCATATTAGTCATATTAAACATTCATAATGTCAGTCTAGAGCAAAATATTGGTCAGGAATACATAATATCATTAAATCATATCAAATATACATAAAAAAACAGCAGTTCAAGCACCCAATAACATCATGTTTATCTCAGCTTGATCCATGTAAAGCTAGACAGTTCATTCTTCCAATATCAAACCCAAACAGTGGCCAAATAGGAGAAAAGGGTCTTACTTTATAGAACTAAAATATTCAACACAGGCTCATTGGGAACATGTGCTTGGGGATACATTTCTGAGAACCGAGAAATAGCAAAAATGGCTGCATTTTATGTGTTTCCAGCATGACTGGTTTGCTCAGTAGCTCACTGCAAACGGCGACAGACTAGAGCAGAGGAAATTGGGGTTTGAGTCTGGCAAAGGATGGTTCCAGAACCAGGTCAAATGAAACCCAAAACAAAGTCCAATGCGATTTTGTGGTACAAGCACATGGTCGTGATTACGTTTCTCTTCTAGTTTGCTTTTGAAAACACTATTGAATTGGTATAGAGATGGTGGTTTGTGGGTCAGTTGATATCAAGCTGATTTATTATGCACTATGACAAACCAACCAGCCTCTCTCATTGACACGTGCCAGAAGATGTTGAGATGGGCAAGAAATGTACACAGAATTACAAGAAATGGTATGTATGAGAAAACATGAACTAATGTATTTCAGATTGTCAAAAATGTACACAGCGGCCCCTAGTGGATTCGGAAAAACTGCCAGAAAACATAGTCCAGGGTACATATTTGTCGGTTCTCAAAAAATGTACACCTGGGAACATATTTCCAACGAGCCTGGGTTGGAAATTTTTAGGAAATATTTAATTAACCTTTTCACACGTAAGTCCAGCTGACCCCTCCGCCGTGAGTTTATGTTGACTGTTATTTAGAACGCTTCTCTTTAAAGTTCCCATAGCGATGTGTCAAGATTGTCATGTGACATACTGCAACCCAAGTGATTCATTTTTTGTTTCTTTTTTTCCTTTTCTGCAAATATTGTCAAACATCTAAATTATATTGTGAAATATTTCAATTTCCAAATATGAAAGAACATGCATTTCGTGGTTAAAACAGTTTAGAAATGACCATATTCTTTACTATATGATGGCTGATGGGCACAGCATTGTTTAGTCTACGCTGCGTGAGAAATCAGACAGAACTGCTGTATTTACATGTTTATTCATAATTTTCTTCCCAAATACATGAAATTAAGTGACTATTAGGAGAGTATCTTACATGTGTTATTAGTGTGTATCTTACATAAAAGCTAACTGTCCAGTTATATTTAAAAATAGATATTGCCATCTCTACAGACATCCGTGTGTATTTTACCAACCTTCGGTGTTATGTTTTGCTAATAGTTATGTGTATTTGAATGCCTAAAAACCTAAAATAAACTTTATTTGTTGGAAAACGTGGATTATAGTGAGGTAAAAAGTCTAATAATTCAGAGAATTGTGTTCATTCCAAGGCAGAAACAAGCTTCAATGGAAACCACTTACAAGTTCATGACAAATCTCTTCACATTTCCAAATGATAAAAATCCATAATTTTTTTTTTCTATCTGATTTAACCTTAATGAACTCTTGGTTCACTTTTACCATCAAGACTAAAGACTTTAAGTGTGGGTAGTCTCTTGTATCTCAGTTTCCATTACCCTACATTAATCTTTAAGAATTAATGCACACACTTGGATACACCGTTCCTAAAAGTTTAGCACGTTTAGCTAAAGAGAATATGTAGAAGATTTTTATTTTCTAAACTTATGTAAAGACATATTTAATTGTGTGAGTGGAGGGCCATTTGAATCTGCCATTATATGTCTTTGAAAACAGGTGATAGGTTAGGCCAAAGGGGTCATAGAAGAGCATGAGAGAGGACTTGGGCATTCAATGAGAACCATCTGTGTCAGAAAAGCATGAAATGTATACAACATATGTTGAAACTGTCATATATGTTTGAAAAGACACATACTGTATGGTATAGGAGGGTCCTGTTTAGATGCTTGAAAACAAACACTAGTAATGATTGCCAAACTTTAACTATATGTGGTAAAATACATTAGAATACATTAGATCTGTACATTATAAGGGCCAACAAGAAGAGGGGACTTTAAATTGGGGTCGTAAAGGAGTAGGAGCAGGCCTGTTGACCCAGGAACCAGCTGTGAAAAAACAGAGGTGGGAGGAAGCAAGGATAAAGGATGCAGTAAATTTGAGGGACATCGGATTTGTCCTGGGGAGAGACTGAGATGGGTCTGCTCCAGGCTGTCTCTGCTTTGTTGGAAAATATTCCAATAAAGTATATTCTTCTGATATTCATAACCTCCAGACTAAGTTTGATTCATTAAAAAGAAAAGCCGGAAACCACCACAAATGGCGCCCAACGTGGGGCTGGAAAGGAGCAGGATTGGTGTTGCTGTGCATGCTGGACTGGAGAAAAAACACAAATACGTGGCCACGATTAAAAAACGGTAAGCAATTTTCGCTTATAAGTTTGTGTTTTTTCTGCCAGGACCTGCTTGTAACGGTAAAGACACTTGATCTGTTTCTCCAGCTGTAAAGAACTAAAAGTAAAAATAAACGTAAAAAGATAAAAAAGAAACAAGGGGTTTTGAATACCAGAAGAAAAAGAGTAATTTGCATGCAAATGATCTGTGTTTACCTAAGTGGGCCTGTGATGGATAGGAAAAACATTAACTAGTAACTGTTACTCATATTTGGGAAATTTTTAATAATGTAGAATATGCATAGAGCATTTATAAGTTTTAAGAGAGAGTCCTTAATGTGTGGTGACAGTTAAGAGATTAAAGCAGATTTAAGTAGAGAGAAGCGCGCAAAGTCCTACGATACCGCTCTGTTTTAGGTAAAGCAGAGGGCTGCATGGGTAGGCAGGTCACTCAAGAGGAGTGTAGTGAAAATCCTGTGGTTAGAGGCTGCTCTCACAGGTCACTCAAGAAGAGTGTGTAGTGTAGTGTAGTTAGTTAATTGTATGTGTTTGTGTTTTTGCCTGATTCAGGTTGAGGCAAAATAGTCCATATTAGTGTGCAGAGAAGGCTCCCTTCCTCCTCCTTGACTGGAATGAGAGGAGGCGATGCAGCTCATGTTACACTGAGTGGAGGAGAGGAGTGAATGAGAAGGAGAAAATAATAAGAGTAGAAGTGTGATTGTGTTTAAAAGTAGGTTTTCAATAAAGAGTAGGTTAAAAGAAGGATTATAGTAGATTATAATATAAAAGGAGAATGGCATATGTGGTGTGATTGAGAACAATAAGAATAGTGATTGGTGCAGTTTAGGGAAGAGATTATGATATAAAGGAGGAGTCTCCTAAATTAAAACTAATAGAACATATTGCAGTTGAAAAACACAGACTAAAGGCAAAAGAATATACTAGTTAAACATTTTTCTGAAATGATGTTTGTGTTTTAAGTTGTGGATATGTTAAGAAAAGAACAACAGGCAGAGTAGACTGAAATTCCTGACATAGCATCAGGTGAAACAGAGTCTGTTTGAGTAGAAGGTAAGAGGAAGATTTATGGTGTCAATGGGTGAAAAATAAATAAATTCTGTCTATTTACAGAACAGGGCAGACAGAAGCAGAAGAAGAGAGGATAGTAGATAAAATAATAAGAGACTTTAACCTAATAATAATAATGGGACATAAGTTATTAAATGAATAGATGGGTTATGGAGTACTATAGTAAGATAGGTGAAGTGGGGAGGTGCCAATGATGGAGTGGGATGTGGTTAATGTAGTAGTGGGAGATAGAATGGGGTCATTTTTGAGGCTATACTGGTTGAGAAGTATAAATGAAGGAATGGTAGTGGATGTGTGGAGATGGATGTGTGGAGATGGAGTGAAGGAATGTATTAGTGGATAAATGGATTTGCTAGTATGAATAAATAACAGCTAAGTGTTTTGAAAAGAAGGAAAAGTTAAGAGAGAGCTTTCATGAATGTTGGTAATTGAAGAGTTAATGACCAAATGTGTAGGAAAATAAGCTTATAAAATGTATAAGAAAACCTAAGAGTTAAAAACACAAATGAAGGTATATATAAAAATAAAATTCATTCATTCATTCATTTTCTTTTCGGCTTAGTCCCTTTATTAATCTGGGGTCGCCACAGCGGAATGAACCGCCAACTTATCCAGCATATGTTTTACGCAGCGGATGCCCTTCCAGCTGCAACCCATCTCTGGGAAACATCCATACACACCTATTCACACCCATACGGACAATTTAGCTTACCCAATCCACCTATACCGCATGTCTTTGGACTTGTGGGGGAAACCGGAGCACCCGGAGGAAACCCACGCCAACACAGGGAGAACATGCAAACTCCACACAGAAAGGCCAACTGACCCAGCCGAGGCTCGAACCAGCGATCAGCGACCTTCTTGCTGTGAGGCGAACGTGCTACCCACTGCGCCACTGTGAGGCCTAAAAATAAAATATATATATAAAATATAGTAAAACATGTGTAAAATATAGGTATATTAAACAGATAAGATAAAACACTAGAAAAAAGCAGTAACATTCTGAAGAAACTAAGATTTGGCTTACAGAGGATGATACTGTATTTAAGGGTAATAAAAGTGTGGCTTAGGCTGGCTGTTGTCTTCTTTCTCAAAGTCAGCTCCATGCTGATTTATCTATTGTAGTAAAGAACAATGATTTAGGTAAAAAATCATAGAAGCTGGGTAAATGCTAAAAAACATGATAGAGTTTTTAATTAGAAAATGTTAAGAGTTTTATGCAGTAAGAAGCTAAATTGATAATTAAACAGTGTATTTAAAAAATTAAAAATGCTTTTAGTAAATAAATATGCGAGTTCAAGTAATAATATAAACCCTGAGCTATAGCAGTAATGATTTTGAACAGTTATACCAAATATTAGGCCACCATATAGTACGGTTGCATTAAAACATGTATGGAATTGAGAAATTAAATACTCAAATATGTGGCAGAAAAAATAAAAGATAAAATAATGAAGAATTTCAAAAGATAGAAACATTTGATGCAAGCAGTGAGAAAGTAGAAACTGAGTATAGAAAATGTTAGAGAAATTAAAATACAATGTAAAGAAAGAAACTAGTGAGGAAACACTAGCATAGATTAGGAGAATAAAGCATAAGCTGAAGCTAAAGCTCAAGAAATTGAATTGGATGAAAATTAAAGAAACAGAAAATAAATAAACAATACAGACTATTTAGTATTAGAGAAATATAAGCTGAAAAAAAGAGAGTTGAAAATAGACGGGAGGAGTCTTCATTTGATGGAGGAAAAATGGGAAAAAGGAAAAAGATTAATTAAGTCATGAGCTAAATTTCATATAGCAATTAAAAGGACATAGGGATGGACTTTAGGGGACTGTAGTCTCTTACCTACCAGACATCTCTGAGTGCACTGGCAAATGGAAAGGTGGTTGAAAAACACAATGGACAAATTGTTGGCTGTGGACATTTGTGACAGCAGTGATGCAGGCACTGCATGCAAAGGATTACTGAAAAAAGCTACTTATGTTCAGAGACACTAAAAAGAGGCAAACAAGAGAATGATGAACTGATCAAACAAGAAAAAGCGCTCCACCAGAATTTTATATCAGCTGAGTGAAAGAAAAGAACCCAGCACAAAGAGAGAGAGGGGGAAACACTGTGCCCCTACTACGAGTCTGGACACCACAGAAAAGACTGCAGCACCAATCTATGAACCAGCTGTCTTCTCAGGGTGCGAGGAGGGAGAGTCTGACAGGCCGCTTCAAAGCAGCAGACATATAGTCCAAATCAAATATAATGTGACCACGCCAGTGGGCAAATTAAGAACAAAAGTGTAACTACCTATTCTTGTATCAAATCAGACTCCTGTCAGTTTGATAGATAGAAAAGAATCATGTAAATTGTAAGAACAATTTTATATGGAAATGTACAATGAAACTTTAAATGTATACTGTTGAGGTGGTATTTAAATGAATTTGGTCAATGTTCATAGGTTTAGTCATAGAGATCCTTGAACATAGGAGGATAAAGTACAAAAAAAAAAAAAAAAAAAAAAAAAAAAAAAAAAAAAAAAAAAAAAAGATAAATAAAAAAGACAACTTTTGAAAGAAAAGAATGAAACACAGAATTGAAATGAACTCACAGTACATCATAGGCCAAAAAGTAACAGTTCTAAGTTAAAAGAATAATTGAAAGAGAAGTGTTTCACATATAACCATATGTGAAGAAATAATTAAAAGCTAAAAGTATTAGGTAATAATGAGGAAACATCAGAACAGATAGAGAGGAACCTATAAAGAAAAAATTGATTTTAACTTGTAAAAAATACTACAAAAATGTATGTACAAGCAGTTTGATGTGAGAGCAGGAAGGACTTAGGAGCTGACAGTGGATAACACAAATCAATATAACATGCAAATTGAGAAATAGCAATTATTTAGGTAAGTGTCAAATTTTAACTATGATTATCATTTTAGGACTTAGAGACAGACAAAATTAGCCACAACTAGTGAGGATTAAAATAAACAAGATGCAAGTCTGCTAGATGCTGAAATAGGTCTTAATGAAACTTGTGAGAAAATAGAGCAAATAATAAAAAGATCTAGCTATGTCTATGACATGTCTATTTAAATTCAATTATTTCAATTTAGGCTATGATTGTGTAGGTGACTAATAAAATGTGTTTAATTAGAATTTTAGTTGAATTATATTTTTAATTATGGCATTAATCAAAACAGACAAGAGTAGATTTTGTTTAGTTTAGGATTTAAGAGCAATCAGTGATTTTTGAGCAGAGGTTTCTAACACACACTATACTGAAATAGGTTCCTCCTGATGCAGAGAATTACAAGAGGAGGGTAGAGTAGACACTTGATTACACTTACAGAACATAGGCTGAGAAAAAGTAGATGTACACCAGAATGGCCAAAGGGGTTTAAAAGGGTTGAGAAGATTGTGTGATGAATATTGTTATAACATATAGGATTTAGTTATCTGCAGGTTGATTTAGCTCTAGCCCAAGTTAAAAAAAAAAAAAAAAAAAAAAAAAAAAAAAAAAAAAAAAAAAAAAAATTATACAAAAACTATTGCTACAAATAATGAAACATATGATGACTTAAGGATGACTGATTTAGTGCTGACTAGATATAGAAGTATAAAATAAAAAGAGTTGAGAAATTACAAAATAGGAAGGAGGGAAAAATTAGACATGCCATTAACAAGAAATCCAGATGCAATAATGTCAATTAAGATGATTAATAAGAAATTAGTTTTTCATTAAAGGAAATAATATAGCAGTTCTAACATTAGTGCTTATAGAGTCACAACCTCAATTAGATGAATTAGTGCAAATTAAACATTAAATGGGGTCTATGAACTATCTATGTAGCATCAGAGGGTATACAAAAATACAGTAACTTTTTGACATACATATGAAGTACAGATTGTTAAGCCACCAGCATTTCTTAATATTGGCATTGCAGTTGTACATGGTTTAAATCAAGAGTGAAGTGGTAAGGAAACATTAAGCAACGAGGATAGTGATCTCCATATTTGAATGCAGGGATCAGTGAATTGTTGTCCACAAGTGACATCTGTGCAAAATATAGTAAAGGAACAGCAATAGACCTACGAGGCTATTCAAGCACTTGATTGTGGATTTTATGATATGATAAAACTAGTTTAGGGCAAGAGATACAAGATTTTGGAAAGAACAGGTTTGGTAAATGAGTGAAGGTGATTTCAGCAGCAAAATGGGGAAGAAGAAACAGTTATTGCATTTAAGACGAGAAGTAAGTCCTAGAGTTGGAATACGTGGAATAAAATTCAAATAATGTGTCTGCGTTTATAAATGAATTAGAGTAATTAAGGTTAATTAAAGTGAAATAAGGCAAGTAAATAAGTGATTAAATAAGTGAATAAATGAATAAATAAAATAATTAATAAACAGTCAAACGAGTATTGGAAATCAAGAAAATTGTGCATTGATCATACACAATTGTAAGAAATGGCTGAAAGAGCTGAAGATGATCCATCAAGGTCTAATTTAACAAGATATATGAAAATAATAAACTTAACTGGATTGATGTGCTACCTCTTGCATTAATGAGTGATTGCATGGAAAGTGACAGAAACAGGTAACTAACACTGCATGAAGTGCTTTTGGGTCGACCCTCGCCTATAACCTCGCATATAACCTCACATTAAACCTCTTGGAATGTTTGGAGAACATGTCTAATACATTGCAAAGAAGAATGTTGATCTTTTATGAAGAAACTAACTGCCATCTGCAAAGCGATATCTGTACAGGAAACCAGAAAGGAGCCATGTGAGGAAGCAGAGACAGGTTCAGTTATTCCGGTGATCGAGTACATCTGAGGGTGTTGGAGAAAGGGGAATGAGCTCAGGAGAGAAGGACCATATCGAGTCATAAGAGCAACTCCAACAGCGGTCCAAGTGGAAGGAAGCATCTGCTGGTATCATCCGAATCACTGCACAAGGGTTCCGAAAAAAAAGTCCAGAGGAGAAGAGCTCCAGCTAGAAACTAGTGAGCAAGGAGACCTCAGAGCAGGAGACAATGATGTGCAAAATGTGGTTGAAGGAAGTGAATAGAAGCATAACACTCATATCTATGATAGTATGCATACATATTATAAAGATGCAACAAATTGAAGGGAGGGAAAACACCACCACTGCACATCCAGCGATTCAACCTTTTAGTCACTCCTCACAAGCTGTAAAAGACCTCATGACTTCAGAGCCCAAGAACTCTAGCTACCCTACCTTAGCTCCTCAAGACAATAGAACTTTGAGTTACATGAATCAAACACTCAACTATACATCTTTATCAACAACAATTCAGTCATTAATGGAGAAAAGCACTAATTCAAGCCAAGCTGAATTGACATTAGAAGTGTCCGGAAAGCAAAGGCAGAATGTAGTGATAAATTACAGTATATATGAAGACAGCATTAAACTGGATGAACTTTGGGAAATAGCACAAAGTAATCAGTGGTTTGAATGGGCAGTATATACTACAGCAGAGATAAAAAAGAAAGACTGTCTGTTCTGTACGAAGACCCCTATGAGCCAAGTCGTAGTAGTTTCTAATCCATACACATATGAACATTGTGCTCACTTCAACAGAGACTTT
>CAIGQW010015581.1:13460976-13481469 GCA_903798125.1 Danio choprae | reverse complement strand
ATGACGTACGTTATAACGTTCTAATCGCACGGTGTGACCGTACGCTCTAGCCAAGGCTGATCACACCGCTATAATCGTACGCATGAAAGGGTTAGGAAAAAACTCAAGACTTCAAATGGCAAAATGTCCATTACATAAGTTTACTTTTAACCAATTCAGTGCTTCCCACAGGTTTGAAATATACTTGCAGTGGTAGCTAGATTGAAACACACCATTTATCCACAACACTATATGCGACAAACAAAACATAATTAAAATTTTAACAATAATTGTATTTGTTATGACACTGTTATACACTGTTTCTTTTCAATGGGTTAAAGTAACAAAAAAAAACTATGAAATGGACTATAAAATCCACGAAGAAATCCACTATGTCTCTTACTTTTATGCTATTCAGGAGCCATGTTCACACACTGACAGGTAAAATCTGCTTCTCTCTCTCTTTCAAGCTCAAAGCAAACTTGAATGCCAAAGCATTTTAGATATGTATATAAAATATACAGCAAATGAGAAATAAATGACAGAAAGGTGAATAAAAACAGACAATATCTCAAAAATTATAATAATTACTTTTTAAATAAGGCAAATGCGTTGGTTAACCATTAGTAATGTTGTACATATATTTTACAGCCAGTTTAAAGTAAAGTTTTTCTGAGTTGTTCAGATTAAAGAATGAATTATTTAATGTTTCTCTCGCTCTCATACAAAAACGCATACGATTAACAACAGCTTTAGAAAGCGAAAGCAAAAGTTGAATCCTGGACACTTTAGGAGATTTAGAAAAGCCGACCGGACAAATTTTTTAAGTCCCAAAAAGGCACGCCTCTGTGGGTCTGCAGAGCAGGTGAGACTGTCGGTGGGAGTGTTGACAGTTCAAGCGCATCCAGAACGAAACGGGTAAATGACAGAAGATTTTCCACCACTTAATTGATTGTGGATATTTGGTTAAATTGGGCGGATATAAAAAAAAAAGAGCAAAAGGATGATAATAATAGTAAAAAAAAAGTGTAACTAAATATACCACAGTGGCGGCCCGCATATAAATCTGATATATGCAAATGACAAATATGACATACAAGTTCATATTTAGATTTCACATATTATTACAGATATAATATATAACCCTAACCCTATGACCAAATATGAACACATACATACAATTATAGCTAATTTATTTGAACATATAGGTACATATTTGTAATTCCAGTGGTTGCAATATTTTTAATTATATATTGTATATATGACATATCATTTATAAACAGTTGAATATTAGTCAGAATTATAAACCCTCCTGAATTATTAGGCCTCCTGTATATTTTTTTCCCCAATTTCTGTTTAACGGAAGAAGATTTTTCTCAACACATTTCTAAACAATAGTTTTAAAAACTGACAACGACGGTTCATAATATTTTACTAGATATTTTTCAAGATACTAGTATTCACCTTATAGTGACATTTAAAGGCTTAACTAGGGTAATGAGGCAAGTTAGGGTAATTAGGCAAGTCATTGTATAACAGTGGTTTGTTCTGTAGACAATCCAAAAAAATTGTTTAAGGGGGCTAATAATGTTGACCTCAAAATATATATATTTTTAAATTAAAAACTGTTTTTATTTTGTAGAATTATTTTCTAAATGGGTGTTTATGGTTAAACAGAATTTAGTCCCATTCATGGAAAGCATCATGAAAAGATGAATGACCACAAAACCTACGAGTCCAAAAATATTAGTCAAGTCCTTGCTCAGTAACATGCTGCCAGTTACAATGAAATGTAATTCAAGGTTAAAGAGACATTTACCAAACACCCAAACACAAAGTGTGTCTCCTCTCACAGAAAAAAGGATGTTACAATCAGTAATTTTGATGCAGGGTTTGAGAGAAATAATTAAGCCTGGAGCCAATGTCGGAAACATTTCTATGTGCCGATTAAAAAGATTCCCTAATAAAAACCAAAGAGGGCGAGGATTATCAGAGAAGCAGCCAGCGCTAAAGACTATCGCCAACTACTTTTACAAATAATTACCATGACCCTTATACACTTTAGACTGTTTTATCCATGCGATTGCAAATAACACAAAAGGAATTCAGAATCCTAAATTTTATAATATTAAGTGTGTAAAAAAAACAAATATATACAGTTGAAGTCAGAATTATCAGCCCTCCTGAATTATTAGCGCCCCTGTATATTTTTTTCCTCAATTTCTGTTTAGCGGAGGAAGATTTTTTCAACACATTTTTAAACATAATAACTAATTTCTAATAACCGATTTCTTTTATCTTTGCCATGATGACAGTACATAATATTTTACATTCATTCATTTTCTTTTCGGCTTAGTCCCTTTATTAATCTGGCATCGCCACAGCAGAATGAATCGCCACATAATATTTTATTAGATATTTTTTAAGATACTAGTATTCAGTGCAGTATAGTATAAGTGCAATTGAAAGGCTTAATTAGGTAATTAGACAAGTTAGGTATATAGGCAAATCATTGTATAATGATGTAGACATTGTAGACAATCGAAAAAAAAATATTGCTTAAGGGGGCTAATAATATTGACCTTAAAATGGTTTGAAAAAACAGCTTTTATTCTAGCTGAAATGAAACAAATATAATTTTCTCCTGAAGAAAAAAATATTATAGGACATACTGTGAAAAAATTCCTTGCTCTGTTAAACATCATTTGGGAAATATTTAAAAAAGGAAAAGAAATTCACAGGAGGGCTAATACTTTTGACTTCAACTGTAGGTCACACATTAAAGACCCTTTAATTGCCGCATTGTGTGGTTGCACACTAAATGTTTTCATTTATTTAGAAATGTGCAGGCCAAAATTGCTGTTATGGAGTGAGTTGCATTGGAGATGCTAATCACTTCACCAATTCTCCATTAGCCTGATTTGAAGTGATTAGAGTGCAATTGACTGAAATGATGGTGGACAAATCTGATAATAAATGCTAATAGGAACTGTGAAAACCCAATACTAAGCAGATTGTTAGGAGAAATTGGTCCTCGGGCATTCAGTACACAAGTCAATAACTATGAGGGGCTCCTATGTTAACGCTATAAAGCTGACTGTACCAGTTTTGATAACAAAGACATCTTAATTATTACAATGATCAAAATCTTGCTGAAAGATCGAAGGAAAAAATCCTGGGCAGTGTGATGATGCCTAAAATGCATCATCGAATTCATTCATTCATTTTCTTTTTCGGCTTAGTCCCTTTATTAATCTGGGGTCGCCACAGCGGAATGAACCGCCAACTTATCCAGCATATGTTTTACGCAGCAGATGCCCTTCCAGCTGCAACCCATCACTGGGAAACATCCACACACACTCATTCCCACACATACACTATGGACAATTTAGCTTACCCAATTCACCTATAGTGCATGTCTTTGGACTTGTGGGGGAAACCGGAGCACCCGGAGGGGAGAACAGGCAAACTCCACACAGAAATGCCAATTGACCCAGCCGAGGTTCGAACCAGCGACCTTCTTGCTGTGAGGCGATCGTGCTACCAACTGCGCCACCGTGAGGCCCTATATTTAAAGTTATGAAAGCAAAAATAAAATAAAAAATAGGGAGGTGGGGAAGGGGGATTTTCTGTATGGGTTTTTTCTTATTAAAAAAATATGACATAACATCACATCAGTAAAAGTGCCATTCATGAAATTACTATTTCATTACTATTGTGTGAGCAGGATTATTAATGTCATATTCATTTTATAGACAGGTTCAACTTGAAATTGAGTTACTGTCACGCTGCAGTTCACAAAAGTACGAAACACAGGGATTATCAAAAACATACACGGATTTATTTACAAACACTCAAGGGAAACACTGGAACATCAACATACAGGAATCAGGAGATGAAGACGACATGGAAGAACACTCAGACTGACGTGCTGACAATACAATACTGGACAACGAAGGAAACAAACTAAGGGGTATAAATACACAAGGAACATAATTAGACTGATGATACACAGGGGAGGAACACAGGTGAAAATAATGAACATGGAAAACGGTGGGAAACAGAACAAAGGAATCACATGACAAGGGAAACACAGAACAGACACCTGACAGTTACACTTTAGACAAAATGTTGTCTGTTTTTTTCCCCTTTACTTATCTATAAAAACTGTTTGAAACAAAGCCAGATAAAGGGTATAATTATGTCAATGACCCAGTGATCCATTATAAAGTCTTTTGAATTATTTGAATTAATTGTTTGAATAAATTTTAGTCATTTTTTAGACCTAAACCAGACAAAAAAATATAATCAGTAAAATGTTGTTTTGGGGTTCAAATATGGACACACACAGCCACTGGGTTAAATCTTTGGTTCCACTTGATATTAAGTGGCCTTAACTACTATGTACTTACATCAAAAAAATAAATACAATGTACTTAATGTGTTTGTAATGTACTATTGCAGAACACTTCTGATGCTATTGAGGTGGGATACGGGTAAGGTTATGGAATGGTTTGGTGGTATGGGTAGGGTTAAAGTGCAAGGGGTCAACAGTGTAATTAAAGATGTAATTACAGATATTTACTGCAGATGTAATTATATGGAGGCATTTAATCAATCATAAGTACAATGTAAAAAAACATGTATTTACAATAAGTACATTGCAACCAATGATTAATTTCAGTGCAAGTACGTGATATAAGTCCAAACTTAGTAAGGCCACAATTTAAAGTCGGACTAAATGACTAAATGAAACTTTGGTAACACTTTACAATAAGGTTCAGTTAGTTAGTAGTAGTTAGTGTTTGCTAACATAAAAAGAAAAACTATGAAAAATACATTTATTACAGTATTCATTCCCTTTTTTAACATTAGCTAATGGAATTAAAATTGTTCATTCTTATTTTATTAAATCACAGTGCAGTTAGTTTGTTAAATCACAGTGCATCAACTAATAATATGCAATTCTTTGGATTTTAATAATACTTTAGTAAATGCCGAACAATGATTAATAAATGCTGTAGAATTATTGTTCATTCTTAGTTTGTGTTAGTAATCACAATAACCAATTGAACC
Organism: Danio choprae; assembly: GCA_903798125.1. Taxonomy (NCBI): domain Eukaryota; kingdom Metazoa; phylum Chordata; class Actinopteri; order Cypriniformes; family Danionidae; genus Danio; species Danio choprae. The sequence goes on along the minus strand of CAIGQW010015581.1, from coordinate 13,476,414 downwards.
TTATTGTAAAGTGTGACCAAAACCTTTTACTGAACTGTCGGGTTAAAATAATCCAGCATTTTTAGAGTATAAATCAATAATGTTAAGATGTAATCTGTCAATATCCTACACCCATAGAATTTAATAAACCAAATATTTCGAGAGCTTACAGAATTACATTGTGCTTTTTGGTGAAAAAAGGAGCCTGATATTTATTTGATATTGAAATAAATAATCAGTTTTTTCCTTAAGTGCAAGCTCGAATATTGTGTGATATGAGCTATAAAAATCTGTTGAATAGTCTCACCCCCCACAACATTTAGGAATTAGTTCACAGAAAAAGTCTTTACATGCAAAATGCTTGAACAATTTGTCATAATATTTTGTCATAATGCATTTTTCTATACATTTCCATTAGACTTTTTCTTCTAAATCTGTCCTGAATTGATAAATTTCTCCAAGGTAAATCTTGACTTTCTCTATTGTAGGTGCATCTCAAATGGGATTGTCCTACGTTCACATTTCTGCTTTTTTTCCCCTTTGTGCTATACAGTGATGACTTCCTTTCTGTATCGCAATGACATGGCCTTTCAACTAATTACAGTGCAAACAGTAAAAGTGTAAATGTAAATCTTGTCCAGACTCTTGCAATCAAACTCCCATATACACTAAGGTGTAACCAATAATTATATATTTGTCATCAAAACTGTTGCCATAGTTTACATCAGAACATCCCTCCAGACTACATTGTTATACTGACAACATTCATTCATTCATTCATTTTCCTTCTGCTTAGTACCTTTATTAATCAGGGGTCGCCACAGCGGAATGAACCGCCAACTTATCCAGCATATGTTTTAAACAGCAGATGCCCTTCCAGCTGCAACCCAGCACTGAGAAACACCCATACACTCTTGCATTCACACCCATACACTACAGACAATTTAGCTTATTCATTTCACCTATAGCGCATGTCTTTGGACTCTGGGGAAAACCAGAGCACCCGGAGGAAACCCACACAAACACGGGGAGAACATGCAAACTCCAGACAGAAATGACAACTGACCCAGCCGGGGCTCGAACCAGCGACCTTCTTGCTGTGAGACGACAGTGCTAACCACTGAGCCAACATGTTGTCCCTACTGACAACATGACTAAGCAATTTGACATTGAATTTGTCTATACGTAAACAATGACACAAGGACTTGTCAAGTTGTTTTGACAAATGCACTCATGGTTTTACAAATTTCAAGGATGATTCGAGAAATGTACCTAAGCGACTGAGAAAAACTGTAATAAATAAAATGTCTTAAAAAGATTAAAGTATAAAAATGTACTACAGTGACAGCTTTTGCACCTATTCTTGAGAATATATATTGTGAAGTTTTTACAATGTGTAAAAATCTATAAACGGCATCTGACCTTTGGTGGTTGCAACCAACTACCGGTGCCAAAACAGAAGGAATTGTGGATCAGTAGATTGATAACTCTTGATTTGAAAGCCTTCAAAGGATACTACGAAATTAGCTCCTCATGCAGCTGTCTTCCTGAAAAGCCTGAGAGAGGGATCCTGACAGGCCGATCTCATCCAGAGCTGTTTGGACAGGGTTTCCATTGGTGGAGGTTATTTTGAGGGGCTCGTGTTGTCAGCTGTTGTCTCAAATGCTTGTCGGACCCTCCTCACTGTTCTTTTACTCTGATAAAACTCTGGACTGGACTGCTTCATTGTCCTTCTTCCCTGTTTTCTGTTAAAACCTGAAGAGAAACGCATAGGGTAAGTCTTGAGCTTCATTGTTTAATTTATTTGCCGTTTTTTTGACGTCTAACTTTTGAGTTGGCTTGATTTAACTGCATGTTTTGTAGTATTTATAGCTGGGTTTTATCATTGTGATTTCAGTAATCACATTGTGATTTTCAGTAACAAAGCACATTGTAAGCACAATGGCCCATTTAGAAATCTGATTCATGGAGATATATGTAAAAGTATATATATATATATATATATATATATATATATAAGAAATAAAAGTACGTGTTTGGATTTTACATATATAAAATATGTCATATATAACATATATTTAAAAATTTTACAAAAATGACTGCTTATATATATTTTTTCAGCCATTGGAATTATAAATATATGAGAGCCCAATAAATATGTAATGTAAATGACAATGATTCCAATAATTCGAAATGCATGTTGCATATATGACATATTTTATATATATATATATATATATATATCTCTGTGGCTGCCAAAGTGGGGGTTGCGAAACAATGAAGGTGGGTCGCTTGGTGATTTCCAAAAATCTAATTAATTTTATTAAAACATTAGAATTACCATATTTTATCCATGACCTACTGAAGACAAAAATAGTAGTTTATGGTTACATCCTTTACATTTTTTTTTCTATTGGATTGCGACCCTTGAGGTGATTACATTATATTAAAGACACAACAATAGCGTCAGATGCAGCAGATTGATTTTAAACCTGATTTAAAACATCAGTTTAAACTTTCTGGCACATTTACAGCACTCACATACATTTTTTAAAAAATTAAACGAAGTATAGACTTGGCCCTATTGGTGTGTGTGCACCGTTGCATGCAAGGTTTGTATATTTATAACCACCTCAGAGGATAATGGGGGTTGTGAGTCACTGGCATTGTTAGTTTGGGAATCGCGGGCTGAAAAGTTAAGGAACCCCTGATATACATGTAAAATCTAAATACAAACTTGTATGTTACATATGCAAATAGCTTATAATGCCATATATCAGATGTCTATGTGCACTCAAAACACAATTCTGGAGATTTTGGGAGGATACTTAATGGTTTTATGTTCAATATGCTTAAATTTGTTAACTTAATTGATTTGTGTTGGGACAGCATGAAAGAATAGTGTAGAACCCTTCATTTTTAACAGTGTGTGGCAATTCCAATTCAACAATTCTGGATTCCTTTTAAGCAAATTACTCATCATTACTTCTCAGAATGACTTTTACCGTGTTGTTTAGCAGTATGTCCATGCTTAAGCACACATTGTTTTTTCCCACTTTACATAAAACTGCCACCGTTGACATCAGAAGCGACGTGGCTGGAATAAGAAACAGCTTGTCCATATTTAGAGGCTCCAAAAATAGCTTGTGGCTTCACAACAGGTGCCGTGTTGCTGAAGGAGGAGGGCTGGGCAAATACATGCACACGAGCTGGAAAAAGGGGGCTATAATTTGAACCTGATAAGCAACAGAGCTGGGACATAAACAAGCTCTGGAATCTGCGAGTTGATTCAGCATGAAATCAGCTGCGCGGGGCTGAAGGGCTTCAGGTCTGGCTTTATCTGTGACACATCAGATTTAGAGGCTCAGCGATTCTCCGCCACTGTGATTTGTGCTATTTTTCTCCGCAACCCCTCCTCGCGCTGCCTTGTGTGTCACTGCTTCTCTTCAGATGTCCACTCCACATGGAGGGAAGAGAGAGAGCAATCAAACATTTAACTAGTATTAACTAGCTCGCTTTCTAGAATAAATCATCTTCATGTATTTGAAATATTTTTAAACACACCACATTGAACAAAAAATTAATTAATTAAAAACATAACACTGGATAATATGCTGAGCAAAAATGACCGGCACATTTTTAAGATATACAGACGTGGCAAGTTTTATTAGTTTGCCTTTTTTAATGCTTCTGTTAAACCATAATTCGAAAGCAATATCTGATTTTCCTTCAGTAATTTTTTGATTAATCCTTACTTTATCAGTTACCACACAAATATTATTTTTGCTGCTTCTGCAAACTACTTATTTAAAATGAGCTAAAACAACACAGTTCTTGAGTTTTTTGGGGGGGACAACTTAATTGTTTTATGTTTAGTCCACTTACAACAATTACATTGACGTTATCAATTTGGATTGGGACAACATGAAGAAATGGTTCCAACATGAGGAACCCAGGATGTTTTTACAGTGTTTCTTCAATGGAAGGGTAACAATAATTCCGTCACATCTGCAGTGCTTATAACAGTTTTGTAGTTTTAGTTTGAGGTTTTTAATTTTTATGTTTTATTTTTTGTTGTTGTTGATGTTGTTGTTGTTTTTAAATGTATAGTCAATCAAATAAATAAATAAATAAATAAACAGAAAATATCTGGCATATGCTGGCCAGGACTTTCTTCGACTAATTATGTTTAATAGTGTAAAATTAGGGACAGTATTTTTATTTTCACATTTAGCTGATTCAAAGTTACAGTAAAGATATTTTAATGTTAAAAAAGTTCTATATTTAAAAAAATAAAAATTCGTCAAAGAATATTATAAAGTAATAAAAATAGCTATTTTTAATTTTGAGAATAATAAAAAACCTAATCTATATCTTAAGTACCACCATATCAGCATATTAGAATAATTTCTGAAGTGTAACACTAAAAAAAGTGGAGTAATGGCTGGTGAAAATTCAGCTTTGTCATCATAGCATTTGTAAAATATATTAAAACAGAAAAGTTTGTTTTACATGTAAATTAAATAATATTTTACAGTATTACTGTTCAAATAAATGCAGCTTTTTATAATACTGATGTTTAGAGCATTTGTTTGTAGAAAATCACAACTGGACAAACTAAAAAGAAATCGAATAATAAAAAAAAAAGTGTTATGAATAATGTAAAGAAAAGTAGTCTCTCTCAAATCAATCAATAACTAAACAGAAAATATCCAGTAATTGCCTGCCAGGACCTTTTCCGACTAATTATTTTTAATAGTGTACCATTAGGGTCAATACATTTTTTTTTTTAAATCATTGATCGCATTCAGCAAGGACACATTTAGCTGATACAAGGCTACAGTAAATACATTGGAATTTTTTTTTTTTACAAAAATATCAATATTTTTAATTTTGTTCTTTTAAAACCATTGATTTATTAAAGAATCCTATTTTGAAAAAATAAATAAATAAATAAATATAAACTTCAATAATAATCCATATCTTGAGCAGCACCAAATCAGCATATATAGTACCAAAACGTTTCGTAAAATATATTAAAAGAAAAAAAGTTAATTGGAAATTAAGTAATATTTTACAGTATTACTGTAACAATTAATGTAGCCTTTGTATATGGTGAGCATATTAAAAATATATATTAAAAACAGGGCTGTCAAAATTAACCAGTTAATTGCATGTTAATGCAACATAATGTTAACAGTGTTAATTTTATTATTCATTCATTCATTTTCTTTTTGGCTTAGTCCCTTTATTAATCTGGGGTCGCCACAGTGGAATGAACCGCCAACTTGTCCAGCATATGTTTTACGCAGCGGATGCCCTTCCAGCTGCAACCCATCACTGGGAAGTTAATTTTATTAACATGTGATTAATGCATAGAACTGACCCTTGCCCTTGCCTGTAGATGGAACTCTTCTCCTCCTTGGCAGGCAGACTACAGATAATTTTCAGGGACTCCATAAGACACGAGTGTGATGTTTAGAGAATTTATATGGAGAAAAATACAACTTTAGACCTTGAATAATGTAAAGAACACTAGTTTCTATTCATTTTACACAACACAATACTAATGTTTTAATCTTGAAATAGTTTTCAATCAGTAAATCAATAGAAATCAGTAGAAAGTCCAGAAAAGCTGAACATTTTATGTGATCACTTAATTCTTTCCAGAACTGTGGGGATATACTTAGGTCAAATATCTATACAACAACATCAGTGCATAGTACACCAAACAAATAAATACTTTAAAATCAAACAAAATCATCAGATATCCAAAACTAATTAATTTGGCCATCATTACTGCATCATTCAAACTTACTTCTCATTTCCCTCCAGTTATTTCCAACAATAAATTTCTGGTTTCCTTAAATATTTATTTATTTATTCATTTTATGTTCAATTCTCCAGTACTGGCAGGCTAGTACATTAATCGAGCATTCTTTAATCATATGATTATATTACATTTTAAAAATACATTTTAAAAGAAATGTTATTTGAAAATGAAATAATAATAATAAAATAAAAATAAATAAATAATAAATAAATAATAATAATACAAATAATGTAGCCTTTTATAATATTGATGTTTAGAGCATTTATTTGTAGAAAATGACAACTGATCAAACTAATAAAATAAAATAAACCAATACAGAACTTGAATAATATAAAGAAAACTATATTCATTTTATACAACACAATGATAATGTTTTAACCTTGGAAGAGTTCTTTTAATGGGAAGTCCAGAGAAACTGAATTTCTTAATTCTTCCTGGAGCCGTGTGAATGTACCAAGGTAAAATATCAGTATACAACAGCCTCATAGTACACAAAACAAAATAATTAATTCTTTTAAATAAAACGGCATCAATCGATATGCAGAACTAATTAATTTGGCCATCGTTATTGCACCATTCAAAACCACTTCCCCGCCAGTTATTCCTCAGTTTTAGGTTTTCGCAAATATTTATTTTTTTCAAGGTCACTTCTCCATTATTGGCATCGTTACCGCCCCGAGGCGAGCACATTAATCAAGCGTTCTTTCATTCCCGCAAATTTGAATTCGCATTTCTTACAAACAACCTCATGCATTTCAAACGAAAATTCCATCTATTTATGCGAACACACCACAGACCGGCCAAAAAAAAAAAAAAAAAAAAGCCATCCGTCTTCAGTTTAGTGGCTGGAGATTTCATATCAAACCTCTCAACGTGTAATGCATAATCACTTCTCATTAATTTCAACCTCAAGCCAAGAGTGTAATCAAGGAATTGGCTGTTCTACCTCCGCTAATCAATCGGCTTTCTTATGAAGCACTTTTATGATTATATTTAACTCGATTTTTTTTTTTTGCATCAGCAGCAGCAGATGATGGAGGGCAGTGACCAGACCTCTGAAAACGTCCATGAACAAGTCAATGACTCCGAGGAGCAGCAGGTGGACCCAATGGAAGACTTTAGCAGGCAGTTAGAAGATATCATCAACACGTATGGGTCGGCGTCCAGTCTCATGCAGGAGCAGATCTCCATCCTGGAGTCTGAGGAGGGGAAGGAGGATGAGGAAGTGAAGGCCGATGAAGAGTCTGAATCCAAAGAAGCTGCTGCCGGTGCAGACAAAGAGCAGAAAACTGAGAAGAAACCTCTCAAGGGCCTGGGTGAGGAATCGGAATCTTCTTTTGTTACTGCTTTGATAAACTTTGAGCAAACAAAAAGAGATTTTGGTGAAAAAATTCAGAAAAAAAAGAAAAATATTAAGATTAAGGGAAAGTTAAATTGTTTGGAAAATTACTCTTTACAATATGGGATGCCTATAAGTTAATGTATTTACTAACATGCACAAACAATGAACAATACATGGTATTTATACATCATCCTACACCATTTTTCAACATTAGTTAATGAAACTACAGTTTGTTAGTTCATGTTTATTCAGAGTGTATTAACTAATGCATTACTAAATGATCAACTATAATTATTAATAATTATTATTCATAATTTGTTCATGGTAGTAAATACATTAACTAACATTAACTAAATGTACTGTATTGTAAAGTGTTACCGAAAAGTCTGTAGAATTTCTTTCTACAGTAATATTTGAACATTATTAAAGCACGTTTTTACACATATACTGTATTTCTGTTTAAAAGTGAGGATCATTTGAGAAATTCTTGAAAGAACACTGCAAAAACTGCTTTTCCAATTCAGATTTTTTTGTATTGCTTTGAGAATTAAGAAGCATTTTCTAGACAAGTAAAAATATTGTTTTGTTATCACAAATATAAGTCAAAATTAAGTACATTTTTCATTGAAATAAGCTAATAATCTTTCAGTGCAAAGTAATGTTGTTTTGGTTTGAAATAAGATTGTTCTACTTATTTACTGGCAGATAATTTAGCTTGTATTAAGGAAAACTCTTTTGTATTAAGGAAAAGCATTTTTGACTTTTTAGTTCTGAAAATAAATCAATATTAATTGCTTGTCTTGAAAATGCTTCTTGAAAATTATTTATTTTGCAGTGAAGTCTCTAATGTTCTTTTAAGCTCGTGGCAATTTTATTTAGCTATTTTTCATTAAATCATAAAAGGTGGCAGGTATTCAGACATTTTTATGTTCATTTTTAGACAACACAATACTGTTTTTTTAACAGAATATGAGCAATACTTTTATTACAATGTTTATTAATGTTTGGTAATGTTAGTTAATGAAAATATAGTCATTGTTAGTCCTTGTTAGCCTCAATAAAATGATACTGTCATTTTCTGAAAGGAAAAATAAATGCTTTTAAAATAGTTTTATTTGGAAATAAATGTTTTCAGACGTTCAAACAAATACTAATATTTTACTCAAACCAATACATAATATATCCAGTAAATCCAGAAAAAACGGAGATTTTTTTAAGTGTTTTTATTTTGCTTAAATGTCTCTTGAACTGCAAATTGCCATATATTACTAAAATAAATGTTAAAAAAAGGTTTCTGTGATAGTTTAAACGTGCTATTTCAAAAGAATTGCATTTATCTGAAATAGCAAACTTTTGTAACAATATAAAGTCTTTACTGTCACATAATTAATGTAATGCATCTTCACTAAATACTAGCAATTTCTTATAAATCTCAAAAATGAATGAGATGATGAACCCACACAGCAGCGATTTCAGTAAGAATGCTGCTTAGTGTTTTATATTTGAGAAATAATGGCGTGTGTATCGCCTCTCGATCGCACAGATGGAGCCATAAACAGTGATTGGGTTTTCTCTCAACAGGATGGTTGAGTGCCATGAGTGCAGTAATCAACTGTTTGGAAAATTTCCATTCTCAAGGAAAGTGTCCTCACGTCAATACTAAAGACCACTCCACCATTAAAATGCAGACTGCTATGGTGCTTGACTCAGGGCTTAAAGGAAGATTTTGCACAAGAATGAAAATGCTGTCATCTTTTACTCATCTTTATGTCATTCCAAAGCTGTAAATGGTGGCAGCCTGTGCCGTGTTTCACCCGTTTGACTTTAAACGGGCCTTGAAACTGAATTAGCCATCTTTTTATAGCCTTTTTTTATGCATACAGCTATGGGAAACATTTTGAAAGACTATATTTTGAAAATTGATTATGATTTATAGTTATGTGTTAACGTGATTTGTGATTTTTATTCAGAAAACTACTAGTAAAATTAAAAAAATTAAAATGTTGGCATTTAGAGCATTTGTTCAGCATGAAATAACAAACATGTTTATTATTTATATTATTTTATTATTTATATTATATTGTTGCACATTTATTAAAAATAAAAAACCTGAAAAATCACATGTACATAAGTATTCACAGCCTTTGCTCAATACTTTGTTGATGCACCTTTGGCAGCAATTACAGCCTCAAGTCTTTTTGAATATGATGCCACAAGCTTGGCACACCCGTCTTTGAGAATTTTTGCCTATTCCTCTGTACATTGCTGCATTCATCTTTCCCTCTATCCTGACTAGTCTTCCAGTTCCTGCTGTTGAAAAACATCCCCACAGCATGATGCTGCCACCACCATGTGTCACTGTAGGGGTGGTATTAGCCTGGTGATGAGCGGTGCCTGGTTTTCTCCAAATGTAACGCCTGGCATTCACTCCAAAGAGTTAAATTTTAGTCTCATCAGACCAGAGTATTTTGTTTCTTAAGGTTTGAGAGTCCTTCAGATGCCTTTTGGCAAATTCCAGGTGGGAAGTGGCTTCCGTCTGGCCACTCTACCATACAGGCCTGATTGGTGGATTGCTGCACAGATGGTTGTCCTTCTGTAAGGTTCTCCTTTCTCCACAGAAGAACACTGGAGCTCAGTCAGAGTGACCATCGGGTTATTGATCACCTCCCTGACTAAGGCCCTTCTCCCCCGATCACTCAGCTTAGATGGCCGTCCAGCTCTAGGAAGAGTCCTGGTGGATCCAAAAATCTTCCACTTACAGATGATGGAGGCCACCATGCTCATTGTAACTTTCAGAGCTGCAGAATATTTTCTGTAACCTTCCCCAGCATTGTGCCTCGAGACAATCCTGTCTCGGAGATCTACAGACAATTCCTTTGTCTTCATGCTTGGTTTGTGCTTTGACATGCACTGTCAACCCTGGGACCTTATATAGGCAGGTGTATACCTTTTCAAATCATGTCCAATCAACTGAATTTACCACAGGTGAGCTCCAATTGACACATCCCAAGAATGATCAGTGGAAACAGAATGTACCTAAGCTCAATTTAGAGCTTCACAGAAAGGCTGTGAATACTTATGTACATGTGATGTTAAATTTGCAACATTTTCAAAAAAAAAATTTCACATTGTCATTATGGGGTATTGTGTGTAGAATTTTGAGGACATAAATTAATTTGATCCATTTTGAAATAAGGCTGTAACATAATAAATGTGGAAAAAGTGAAGCGCTATGAATACTTTCCGTATTCACTGTAAGCTAAAAGTGCTCCCGCCAGACTCTGAGATCCGCTGAATGGATTAAAAAGTTATAAAAACCCAACTGTTTACCTCTAGACGAGTTATAAAATGAGCCTACTTCCAAAAAAGTGTTTCTTTAAAAAATGTGTAGAAAAAATACTTCTCTAAGTTAAAAATCATTTGTGAAATCTTGGAAACAGAATAAAAAACTCACTGAAGGGCCAATAATTTTGCTATATATTTAAAGTATACTGTATATAGTTTCAAGAAAAATTTGTTTCTTAGTATTTGAGATACAAAAGATTTTGTAAATTAAAAAATAAGTCGATTTTCTTTCATCAGATTTACAATATCTTTCTGCCATTTAATGTTTAAAAAAAATAACAAGTTTTTTTTCTATCTGGATGTGTTACACCTTTACATACTACTTCTTGTTTGCTTCTCTCAACTGTTTTATCAGAGTAAACACGATCGCACTGTGATTTCACCCCTTCTGCCTTGATATATTTTGAAGCTTGTGAGCAGAACTCTCCCCTGTGGGCTTCTGCTCATCTTCTTTATCTTTTCCTTCTCTGATCTGAACAGGAAACACTTGTCTCGTAGGTAAAGAGGCCGCATCCTTATTGCAAAGTCTGAATAAGCTGGGCTCACCAGAAGAGAAGGTGGAAATGGTGTTGAAGAAATACAGTGAGCTGGTGAGTATCCCGACCCAAGAGAGATAACGCTCTCTAAACAGTTTTCACCGCCGGCAAAAAAAAAAAAAAAAAAAAAAAAAAAATGCATGGAGGACAGTTAAGAGGAAACAAACAGAACCCAAACCAGATTGACACAGAGAGAAAATAAAAGAACTCCTGGTGTGATGTTAAGAGTGGTTTCACTGATACCGCGATGACCTAAATATCTGGCGCCCCGAGCTGAATAAGCAAATCTGAACACAAGGCCATATGCTACACAAGAAAGCCACAACAGGCTCTTCGGTTTTCACAGAGATAATGCTAGAGATGCAGACATTTTTCCGCAAATAATCGCATCTTTACTGTTCAAAATGAAAAGGGAATCAAGTATTAGGGAAAATTAAGTAATTTTAGTTGTAGCCATACCATGTTTGTAGAAGAGTGTTTTACAAAATAACCGAGGCACTTAACCAAAGACCCTTTATGTTGTTGAAAACACATTGATCAAAGTTAAAGAAAAGCAATGATTGTAGGATGAAGTAAGGTTACAACAACATTTTCTGAAGGTTAAAGCAATCATTAATGAGTATGAAGGGAATTGCTAGCCTCTCACAGACATCGCTATCTTCTCACACCCTGCTAAAAAAAAAAACTGCTTAAACCAGCCTAGGCTGGTTGGCTGGTTTTAGCTGGTCGACCAGCCTAGTTTTAGAGGGGTTTTGGCCATTTCCAGCCTGGTTTTAGCTGGTCAGGCTGGGAAATTACCAGCTAAAACCAGCTTGACCAGCCTGGTTTAAGCTGGACATAGCTGGTTTTGGCTGGCCTGGATAGGCTGGCCAGTCTGGAAATGGCCAAAACCCCTCTAAAACCAGGCTGGTCGACCAGCTAAAACCAGTTAACCAGCTTAGGCTTGTTTAAGCTGGATTTTTCAGCAGGGCAGACATAGCGAGTCTCTGACGGCATCGCTAGCCTCTCACAGGGCATCGCGAGTCTCTCACAGGGCATCAAATCATGAATTTGATTAGAACTACAAACTGAGGTAAAAAGTGTAAACAAACTACACACGAGACCAACAGTCAAGTAAAGAGGGTTTGATAAAGTTGTTTGACTGACTATTAATTAAAATATAGCCAACTGGAAAATATTTAAATCACGTTTTCAGTGATTTTTCATATTTCATTTGCAACAACAATGTAAACTTATATGAAGATACGTTTGGACATTAACTTCTGAATACATAATTATCCAAACACCTGAGGAGATTTCTCTACATGAAAGAATGGCAAATTAACATGCTGCTGAATCTCCAATAAAGTAGGTAATTAGATATGAAAGAAATGTGGATGATGTGTCAAAATGATTTACAGGGGACGTAACTAAGCAACATAACGTTTTTTTAATGAGGAAGTTGTGTCCCAAAGCTTGCATACTCTTCTGTTACAGACTCAAAAGTATGTACTTTTTCTGCATTAAAAAGGACGTAGCATATGTATGCAAATTGGGACGCAGCAACAGACATCACTAGCTTCGCACAAACATCACTAGTCTCACACAGACATCACTAGAGTACAGACAGATGTGTTTCCTGGGAGTGATGAATGGCTATTTAAGGCCCGATCATACCGAATGTGTTCTTTTGAGGCAAGAGGTGCCTTTTTAAAATGTTATATTGGCATCAAGTTTTTTGCACTGTGATTATGTGCCCCGCATGCATCTCGTATTCGCCTGCTGCGGAAGTAAGAAAAAGGGCCTCAGCATCATGTCCATTGATACAGAGTGGTTGCCTATAACATCATAAAAAGCGCAGCAAAAAGTCAACAAAACACCAGTACGTTGTACCATGCATTTTCAGAATTGAAAGCATGTTCCACATCCAACATCAAAACCGTTAAAGTTCTTTTTCTTTTGTTTCGATGCCATAATTGTCTCTTCTTAAATCATAATTTGTCTTTTTGTAATTTTCCCTGGACAAGTGCATAGACTTTCCGCTTTGAGGAAAGCCCTTACATGGAGCTGATTTGGGAGTGTGTTATTCATTCATTCATTTTCTTTTCGGCTTAGTCCCTTTATTAATCTGGGATCGCCACAGCGGAATGAACCCTCAACTTATCCAGCACATGTTTTACGCAGCGGATGCCCTTCCAGCTGCAACCCATCAATGGGAAACATCCATACACACTCATTCACACGCATACACTACGGACAATTTAGCTTACCCAATTCACCTATAGCGCATGTCTTTGGACTTGTGGGGGAAACCGAAGCACCTGGAGGAAACCCACACGAACACGGGGAGAGTGTGTTATGAAAATTACTAATCCAGTGCATACGGATGCTAATTTAGAACAGAGCCTAATACTTTAAATTCACTGTGTACGCACGTGTTGTGAATTAGGCGGAACGTTTTCGTGAGAAGTTTAAATGTGCATATGAATACGAAAAACATACAGTATGCAATTATTAGTGAATGAGACGCAATATTTTTACTTATCTAGAAAATGCTTCTTGATTTTTAGATATTTGGACTAGAAACAAGACAAAAACTAAGAAAGAAAAGCTTGTTTTCAGTATTTTGTGATTCACAAGTGTTTTCTGTTTATTTACAGTTGTGAACTGCATTATGGGACCTTGATCTCTGCTCTGCACTTTTGATGTTGAACATTCAACTTTAAATTTAACAAAGTGACTTTTATTTACATTTTAATAGTTTGAAATAATATAATGTATAAAAACAAATATAGTGAGACACAAGTCTGTAAAATAACAGAAAATGTACTGGCAGTTTATTACAAGGTTTTTGTACCATAATTTACAACACCAACCCAGACAATATATCAAGTTAAACTATTAAAAATATTAATAAAAGTCACTTTTTCCAACTTTTCAAAGTTAAAAGTTGTTGGAAGATAGATCAAGATCCCATAATGCAATTCAAAAGCATAACTAAATGGGGGAAAAACAAAATACAGAAAACTGCTAATTTACGAATATTTTTATAGAATGTAGGTTGTTCTCTAATTTTCATCTCCACTCTAAAGAAGAACATGACTTATTACAGATAGCTTTCCCAATTCCAAAACCAGATTTTCCCTTGAGTAATGTACTGTACAGTCTAAGAGCAATGTTTTTGTGGTGTATGTGGTGATGTATGTATCACACCTGTGCATGTTTTGTGCAGGTGGACGAACACAGGACTGAGAAGAAACAGCTGGAGCAGCTTCAGCAGAGACAGGGTCTTCTGGTCAAGCAGAGAGATCAGCTTCAGTTCGAACACAGTCGTGCCATTCTGGCCCGCAGCAAGCTGGAGACGCTCTGCAGGGAACTTCAGAGACATAACAGGACACTGAAGGTGAGGACACTTCTATGACAGCTTAACAGATCTGAGCTGGGAGAGAAAGAAAAGTTAGGTTATGATAGTACCATGTAATATTGATCTGAAAATTTAAAGTTTGTAGTTCTGGGACAAAAAAATGTAAATACATTAATAATACTATATAATTAAAAAAAAATTAAAAACTACATATGATAAGAAACAATTTTTTTCCTACATTTTTATATTCATTTTTATTACTGCTTTTAAACAAGGACTAATCACATTGATCAGAAGTGTAAGCGAAGACATTCAAAATGTTATAAATGATTTCCATTTTAAATATGCTGTTTTAAATATATATATTTTTTACTAAATGAATAATAGTAATAATAATTTTGTGGTTTCTTAAACGTGTGACATTAGCAACAGAGTAATGGCTGATGAAAATTCAGCTATTCCATAAATATTAACATATAATAGCTTATAGTAACATAGTAACAATATTTAAAAAATGTTTTTAGCTTGGTAAGAATAAGATAAGAACTAATAATAATTTAAAAAAACAATAACTTTTTTAGTAAAAATCTTAATGATTCAAGAATTTAGACAAAAAAAATAATAAAATCTAATAAAAATATTTAAATTAGTGCTGGGCAAAAATGAATCTCGATTAATCGCATCCAAAATAAAAATTTGTGTGTGTGTACTGTGATTATTGATTATGTTTATATATATACAAACATGCATTTTTATTTACATTTAGATAGAAAATATATATGTATATAATACAAATTATACAAAAAAATTGATTAGTTTTGTTTTTATGTATGTATATGTATTACATTTACCTTATATAAAACACACATATCTTATGCCAAAACAACCTTTTATGTTGTATGCAAATAATCGTGATTAATCTTTGCCCAGCACTAATTTACATACATTTTAAAAACATAGCTGCATATTAAATAGACTTTTTAATGTTTCAGCTTTTGAATATGCTATATATATATATATGTGTGTGTGTGTGTGTGTGTGTGTGTGTGTGTGTGTGTGT
>CAIGQW010015581.1:13444871-13460576 GCA_903798125.1 Danio choprae | reverse complement strand
GTGTGTGTGTGTGTGTGTGTGTGTGTGATTTGCTTGATCATAACATTGTATAATATTATATATATATGTATATTATATACTACAGATTGGGGGAATAATAAATTTTTTATTTTTATAATTGATTTTTTAAAATCCTACACTCAGTGTTTTGTCATTCAAGATTCTGTCTCTCTGAAACAGATAAACCCACAATAACACACCTTAAATCAGCTTCTCTGACCCGTTGGAGAGTGTTGAGGGTCTGACTTGTTATCTTGTTATCCCGTTTCCCATGTCAGTGTTTTGATTGCTGAGATTGAGTCTGAGGAAACGCTGTATTTGAGCCCAGTGGGACGTTACTGCAGTGGCTCTGTGTCTCGGCCTTCTCAGACTCAAAGAGCAGCTGACAGGTCACTGTGATGAGAGGGAAAGTGTTACTGAGCTTCAGTGTCATTTGTCCTTCTTTTATAAAACAAAAGTCAAAGAGAATGTTTCACTGGCTCAAATCACAGCAGAGGCCATGATCTCCCGTTCTGTTGCAGCGACTACAGCTAACTGTGCTAAAGTCAACTCAGTACCTTAAATATATTAGTTAATTAGGTTTTCTGCAACTTTAATGTCTGTATTGGACTATAGCGATGTTATTTATATGCATGCATTAGTTTAAGTATGTTTAACATTATTTTGCATGCTTTAGACACTGTTTACCATGGTGCACTAAGGTTAATAACAAATCTTAAATCCCTCACTCATCATTGTGTGCTGTACACTCGGGTAGGATGGTCTGCTTTGTCCACTCGTAGGCTCAAGCATTAGCATATCTTGGTTTATAAATCTATTCTGGGTTTACTCCCCTCATATCTCCAAACATACATTTGTAAAAAACCTGTCTCTAACTATAGCCTTCGGTCTGAGGAAGTTATTGTTTGTACTATTGTTTGTACCAGTGGTGCGTACTGAAATGGGAAAAAAAGGCCTTTAAATATGCAGCACCTTTTGCATGAAATAACCTCGTACAGAGTTTACAGAGTTGGTTTCACTACATGCTTTTAAAAAGATTTTAAATGATTTGCAGTTTGAAATATTGGCCTGTAGATGTCTTGAATAGTTTTTAACTGTCATTGTATGTGTGTTCTGATGGATGAATGATGTTACCTGTTATTTGTTTGTTTGTTTGTTTGTTTGTTTGTTAAACCCATGTGAAATGTATACTGCCTAATCTTGGCCAGGACGCTCTTGTAAAAGAGATTTTCAATCTCAATGTGCTTTTCCTGGTAAATTAAAGGTTATAATAATAATAATTAATAGTTAATTAGATTTTATTTTACGTGGAGCAAATCGAGGCCACACATTGACATTATGTGAATCTAAAGCCCTGTTTACGCTTTGTGTTTATGTTAGGGCTGTGAAGCAATTAAAACATTGAATCTAATTAATTGCATGATGTGCTGATTAATTTATCTAATTAATCACATTTAATCACACATAAGCTGAGAAACGTACCCCCAAAATAACAATGTTTGATGAAGGTTGAACAGATATTGCACAAAACAGCTTTTATTATTAATTTTATTGAACGCAAGTCTACCACTTTCAGCTATGTGGTGATGTTACACAAAAATCACAGTTTGGTTAAGTTTTTGGGTTGTAGGTCATGGTATGATTCATTTTTGGTGTGTTTAAGGAATGCAGAAAACTTTTTATTAACATTTGTGAATATCAAGAGTTTAAAACTATTTAAAATAAAAAAGGCCTTATTGGTTTAATTAAAAATATATATACATTTTTATAACATCATTTCCCCAATTTCCCCACAATAATTCTCAAATGAATTCAATAAAATATAAAAGTGAAAGGGAATTCTTTTTTTAATAATATAAAAATAAATGTAAAAAAGGGGCAGCACGGTGGCGCAGTGGTTAGCACAATCGCCTCACAGCAAGAAGGCCGCTGGGTCGAGCCTCGGCTGGGTCAGTTGGCGTTTCTGTGTGGAGTTTGCATGTTCTCCCCGTGTTCACGTAGGTTTCCTACGGGTGCTCCCCTTTCTCCCACAAGTCCAAAAGACATGTGCTATAGGTGAATTGGGTAAGCTAAATTGTCCATAATGTATGTGTGTGAATGAGTGTGTATGGATGTTTCCTAGTGATGGGTTGCAGCTGGAAGGGCATCCGCTGCGTAAAACATATGCTGGATAAGTTGGCGGTTCATTCCGCTGTGGCGACCCCAGATTAATAAAGGGACTAAGCCGAAAAGAAATTGAATAAATGAATGAATAAATGTAAAAAATTAGGAATGGGCAATATTGACAGGTATAAAAATGATTTCAGTTATTATAATTATTATTATTAAAAAAATTAAGCTTTATTAAACTATACATATATACGAATATTGCTATACATCAAATAAAACTGCCCCAGATTCCAGTTTTTCTAACAGTTGAATCTCAGCCAAATAGTGCCCTATCCTAAAATTGTTGGTTTATTTATTCAACTCCCATATGATGTATAAATCTCAATATTCAAAAAAATCTATCCTTATGACTGGTTTTGTAGTCTTGGGTCACGCAAATTAGTAATAATAATTTAGTAATAATATATATATATATATATATACACATGTATATACAGTTGAAGTCACAATTACTAGCCCTCCTGTAAAATATTATGTACTGTCATCATGTCAAAGTTAAAAGAAATCAGTTATTAGAAATTACTTATTAAAACTATTATGTTTAGAAATGGATTGAAAAAATCTTTCCGTTAAACAGAAATTAAGGGGAAAAATATACAGGGGGGCTAATAATTCAGAAGGGCTGATGATTCTGACTTCAACTGTATATATACACATATATAATGAATAGAAACAACTGCAACCTTATGTATAAAAGCCTCTCTCAACTAAGTTCCCATATTTTTATTTTTACAAAAGCTGTTTCCAGTTGTCAGATATAGCAGGTTCACTCATTGCTTTTTTACTCTGCCAAATGTGTGTGTGTAATACGAAAGGTGTTATGAATCTTGCACAAAGCACCTGGAGCCGTTTTCTCTTTGCCGTTCAGCAACTGATTTCAGTCCATTTGTACTATTCAATAAACAACTGCTGGAGGACTATACAAGAAAAGGCTGCAGTTTCTGTCCCAGCATATATTTTTTTCCTCTCTGTTTTTGTGGTCTGTAAGGTGACTCAGAGGAGCTTTCTAATCGTGTTTGTGTTGTTTTTTTCTCCTCCGGGCATTGAAGATATTAAACTCTTGCTCTAATATGAACTCTGCATGTCTTTGGAAGTTGCCGCTATTCCTCCCTGGAGGCTCACATTGACCTTGTTCGCTCTCCAATCAATTTTATTTAAGTGTTCGAGAAGCCATTTAATGAGCAGGTCAGAGCAGAACATCGAAGCCCTGCGTGTAAGGTGTGACTCTCAGCTATGAGGACGGTAAATTAGATTTAATCTGGGGTCATTTCCCTTAGCGCTGTTCACCTCTCTTATGAGCATGTGTAAGTGGAAGAACAACTTCACCTTTCTCTGGCGGGTGTCTGAGGCTCACGGCGTGTGTAAACACAGGCAAACAAACAGCTTCGGCTCTTGAGACGAAAGATCCATGCTTGGATTCCTTACGATTAGCTGAGTCAGTAAGCCGGCGTTTCTGAAACAAGAGCTCATGTTTACTGAGAGCACACATCGGATGGCTTGTTTAGCATTCAGCAATGTCCAATTTCAGATACTAAAAGAGACGTTGTTTACTTCATGGCACAAATATAGATCTCATTAAGCATGACATGTTATTGATATTATTAGCCTTATATCATTTCTACTGTATAGCCTGTTATTTTCCACTATATTTATTAAATAGTGTTTGGGTTAATTTTTTTGGGTTAAGTTAGTTTTACTTTGTATATATATTAAGCTTAAAAAGTAACTAAATGTGTTTAGTTACGTTTTATGCAAAGTATTGTGAAATGATGTTATGTTATTTATTAAAATATATACATTTTTCAGCCAACACTGATTAAATAATGTGGTAAAAGAACCTTGCAAAAGGTTGTTACTTTATTAATATGTTTAATTTACCGATTTTTATATGAAGGTCTCTTTCTTTCATAATGCATAATATATTTTCACTAGTTCTCAGTGTTGATTTTATGTTTATATTTCCAATGAGCTTTATTTTGATACTTTCCATTTACATTTTTGGAGGTTTTAGTATTTCTGTATCTATAATATTATATTGCTTTTTAAGTGAAGTACTGCTAAAGTATGTTATTTATTTAAATATGTTAATTTTTACCCAACACTAATTAAATAATGTGGTAAAAGAACCTTGAAATAGGTCTTTGCTTACTCACTTTATTAATACTTTTAATTTACCGATTTATATATGAGTCACTTTCTTTTATAATGCATAATATATATGCCATAGATGCCATTTATGTGTTGATTTTATGTTTCTATTTCCAATTAGCTTTATTTTAATACTTTCCATTTACATTTTAGTTCAATGTTCGCTCATTTTTGGAGGTTTTAGTATTTCTGTATCTATAATATAACTTTTTAAGCAAAGTACTGCGAAAGAATGTTATTGTTTTACCCAACACTGATTAAATAATGCTGTAAAAGAACCTTGCAAAAGGTCTTCGCTTACTTGCTTCATTAATACTTTTAATTTACTGATATATATGCGTGTCACTTTTTTTCATAATGCATAATATATTTTCACTAGTTCTCAGATGTTAATGTGTCGATTTTATGTTTCTATTTCCAATTAGCTTTATTTTAATACTTTCCGTTTACTCATTTTTGGAGGTTTTAGTATTTCTGCATCTATAATATTACTTTCTTTAATGCATTAAGTTTTAAATGTAGTAATTCTCATAACATATTTTTTGCTAGTTCTCAGATGTCATTTATGTGTTGATTTTCTGTTTCTATTTCCAATGAGCTTTATTTTTATACTTTCAATTTACCTTTTAGTTAAATTTTCGCTCATTTTTGAAAGTTTTAGTATTTCTCCGTTTATAATATGCTTTCTTTAATGCATTAAGTTTGAAATGTAGTAACTTTAATGTCAACATTTTTATTTCAGTTATTTGAAAATGAATAATTTCAATAGAATAAGCATTAAAAAAGTTTGTTTAATGTGTTTTCATCAATTTTTTTTTTGCTTTTTTTAAATTACCCAATGACTGTTCATTCCACTGTGGCGACCCCTGATAATTAAGAGACAAAAGAAAACGAATGAACGAATTAATAAATAAACCAATATAAATTTTCAATAATGCAAGTTGACAACATTTCGATTTTAGAAAATAAACCAATAAATCAAGTTCAATTTGTCATTTTATACATCAGGTCCAATTAATGTCATATAATACAAAACATTATTTAATAAATTGTTGACCCAAAAAAGAAAAATGTACTCATCCTCGTGTGGCTCCAAACCTTTTTTGAGTTTAACTTTTGGTCGAACACAAAAGCAGATATGCTGAGAAATGTTGGAAAGCGATTTCCACCATTCATCAAAATATCTTCTTTTGCATTCAACAGAGGAAAGAAACTCAAACATGTTTGAAACAAGTGAAGGGTGAGTAAATAATGACAGAATTTTCATTTCTGGGTGAACTATCCCTTCAACTGAATCTATTTACTGTAGGGTGTAACTTTAAGCCACAGTACGAGTAATCCATTCTATTCCACCAATGTTTAAAATGCCATTTCCACAATACATGATTTATCCATCTCGCACCCTGTCAGAGCACTAGACCTAGATTGCTTTCATCACTCAAGGCTTCATATGCCAAGATTTGTCATGCTTTCCTTCTGTGTTTCTCCCTGTAGGAAGAGAGTCTGCAGAGGCTGCGGGAGGATGAAATGAAGCGGAAGGAGATCACCACTCATTTCCAGAGCACACTGGTGGACATTCAGAGTCAGATCGAGCAGCACAGCAACCGCAACAACAAGCTGTGCAAGGAGAACAGCGAATTGGCCGGAAAACTCAAGACCATTATAGAACAGTACGAGCGGAGAGAAGAGGTCAGGAATCAACACATTTCATCTACAGTTGAAGTCAAATTTATTAGCCCTCCTGTACATTTTTGTTTCTTTTTCAAATATTTCCCAAACGATATTTTCTGTATATTTTTTCTTCTGGAGAAAGTCTTATTTGTTTTATTTCAGCTAGAATAAAAGCAGTTGTTAATTTTTAAAAACCATTTTAAGCTCAATATTATTAGCCCCCTTAAGCAATATTTTTTCAATTGTCTACAAAACAAACCAATATTATACAGTGACTTGCCTAATTACCCTAACTTGCCTAGTTAACCTAATTAACCTAGTTAAGCCTTTAAATTGCACTTTAAGCTGAATACTAGAGTCTTGAAAAATATCTAGTAAAATATTACTGTCATCATGGCAAAGATAAAAGAAATCAGTTATTGGAAATTAGTTATTAAAACTATTATATATAGAAATGTGTTGAGAAAATCTTCAAAAATTGTGAAAAAAATCTATAGAGGGGTTAATAATTCAGGTGGGCTAATGATTCTGACTTCAACTGTACTCATTAAAGTTCACGTATTATGCTTTTATGTAGTGTTTACAGGCGCAGTACGCAATATTTGAATAATGCTTTGGACAAGTGTTGGTCAAAAGTAATATATTACAATTTGAAGCCTATCTTACTCTTCTAAAAAAATTTTAAAAATGCAAAAATTACATGAGAAATACTTTCACATTACTTTCCTTAAAAAACTACATTGTAAAAAAAAATCTAAAAGAATTAACAGTTTCCGTATTTTGTGATTCACAGGTGTTTTCTTTTTATTTACGATTGTGAATTGCATTATGGGAGTTTTATCTCTGTTCGGTCAACTTTCGATGTTGAAAATTCAACTCTACAGTTTAACAAAGTGACTTTTATTGACATTTTAGTTGTTAATATAATATAATGTATAAGAAATAATATAGAGAGAAATAAGTCTGTAAAATAACACTGGCAGTATATCACAAAGACAATATATCACTTTAAAAAAGTAAAATGTTAATAAAAAATTATTATTATTTTTTTTTACTTTTCAAGGTTAAAAGTTGTTCAAGGTCAAGTCCCTTAATGCAATTCAAAGCATAAATAAACCTGGAAAAATAAAAACATGAATCACAAAATACGGAAAACTACTAATTTGCGAATATTTTTTACAATTTTTTACAACCTCTTTTTTATATAAATGACTTTAGATTGTAATATATTTATTTTTTTCTAAAACTGGCTTTAGTGACCATAGTGTCAAACACAGTCTCAAAACACACTTGTAGCCAATCAGCAGTAAGGGGTGTGTCGTGTAACTAAGGCGGAGATATCAAAAAGGGGCGAGGTCTTGTTAGGTTATGGACGTGTTTGTTTTGGTGCTTTCAAATATCAACTTTACTTGGCAAAAAAATTTTGTGCAGCGTTAATGTAGCTGATTGTTTCCATCCACCTACTTTTACGCACAGTTTGTAATATCGCATAAAAAAATACTTAAGACGCGCATACATGTATAAAATGAGCATATAAATGTTGTGAGTAATTTGCAAGTAAAATGCGCAAGTAAAAAAGGGCCCACAGTGGCTTCTTCTAGTGCAGCAAATTACATTTTTCTTTTTGAGATTTGGATCCAGTTTATGAGAAAGTGACGATGTTGTTCTTTGTTTGATTCATTGGATGGAAACGGTGCTTTATTCGCAAATGTTTTATGCAGTTTTCACAAAAGTTTCATTCACGTCTTTGGATGGAAACACAGCTATTGTCTCTCAAAAGCAAGAACCGATTCTGAAGTGCCTGAAACAAGTTATTAGTACGCAGCTTTACTTCCTGCATAAACCTGTGCAGGTTTGTAACATATGTATGATGCCAGTCTTTGATCTGCAAAAAACTTTGTCTTTCACCTTCAGACACTTTAGATGAGGCCTGAAGAGTTTGGTTTGTGTTGTTGACATGCAAGCGCAAAGTGGCTGCACTTCCTAAGAATGAGGACTGGGACTTAAATTGATGCAATCATGTGTATCCATGAATACAGAAGTGCTGAAGAAGCATCCAGAACTGAAACTCATAATGAGCGATAATGAGACAATGAGCATATAACATACTGTAAGCAGTAGTCCAATCACAACAGAGCAGGGAATCTGACCAATCAGGCTCTCAAAAGAGTTTAAGGTGGGCATACATGGGAAAAATTCTGATGATCAGAAAATTGTATGTCTATGCACATGTCACAAGTGAGTTTATGTAAAAATTTGTTGGGAAGCAATGATAAACAGTGTGATTTTTTTTTTAATTCTTTCACTGAAAAGACTTTCACTGCTTTCACACTCTTGCTGATGGGTCATCTTCAGACAGACTGACAAATCGGCTTGTTCAACGTCACACACCTCACGAATTGAATGCAAAAGTATATGGGTGTTTCCCAGTACTGGGTTGCGACTGAGGGTGACATGGTGGCTCAGTGGTTAGCACTGTCGCCTCACAGCAAGAAGGTCGCTGGTTCAAGCCCCGGCTAGGTCAGTTGGCGTTTCTGTGTGGAGTTTGCATGTTCTCCCGGTGTAGACATGAGTGAGTACTTAACAGATAGCAAACTACAGCACTGTATATGTGCAGGCGCATAGTGTTTCTTTACAAGGTGACATTGCCAACTGCTGGCCTGACATGCAGAAAACAGCATTTTATTCTATTTGTGTTTCTATGTAAGTGGATCACTTTGACAAATTAGTTGTCTACATGCAATAGTTTTTAAAAAGCTAGAAAAAATCTGCACATTGTTGTCACATGAATATACTCTAGACTTGATGATTCAATGCATTTTATGAGAAAATGCCTTTTCTTGACCTTGGAAGGATGTAAATCTATTGTAAAAGACTTTCTAAAAACAGCATAATAGGGGCACTTTAAACTTCACACATAAGCAGTGCTTCAGCAGGCCCAGCGTTCACAGTGCTTCTGCTGCACAGAGGACTCTATTTTCAGCCACACTTCTGCTGTGCTCTTCAACACAGCACGGACAGTGTAAATGCTGTAACCTGTTAATATGAGCCCAGAAATAAATATGTGCTTGTGGTGGGAAGCTGACCAAAGACCTGTGCAGGCAGCAGACAGCGAAAGCCACCAAAACGAACCGACTGTTTCAAACATCCCAATATCTAGCACATCTGTCAAAGCGATTCAGCCACATATCCATTTAAAGCTGCACCCCAAGGCACAGTGCGGATTAGATTTTGGTATGCTTGCACTTTAAGTGATTGTAAGATAGCTAAAAATGCATTCGATTGGATCTTTTTACCTGAGCCATTACACACTTATGTCAAATTCTGAAACGACTCTGACAGTCAAAAGTTGATCATAATTAACATTTTGTTTAATCTTTTAAACAATTAATTTTTAATTGTTTAGTCAGCAGTAATGCGGTCAAGACAAGATCTTGGATACAAGCGGTGGAAATGAGTTTCCTTCGCAGGGTGGCAGGGCGCACCCTTATAAATATGGTGAGGAGCTCTGTCACCCGGGAGAAACTCTGAGTAGCGTCGCTGCTCCTCCGCATCGAGAGAAGTCAGCTGAGGTGGCTCGGGGATCTGTTTCGGATGCCTCCTGGACGCCTACCTAGAGAGGTGTTACAGGCATGTCCCACCGGGAGGAGGCCCGGGGAAGACCCAGGACTATGTCTCTCAGCTGGCCTGGGAACGTCTCGGGATGACCCCGGAGGAGCTGAAGGAAGTGTCTGGGGAGAGGGAAGTCTGGGGTTCTCTCCTGAGACTGCTGCCCTGGCGACCCGGCCCCAGAAAAGCAGATGAAAATGAATGAATGAATGAATGATTATTTCTAAAAGTTCTCACAAAGACTGCTTATAATATGTCAAATTAATCCAATATTGTGAAATTTTGTACGTTTTAGTAAGCAATTTATTCATACTATTCAAAGCTGATGCCACTGGTGGTCAATTACTAATATTGAATCTTGTTATTAACAATAAATAAATAAATAAATACATTAACTAATGATAAATTTACTGCTTACAAAAAGCTATTAATTTGTCTTCCATATTTTCTTTTCTTTTTGGAAAAATATATGAATAACAAATACATACACGTATACATACAGAAATTAAAAGTAAATTAAACAAAATAAATAAAAAGCACCATTTCTGTTAACCTACACAGATGTGAACTCCATCTAAATGAAATCCATCTAAATTGATGTGAACAATACGGAAATTATATTGAAAAGATGTCGAAAATTCAGCTTAAAAGCACAGGAATAATTTATATTTTACAAAGGCCTACATCAAACAATGCTTTTAACTAACATTTCACAATATCACAAGTGTATTTTTAATTACTCAAATCCTGCCTTGGTGAGCATAAGAAACTTTTCTCAAAAAGATTTTCAGTCACACCTTTTGACAGAAAATGTACGATAACTTTACAGTAACTACGAGTCTGCCAGAGCTGTAATTTCACAACACGAGGCTGAGGAAAAACTACACCCTCACTCACACCTTCCAAACCTGCGACATTATGCACAGCAGACACACATTTCTGACTTTAACTCGGTGATTCGCGCCCTGTTTGACAGTGAATGCTGCACCTTGTGGAAGACTCTTGAATTCGGTGTCTAATCGCACGAGGATCCACCGGAGGAATGATGTGAGGAGAAGTTAAGCTCAATCTGTCATTGTGAAGGAAACCACAGAGATCGTTCATTCACAGCTGTGCTCTCGACTAAAACAGACCGCTTTTTGGGCAAGACTGCAGATTACATGATGCTATGTGTCTTTACTGCCCTCTGCTGGCTGAAGAAGCAACACGCATCAAAAAACGAGGCAGCGCGTCGTGTTTAAAGGGATAGTTAACTAAAAAGTGAAAATTCTGTCATTATTTACTCGCCCTCCACTTGTTTCAGTCAATTTAATTTCTCATTTCTGTTAAACACAACAAAAGATATTTTAAAGAAACTGGAAACCTGTAACCATTGACTTCAATTGTATTTGTTTTTATGGGAGTCAATGATTACAAACTTTCAGCTTTCTTCAAAATAACTTTTATTTGTGTTCAAACGTACAAGACAAACAAAAACACACACAACCAGGTTGACTAAATGATGGCAGAATTTTCATTTTTGGGTGAACTATCCCTTTAAGTTTTCATATAGTCATTTCATTCATTCATTCATTTTCATTTAGCTTTAGTCCCTTTATTAATCTGGGGTCGCCACAGCGGAATGAACCGCCAACTTATCCAGCATATGTTTTACGCAGCGGATGCCCTTCCAGCTGCAACCCATCACTAACATCCACACACACACACATATACTACGGACAATTTAGCCTACCCAATTCACCTATACCGCATGTCTTTGGACTTGAGGAGGGAAACCGGAGCACCCGGTGTGCAAACTCCACACAGAAATGCCAACTGACCCAGCCGAGGCTCGAATCAGCAACCTTCTTACTGTGAGGCGATCGTGCTATCCACTGCACCACCGTGAGGCCTATAGTCATTTCTTTTAGCAAAATTTAAAAAAAAACATTCATAATATACTTTTAAAGAGTTTCTTGTCATACTTTATCAATTTGTGTCTGTAGACTTCAATTACATACATAATTTTAAGGTTTTTCTGCTGCGTTGAGCCATAAATCTCCAGCAGCACTTCACAACAAACTTTACCATTTTATTCATACACACAGAAACTAATTTACAAATCTGTCACTGGGGTGGTACTTTTTAAAAAGGTACCATTTTGTACTGTACAGGTGGACAATAGTACCTTTAGGTTACACTCTTGTACTTTTAATGTTTACGTTGTACCTTTAAGGAATGAGGTAGACAGTTGTACTTTTTAGATATTATATGTACCTTCAAGGACCTGTTAGGAACAAAAAACGCACCGCCCCAGTGACGTTGTACCTTTATTTCTAGTGTGTCTGCATCTGAAAGATTTTTAGAGAAATGTATTCATTTTTTTAATTGTCTGATATTATACAAAATTTTATTTTACATAAATGTGGAAATGAATTCACAGTATTTGCAGTATTTTCATAATTATGGAATAATAAATATGACAGGGGCATCACGGTGGTGCAGTGAGTAGCACATTTGCCTCACAGCAAGAAGGTCGCTGGTTCAAGCCTCGGCTGGGTCATTTGGCATTTCTGTGTGGAGTTTGCATGTTTTCCCAGTGATCGCATGGGTTTCCTCCGGGTGCTCCGGTTTCCCCCACAATCCAAAGACATGCGGTATAGGTGAATTGGGTAAGCTAAATTGTCCGTAGTGTATGGGTGTGTATGGATGTTTCCCAGAGATGGGTTACAGCTGGAAGGGCATCCGCTGTGTAAAACATATGCTGGATAAGTTGGCGGTTCATTCCGCTGTGGGACCCCAGATAAATAAAGGGACTAAGCCGAAATGAAAATGAATGAATGAATGAATGAATGAGTGTGTATGGATGTTTCCCAGTGATGGGTTGCAGCTGGAAGGGCATCCCCTGTGTAAAACATATGCTGGATAAGTTGGCGGTTCATTCCGCTGTGGCGACCCCAGATTAATAAAGGGACTAAGCCGAAAAGAAAATAAATGAATGAATATGACCAAAAATGAAACAAGACTTTTGAATCTGACTTCATCCGATGTTAAGTTTACTTTTTTTAATGGGCTAGAAACAGATAAGTGCAATTTTATTAAAATAATGCCTAATTTGCATATTTAAAGAGCATTCTGGAAAACTTGTAATGCAAACAATGCGATTCATAATGTAATACATCAACTGAGGAATTACCCTGATACATATTAGTTTTTTTATCCTGTTCACCTGCAGTGTCTTAAAGTGCCTTAATTTGATTTACACAAGAAGAACATGTTCCTGGAAGAAGAAGAACATTAACCAGTCGCCACCCTCTGATTTTAGAAAAAGAAAAAGATTGATACTCAAGCTGTTCCAAGAAAAACAGAGGATGTTGATCCTGGAAGATGTGAAAATCACACTGTGAGGTGATAGAGACCATTTCCATTGTTAAAATGTTATGCTGCGTTGACTGATGCTGTCAAAGCTTCATTTCTAAGAAGTGATGAGCTGGAAAAACACCATACAATTCTATAAAGAGCCCTTGTTTTTAGATAATATCTGTGTAAAGGGTTGCACAGTTGAAGACAAAATGTACAAATATTTACAAAGTGATGTTTAACAGAGCAAGGAAAATTGTCACAGAATTTCCTGCAATATATTTCTTCTGGATAAAGTCTTATATCTTTTGGTTTGGCTAGAATTAAAATAAAAATATTGTATTATTATGTAAAAAAAAAAAAGAAAAAAAAACCTATTAAGATCAGTATTATAAGCCTCCTAAAAATTTAAGTATTAACTAATTTTAAATAAAATAACTAGTAAAATATTATGCAATCATGGCAAAGACGAAATAAATTAGTTATTAAAACGATTATGTTCAAAAATGTGTTAAAAAAAATATTTAAGTTAAACAGCATTTGGGAAAATATATATTTAGATATGGCCGACGCGGTGGCGCAGTGGGTAGCACAATCGCCTCACAGCAAGAAGGTCGCTAGATCGAGCCTCAGCTAGGTCAGTTGGCCTTTCTGCGTGGAGTTTGCATGTTGTCCCCATGTTCGCGTGGGTTTCCTCCGGGTGCTCAAGTTTCCCCCACAAGTCCAAAGACATGTGTTATAGGAGAATTGGGTAAGCTAAAATTTTCTGTAGTGTATGTGTGTGAATGAGTGTGAATGTTTTCCAGTGGTGGGTTGCGGCTGGAAGGGCATCCGCTGTGTATGAGTTGGCGGGACTAAATATATATATACACATATATATATATATATATATATATACACATATATATATATATATATATATATACATATATTGTTTTTTTTGTTGTTGTTTTTTATGATAATAATTTTGTCTTCAACTGTTCTAGTTTTCTCAATGCAAATGTAATCTGAAAATGTACTGAGTTTCAGTCCAAAACTAAAAATTTAATTTAATTTCATTTAAAAATCTGATATGACTTTTTTAAAACCTACATAAATATCATTTACTGTGTTTTTGCAGAGTTTAGAGAAGATCTTCAAGCATAGAGATCTACAGCAGAAACTGTCTGATGCCAAGCTGGAAGAAGCTAACATGCTGCTCACTCAAGCTGAAGAGAAGCACAAGAGAGAGAAGGAATATGTAAGACGCAGATCCACTTCTGGCTCTTCACATTTGCATCAAAGGGAAAATAATTAATTCATGTACAAGCAGGGTTTAAAATGAACAATCCCCAAGTGCCAAATATAATAAGTAATAATCAGCCCACCTTCACTGAAAACGGCATTTGGACTGTGTAAATAAAAAAGGCTACATATGTGTGCAATCTTTCCATCTATATTTTAGTGCTGGGCAAAAATTAATGACGATTAATTGATTTGACATAATATATGTGTGTATATTTATTATGTGTATATAAATACACACATGCATGCATGTTTGAGAAAATGTTTGAGAGGAAAAAAAAAAGATATATATATACACACACACACACACACATTAAATATTCAAACTTATATATCAATTTAAATATCTATGTAACAAAATTGTTTTGTATAGTTTTGTTTCTATGTGTATGTATCACACATACATAATAAATATATATATAATACACACACATATATTATGTCAAAACAAACTTTTACTTTGGATGCCCAGCACTAATATATTTATTATTTATTAATATATTTATTTTCTGAATTTTGGCAAAAAAAAAAAAAATTCCTTTTGGACCCTGTTTATATCAATGTTTTCCTGAAACTGTAAAGTGGCAAATATTAACATCTCACTATTTATATTGTTAGTTGCTTAAAGAGGCTATTGACAAAACAAAGAAATACTGCACACTGAGGGAGCAGGAGTTACAGATGAAGAAACAGGTAATGGCCAGTTCTGTTCTCTCACCTGTGTGTGTGTGTGTGTGTGTGTGTGTTTGTGTTTAACCAGTTACTCACTCAGGCTGCAGAGTGGAAACTACAGGCTAAAGAGCTGAAAGAGCAGCACACAATCATGCAGGCCCAGGTGAATATATATATAGTATATATATCTACTGTTGTGGCTTTACCCACAGTCCAACACTCTCTCCTAGTGGCGTTTCTCTCATTGAGCTGTGTGGAAAAACCACAGAGAAATACATACCTGAAAGAGCACTCAGAGAGCTGATCTCAATACATTTGATCTGAGATGGACAGATAAATTGCAGAGATTTTGAAATGACTGGATGTTGGTGCAAACCAGTCATGACATTGCCTGTGTCGACAGTTGATTTAAAGAAATATTTCAAAATTCTAAACATTTGCTTCATCATCATTTACTCACCTTCATGTTGTTATTTCAAACCTGTATGGGTTATTTCTTCAGTGGAACACAAAAGGAGAAATTTGAGAAAAATATTGGTCATATGCAATGACAACAGAGAGGGACTGAGGTTTTCCAATTTCAAGAGCACTATAAAAGTATTATAAATGTGGTGCATGGTATGATTTAAGAAATATTATTATTTTGAACATAGCCATTTATGAAGAGATTGAATATTTGGATGGACGGACAGACAGTCAGACGGACAGACAGACAGACAGACAGACAGACAGACAGACAGACAGACAGACAGACAGACGGATAGATGGACAGACAGACAGACAGACAGACAGACAGACAGACAGACAGACAGA
>CAIGQW010015581.1:13417874-13444861 GCA_903798125.1 Danio choprae | reverse complement strand
GACAGACAG
The DNA here is from genome assembly GCA_903798125.1 of Danio choprae. Lineage (NCBI taxonomy): Eukaryota > Metazoa > Chordata > Actinopteri > Cypriniformes > Danionidae > Danio > Danio choprae. Next base: position 13,444,852 of record CAIGQW010015581.1, on the reverse strand, counting down.
ACAGACAGACAGACAGACAGACAGACAGACAGACAGATAGATAGATAGATAGATAGACAGATACAATAAAAAAGCACTATAAAAGTGGTGCATTATAATATTATTTGAGAAATATTTAGTCTTATACCTAAGAAAGCATGCAGACAATGATTCTGCAAGGAAATGCCTCTGAATTTGAGCTGACGATGCTCTTGACACTTGTGGTTATGACTCGATGTATGAAGGCTTCCTCCCTCTCACTGGTCTACTGCGACAACAGACAAAAATATATATGGCAGTAAATTATTAGAGTTCACAAGTGTCTACTGTGTTAAATGGTCAATAAGATCTAGATGAAATGAGTCACTGCAGCACTGTGATGTTTAAATGGAACTAATTGTAGATGCACTGCTTAAAGTGAAGCAGCTGATATCATATATTGCTTTTTTATTATATTGGGCCTATACTCAGGAAAGAACAAATCTGAAACTAATCTGAATCGTTCCGTTTTGTATACTAGATATGACAAGATGATGAAGAATAGCTAACGTTCATCAAATCATGCATGTTTCTTATACTGTTTATAGATTTAACTCTTATACATTATTTAACATACAGCTTCTCTAAAGGACTCTAATTTGAATCCTTTTGTTACAGCTTGTACTGTACTCCCAGAAATTTGATGACTTCCAGAACACTCTGGCGAAAAGCAATGAGATTTACGTCACCTTCAAACAGGAAATGGATAAGGTTTGTAGTGTTGCACTTTTATACACTGTAAAAAAAATGCTGGGTTCCACGCAATGGATTTGTGTTGGGAAAACATGAAGGAATTAAGTTAACTTAACTACAAATGTAAGTGGATTGAACATAAAACAATTAAGTTGTCCCCCACCCCCAAAAATCAAGAATTTGGTTGTTTCAACTAATTTTAAATAAGCAGTTTGAACAAACAGCAAATCTAATTTTTTGAGTGTAGTCTATTAATATTAATTAGATTATGTGTCTATCTGGAATACCTGATTCTGATTGGTCAATCATGACTTTTCAAGGTATGCTATTTCCAGATAACAACTACTGAAACTAATAACAAAGGTTAATATGGGTACTTTCATTCATCTTGACCATTAAGGAATATATTAATATCCATATTTACATCCTTGTTCTTGACAATCTTGTTATTAAATAATAAGTAAGTTAGAGGAGGCTGCATTTAGCCATGTTTGTTTCTTTTGGCTTGATTTTAATTTAAGAGTTAATTATTGTAGCTCAGATCTGTCTTCTATGTCTAATTGTTTACGTTTGAGACCAGTAGCCTTGCAATAAGTGGGATAATGTTCATCGAGCTTACATGGTTGTACATGGTTGCTGTCCATTATATTATCTGTTACTCCTGCCAGTGCAGTAAGACAAAATACACTCATCTTCAAGAAACTTCCCTTAAAGAGAAATATAAATATTTAATGTAGTGTTGTTTCAAGTAAATGTTTCTTCCTTCAGGGATTTAAAAATATTTCCTACTAGAAAAATGTGTCAAACATGCTTCTTAAAAGTATGACTTTTTTTGCATTAAACAAAGTGAAAGATTTTTAGTAAATGTTGATCCTGTTTTCCCGTGAACAGATGACAAAGAAGATGAAAAAGTTGGAAAAGGAGTCCACTACATGGAAAACGCGGTTTGAAAGCTGCAACAAAGCACTTGTGGAAATGATTGACGAGGTGAATAACACACATCAACTTGTCAGAACTTGACCATTATATTTCTGCTTCCTAACTGATTACTTCCTTTCCGACAGAGATCAGAAAAGGCCAAAGAGTTTGAGCTCTTCACACTGAAAATCGACCGTCTGGAGACCCTCTGTCGAGCACTGCAGGATGAAAGGAAAAGTTTGTATGAAAAGATTAAAGAGATACGGTTCCCAGAGAAAATGACGGCAGCAGCTGTGGTGGAGATACCGCCGATAGATGAACTTCCAGAGCTCGTCCAGACTCCAAATCCCATGTTGACTGCAGAGATGGAGAAGCTACGAGCAGAACAGGCCCGTCTGCAGGATTTTGCAGCTTCCCTGATAAGTCCCATACCGGATGATGCTGGAGAATCAGATAGCGAGGATGAGGAGAAAGAAAAAGAGATTCCAGCAATTCCTGAGGCTCAGTCCATCAAACCAGCAGATCAACTGGAATCAACACAAGAGCAATCCTCTACCACAAAAGTCATTGAAGAAAAGCCCACAGTCACCAAACCTGAGATGGATTCCAAACTTCCTGAAGCTCCCCAGCTTGAGTCCATCAAACCAGTAGATCAACTGAAATCCAGACAAGAGGAATCCTCTACTATAAAAGTTACGATCACTGAAGAGAAGCCCACAAATACTGAAGCCACCAAACCTGAGACGGAATCCAAAATTCCTCAAGAGCCTCTTCCAGAGGACACCAAACCAGTGGATAAACTGGAATCAACAGAAGAGAAATCTATCACAGAAGAGCTGAAACCAGAGGTTGCTGTAAACGTAGTGAAGCCTTTAGTACCAACCAATCTTGAAGCTGCCAAACCTGAGATGGAATCCAAACTTCCACAAGAGACGCCCAAACCAGTGGATAAACCGACATCAACACAAGTTGAATCCTCTACCACTGAGAAACAGAATGCAAAGAAGCCATCTGTACCAACAAATCCTGAACCCACCAAACCTGAGATGGAATCCAAACTTCCTCAAGAGACAGGAAAACCAGAGTCTGTCAAAGAGGAACCAAGACAGGAAGAGGTGAAAAAAGCAGAAGACACGGTCAAACAGGAATCCGCTCAGCCAAAGCCTGACGTGAAAGCAAAGAGCAAAGATGAAGCTGTTAAATCTGAGGTACCTGCACCGGAGCCACCCAAACAAGATCCCCTCAAGGAAGAGGACACTCAGAAAGCCGCAGCTGTATCCGAGGGAGCCAAAGCATCAGCGACAAAACCCAAGGCCCCGAAATCCCAAGATGCCAAAGCGAAGGCCAGCAAAGCCCAGCCTAAAAAACAAGCTTCTGCTAAGAAGAAAGGTGCTGCCAAGGGCCCAAATAAAAGCTAAGCTGAAATAAATTACACATGTAGTTTAATTGTTTTTAAATGATCAAGATCAGTCTGTTTTTTGTAGTTAGACCTGCGTCTTGCCTTTAACTAGTTATATGTTACATACTGAAGATGATAGACTGGTCGTAGACTACTTTCTTTAAAGAAAGTTTGCTTCAATGATGAAGTCCTGGTTTTCTGAATGTAATATAGATTTTTTTTTTTGTACGGACTTCTCTCGGCACCCACAAATAAACATCTACTTTTGACGATTCTACCAAATGTGCTCATTCCAAGACATTAGTTACATGGGTCTTATTTATTGACATTAGTTAAAGAGTTAGTTCACCCAATAATGAAAATTATGTTATTAATTACTTATGTAATTGCAAACCCCTGAGACCTTTACTCATTTTCAGAGCACAAATTAAGATATTTTGAATGAAATCAGAGAGGACTGACAAAGAGGTTCCTGACTCCTTCGAAGTCCAGAAAGGTACCAAAAAACATCCTCAAAACAGTCCATATGGCTTTAGTGGTTCAATCAAAATATTATCAAACTACAAAAGTTCTTTTGTACACACATATAACAAACATTACCTTATTGAACAGTTTCTCAGTGTCAGTACAGTGGGGAAAATAAGTATTGAACATTATTTTTTTTCCTGGGAATAATATTTCTAAAAGAGCTGTTGATATGGTATTGCTCTGGGGTGATTTTTTCACAGACTTCAACAGAGTGTAAAAATCTTGATGGTTCTGTGGGTCTCATCTATAAAATCTGATCTTTAATTTGTATTTTCTATTGGATTTAAGTCAGGTGATTGGCTTAACCATTCTACAGCTTGATTTTCTCTCTGAAAGCATTTTTCCTTGGCTGTGTTTCCCATTGCCTGTTTAAAAAGAGCTGCCTTGGCTGTGTTTTGGATCATTGTTTTGCTGAAATGTCCACCCTGGTTTCATCTTCATCATCCTGATAATGTACATGTACAGGACTGAAGCAGCTAATATTAAATTTACAATGAGGAAGGGCAGAGGGTTGCTGAAAAGCTGCAGAGCAATTTCAGCTGCTGTCTGGACTTTCACTGCCTTTCTACACTTCCCTTTCTTCATGTGTTCAATACTTTTCCCCTGTGTCATTTCATTTTATTACACATAACTTAATTTGTAAACTAATTAGATTTGTTTTCTTTGCATATAGGGATTTCTTTGTTTGTTACTACAATCCGGGGAAATTTTCAAGTCAACGGCACCTTTAGAAATGTTTTCTGAGAAAAATGGTGACATGTTCAATACTTATTTACCCCCCTGTATATTGCTCGGCGCTGTGCAGTGACTTATAGCCCCCGGATGCCCACACACAACTTCCTTGCATCTGAGGTAATGCGTCATACCAGCACATAATATGTGAGCACATGCCCTATACTCATAGTTTTTTTGTGTACACAAAAGTATTCTTGTAGCATGGTAATTTTCCAGTTGAACAAGACATACGGTCTGTTTTGAGGATGTTGTTTGGTATTTTTCTGGACTTTTGAACATCTCAGGAACGTTGATGTCTATGGAGGATGACTAAACTCTCAGATTTCACCTAAAATATCTGTTTTTACGATGATGAATAGACTCAGCAGTTTGGAACGACATGAGTAATTAATAACATAATTTTCATTTTTGGGTGAACTAACACTTTAATTTGTTAACTCATTTGAACTAATTGTGAGTAATATATTTTTACAGCATTTATTAAACATTGTAAATGTTAGTTAATACAAATTCAGTTGTTTATTGTTTGTACATGTTTTCAGTGTTACAAATATGTCTTTTAATTATGAAATTGATCGAACTAAGATTAATGGCAACACTTTCAAATACTGGTGTGCCAATACGCATTCATTCAAAGTAATGCACAGATCATGATACCAGATTATGCAACATGAACTAAAACATTCATTAACGATTGCCACATTCGCCTGTATGATTAATTGATTAGGGAATATATGAGTTGCTGTGAATTAAATGTGTTAATGTACTGATTCTTTATCAAGACATAGAATAGACTAATTGTGTAAATTAAGCATTAATCATGACAATACATTTGAACACCCAGTTGTCTGCTTGAATTAATGATTAGTTAATACTTTGCAAATACATTATTTTTTATAGGTCACACTTTATTTTAATGTACAATTCACTCTAATAATAACTTATTTACTCTAGCATAGACTTTCAGATCAATAAACTACTATTTAGCTACTTATTATTAGTTAGTCAGGAAGCAGTTGGGTTTAGGTATTGGGTAGGATTAGAAATGTAGAATAAGAATATACTTATATATCTTAATTATAGGCAGGTAATGAGCCAGTACTTAAACTAAAGTGTTACCTTTTTATATTATGATTTTACTTGTTGAGCCACATGACTTTTACTTATTTCAGTGTGTGAATAAATATTATGCAAGACAATATTCTGATCTCTTTTTTTGTTTTCAAAATTTGAACTTTCCATTTAAAGGGATAGTACAACTAAAACTGAAAATTCAGTCATCATTTACCCTTCACTTGACACAAACCGGTTTGTGTTTTTGGTCCCACTTTATATTAAGTGGCCTTAATTACATGTACTCAGATTCAAAACATTAATACAATGTACATAATGTATTGCAGAACACTTCTGGTGTTACTAAGGGTTAGGTTCAGGACAGGATTAGTATTGGGTTAAGGTACAGGTCTCAAACTCAATTCCTGGAGGGCCGCAGCTCTGCACAGTTTTGCTCCAACAGGTGTAAAGTAGAGGTGGATGGAGCTAAAGTATGCAGATTTGCCCTCCATGAATTGAGATTGAGACCACTGGGTTAAGGTGTAAGAGATGGTCAACAGTATAATTATAAATGTAATTACAGAAATGAATTACATGCATGTATTTAATCAAGCATAAATACAGTGTTAAAACATGTATTTACACAATACGCACATTGTAAAAAATGATTAATTTCAGTGCAAGTACACATTAGTAGGATCGATATACTAATATTAGTGGGAACGAGTTTTTTTTCTGTTAAACACAAAAGTAGATATTTGAAATAATGTTAGAAACCGGTAACCATTGACTTCTAGTATTTGTTTTTTCATACTATGGAAGTCAATGGTTACAGGTTTTCAAAATTTTTCAAAATATCTTAATTTGTGTTCAATAAACAAAAATGACAGTAATAACACATTTTGCAAAAATGCCCCCTCCCCCCAACCCCCACCGCCACTGCCCCCACACACATTATTTTATATGCGAAATGAATCTTTTGATAAAAGAGCTTTTAAAAACAGTGAGACTCATGATGAATTAACTGCTGTCCACTAGCATACAATAACTCCTATCGCACACCACGATTCTTACTCAAGCAGCAGTTTCCATGGCAACAGCCTAAAAAGGCTTCACGCTTACAGAATAATTCAGTGTCTACATCTGCAAGATGTACCAACCGTTAATTTATATAAATGCTTTCACATCATTTTCCATTCATAAATGACACATACCGTAAATCAAATACCTTGCGTTCGTTCTAAATCACCATGCATCATAAATGCAAACATCATTTGTGCACATCAGTTCTATGGCATTCCTCTATGTGCACAATGAAAGCACTTTTGTACTACTAAACACACACAAAGGCATAAGCACACACAAATACATCGCTTCTGTTGGAACAAACTACACTTTGTTAAAAACTTAAGATTCAGAGCAAGTCTGAGAATACTGAGTTATACCTGCAGGCAGTCCCAGCTTCTAACAGAATGTGAATTTATATCAGGAGCAGCAGTTATGGTCATGAGTGGGAATGAGGAAGCCAGCGGGATTGTATTTAACGTGACCTTTAGCCTGAAGAATAAAATATAGAGGCATTAAAAATACACACATAAAAAAGAGCTTTGTGTAAACAAACTAACTTCAGAACACTGCTATAGGGTTAAAACCTGTTCACACGAAGAATGATAATAATTACAGCTGCCTGCATAATTATATTAGTGTCTACTACACATGCATGTTCACAATTAATCTGTTATTACAAGCAATCACTGCCGTTTTGTTGTCTGTCACTTTAAATTCCCGAGCTCTTTAATGCAACACTCCACTTTAAAAGAAATAGGCTCATTTAACAGCTACCCTATAGGATTAAAGTTAAGTTGTACCATTTTTAAATCATTCAGCTGATCTCCGGGTCTGGCGGGAGTGCTTTTAGCTTAACTTAGCATAGATCTTTATATCGCATTAGACCATTAGCATCCTGCTCAATAATGGTTAGAGTATTGAAAATTTGATTATTTGAAGCTTGATTCTTCTGTAGTTACATTGTGTACAAAGACCAAAAGAAAAAGAAAAGTTGCTGTTTTCTAGGTTGATGTGTCTAGGAACTAAACTCATTCCAGCGTAATAAACAAGAACCTTTTATGCCGTACCATGGCTTCAGCAGGCGCAATGATATTATCGACCTAAAAAATAGTACCTTTTCATTTTCCTTGAGCTTAGTACATGATGTAACTACAGAAGAATCAAGCTTTAAATAGGAACATTTTCTAAACTCTTGGGTCATTTTTGAAAAAGATGCTAACGGTCTAATCCAATTCAGTGATCTATGCTAAGCTAAGCAAAATGTGCTCCTGCCAGACCTGGAGATCTGCTGAATTGGTTCTAAAATGGTAAAACTCACTTGTTTCTCCAGAAGAGTTGTAAAATAAACCTATTAAATAAAAAGTGGAGTGCTCCTTTAAGGCAGGATGCATTCTGATTGGCTGTTAATGTTTTCCTCATTCTTCAGCTAAAAAATGATAATCACTGTAAAAGTGACTTCAACAAAATTGTTTCCTTGTGCTTTTACTGTTTTAATAGTGGTGTGGATGCTGGTATTCTTGCATATTTAAAACAATTTTAAAAATATGTCTTTACAGTTATTATCAGTGGTGTGAATACAGCTTTAGAAAGGAAAATGTAAAAGTAGCAGGGGTTTGAATGACTTACCTTTTTCAAGCTGTACATTACTCTTAAAATGCAAAAAGCATTTCATAATTAGCAATGAAAAATGCAATAGACTTAATCCATTTTGATTATAAATATTTTTTGTTCTAAGCAGACTTCATTTAAGACAAACAATACTGTAAAAGATCATTTTGGTCAACACATTTTATCATATTCGTATTCTGTGACAACAACATTATTTAATTATTATTATTATTATTATTATTATTATTATTATTATTATTATTTGGGGTGATGCTTGTATCAACAAAACCCTTCAAATGCACACCACAGGACAAATCAGCATCATCTCATAGGCCAAGATGAGTTATTAAAGCAATGTTTTTAATTATGGAACTAGCAAATAGAGTGTATTATATTGCTGTGTTGACAAAAGGAAAAACAACTATTTAAAATATTAACTGTCATTAGAATAAACTGTTTGTGTTGCTTGAATTCTATTGCTTCGATTAATGTTTTGCAAGCGAGAACCTTACATTTTATGTGGTTAACATTTGGAGTCTCTGTGATTTTTAGGTATGAAAGAGACTTGTTCCCCACATTGTGAAAAATTATTGCTGCCTAAATCCTTTAGTTGAATCAAGTGAACTTTTCTAGTCATCTCAATAACTTCTTAAACTTTGTATAACTAATAAGAAAATAATTGATATCTGATTAACTATTAAAATAGGTTTAAGTAACAAAATCCTTTGCTGTCATGACTTTTTATCATATTTTTACAAAGCATTGTAATTTCATTCATTCATTCATTTTCATTTCGGCTTAGTCCCTTTATTAATCTGGAGTCTCCACAGCGGAATGAACCGCCAACTTATCCAGCATATGTTTTACGCAGCGGATGCCCTTCCAGCTGCAAGCCATCTCTGGGAAACATCCATACACACCCAGTCACACTCATACACTATGGACAATTTAGCTTACCCAATTCACCTATAGCACGTCTTTGGACTTGTGGGGGAAACCGGAGCACCCGGAGGAAACCCACGCCAACACGGGGAGAACATGCCAACTCCACACAGAAACGCCAACTGACCCAGCCGAGGCTTGAACCAGCGACCTTCTTGCTGTGAAGCGAACGTGCGTAGACACTGAATTTTGCTTAAGTATAGACTTATGATTCTTTAATAATAGCATTTTATTCTGCTAATTTATCTGCTAAATTACGGCCAGCAACAGGCCAACAGACGTACGTAATGCATTAACTGATAATCAGTGTTGGGTAAGTTACTTTTAAAAAGTAATCGATTCCAAATTACTGATTACTACTCGAAAATTGTAATCTAATTACATTACTAATTACATAATGTAAAAAGTAACCAGTTTACTAATTACTTTACTTTTTAAGCTACTTTTAAAACATAAAATATACTTATAAAAATACTAAATATACTGCAGCTCTTTCTGTAATTGAATATTCACTGAAAAACATTACAATGGGTTGATCACAGCAGTTTCCCAGTGATGGGTTGCGGCTGGAAGGGCATCCGCTGCGTAAAACATATGCTGGATAAGTTGGCGGTTCATTCCGCTGTGGCGACCCCAGATTAATACAGGGACTAAGCTGAAAAGAAAATGAATGAATGATCACAGCAGCTTGACATATTCAAAAGAGCTAAAGAGATAGTTCGCCCAAAACTTAAGATTCTCTCATCCTTCACTTGTTCCAAACCCGTTTGTCTTTTTTCTTTTTCTTTTTTGAACACAGAAGAAAGACATAAAGAAAACTGGATGCCTGTAACCACTGACATCCATAGTATGAAAAAGCACTGCAGTGTTTGGGTGTTCTGTGTTTGTCTGAGGTAATTAGTCTACCGAAATGTGTATATTCCATACAAAGTATGAAACTGATTGGTCAGTTCTTGTCACGTGACATGCAGTTTTCAACTGGTGCGCCTGGGAAATGCGAGCGTGTGCAAAAGACGCTATATGTGAACGGACCCATAAGCAGCTACGCTTCTCTTCACAATCAGAAGATACCTTCACTCCCGATCCTGCACAAAAAACAGTTTAGCCTGTTAGCGCCGGTGTCCTCTTAGTGAGTCTTAGTGTCTTAGAAGACTTTCTGTTCAAATGCTTGAACAAGTTGCTGGTCGAGTTAAAAGCAGTTGAAAGTTCTTTAGTCACTGGACATAGACTGCATTTCACAGCAATGTTTTTTGTTTTCACGCTCAGTGAAATCAAAGTAATGTCTGTATTTCCACTTGAAGACGCAACCGCTCTCGTCAGCAGCTATTTCAGCTCACGTTCTCCAGCTATTTAAATGCGCATGCTTATTAACTGACGATGCTGCTGAAAACGTGATTTAAAAGAAGCATTTTTTTCTTCTAAATATTATATTTGCAACACAAGTAACAAACACAATCCCTTTAGTAACTGTAATCAAATGACACAAATGTAAAATCTAATTTGTTACATTACTGCATTCCTCAAAAATGCAGTTAGATTACAGTAGCGCGTTACTGTGGAACGCGTTACACCCAACTCTGCTGATAATAAAGACGCATGTTGTATGATTTTTATATGGATGCTTCAACATTATGCGATAATACATGCCTTAGAGTTATCTCTTAAAATCTGTTCTAGTATATTTGAATTTTACCCATAAATTGATTTATTTCTGTCATTCAATAAAAGTCTTTGTTTTCCAAGACTGACGAAACCAAAGGTTGCCCACATGAGAGCGTCTCTTTATTACTTTATCAAAGAAGCGGCTTGATCTGCAATAAAGACATTCATTGAGCACTGCTATTTGATATGGAAAACAGTAATTATGTAGAAAGAACCATGGGCGGAATGAGATTGCGATCAAAAAGATAACTGACCGAGCCGTGGAATAATTAATAATTACTCAGTGAAAAGAGAGAGCATTCTTTTATGTATTTTATTGTTTTCTTTTTTTTTTTGTACAAAAGAGCAAATTTGGCATACAGAGATACATTCACTTGTCACAGTATTGTTGTTGCTTTGTTTTGTTTTTTAATGCAAGCTCAAACATTTGAAGGATGGCATTAGAATATACGCAAAAGCACACCCTTTTTGTTTCTCTCTTAATAAAAGACGCGCTCTCTGGCGTGACGTCATATGCTTTGATTCGTTCTAGTTTGTTCCTAAAGAGAACTAATCCCACACAAAGTGTCGATGAGAGCCCAAAATAAGTAATTCTATGAATAGAAAAAAATAGAGAAAAGTACTAGCATGCAAACACAACTTTTGTCAATAAGCTTCGAGAACTTTGAACGAGGAGAATGGCTTTACAAAGTGATAGTCCAGATTGCCGCAGTGAGGACACTGCTGTACATTGCTGTACTCGGAAAAATACTGCATACCTACACGTACATCTATGACCGGTTTCCCACAATGCTTGCAGTTCAGCCGGGCCTAGGCAGACAGAGAAAGTAGGGGCACATTTACACAACTTTAGTTTTAATAGAACCACAGACACACACATGTTGGATTTGGTGGTTAATGAGGCGTAATGTACTTTAAACTGTAAAAGTAAAAATGCTTATTATATGATCTTACCCTACTCTGATCTCTAAAGCCAACCCTCACAGGGAACCTGAGGCAAATTTTGAATGTGAAAAGCATGTTTTTAACAGTTTGGAATTACAAGGACACAAGGCATGTCCTCATAAACCATCTCAACGTTGTAATAATTAGGTCATACAAATGCTATCTTGTGGCAATTCCGTAACTTGTTGATTTAGTGGCTTATTCGTACAATCTCATTCGTACAATTTAGTACGATTGGCTTATCCCCCAATGACGGTTGGGTTTAGGAGTGGGGTTTGATGCCACGCCCCCTTTTTAAAATCGTACATTTTCATACGACTGAACTAGAATTAGCCACTAAACTGACAAAACGTAAAATAGTTACGTTTCCTTGTGAGATCAGGCTGGTCATACCCATGTCATTATATAAACTTTTTGTCCTCATAAACCACCAAAACCAGTACACACACACACACACACACACATAAATACAGATATGCATTGTAGATTAAAATTAAAGAATAATTTATAAACACTTGGGCCTGCATTTTGTCCATCTTGAGACGAAACAAAGACACTGATATATAATTAAAGGATAATAGTTAGTTCACCCAAAAATGAAACTGTTGATTAATTACTGAGGGTGGGAATCTTTAATGACTTCACAATTCAATCAGTTTCTAATTCTGGGAGTCGTGGTCCAATTTCAAAAAGATTCTTTACCGAAATTTTTTATTTTTATTTCTTCTGATGTACATCTTTACAGCTTTATACTGTATTTGAACCATAAATGGAGTTTCTATATGCTTTTGTTTAATGATTGGAATCTCTGTATGACAGAACTGGCATCTTAAAATATATTTATTTATTAAAGTATTATTCGTGATGAACAAGCTCTGAATGTATACTGTAAAAATATCTGTTTCTGTATTTCTGTATTAAGTGTTTTTCGTATATTTTTGGTTGTGAATTGCATTATAGGAATTTTATCTCTGTTCTGTCGACTTTTGATGTTGAAAATTCAACTCTACAGTTTAACAAAGTGACTTTTATGGACATTTTAGTAGTTTGAAATAATATGATGTATAAAAAATAATATTTAAATAAGTCTGTAAAATAACAGAAAATGGGCCTCACGTAGGCGCAGTGGATAGCACGTTCGCCTCACAGCAAGAAGGTCGCTGGTTCGAGCCTCGGCTGGGTCAGTTGACGTTTCTGTGTGGAGTTTGCATGTTCTCCCCGTGTTGGCGTGGGTTTCCTCCGGGTGCTCCGGTTTCCCCCACAAGTCCAAAGACATGCGGTATAGGGGAATTGGGTAAGCTAAATTGTCCATGGTGTGTGAGTGTGAGTGGGTGTGCGTGGATGTTTCCCAGAGATGGGTTGCAGCTGGAAGGGCATCCGCTGCGTGATGAGTTGGCGGTTCATTCCGCTGTGGTGACCCCAGATTAATAAAGGGACTAAGCCGAAATGAAAATGAATGAATGAATGAATGAATAACAGAAAATGTACTGGCAGTTTATTATCATGTTTTTGTACTGTAATATACAACACCAACCCAGACAATATATCAATTTAAACTATTAAAAATGTTAATAATGTCACTTTTTTGAATTTTTCAAGGTTGAAAGTTGTTGAAAGAAAGATCCAGGTCACATAATGCAATCCAAAAGCATAAATAAACAGGGAAAAATAAAACATGAATCACAAGATACAATAAGTGTAACATTAAAACACCAGTTTACAAAGAGCGATTGTGAAGAACAAGCAGACGTACTCCAAAATAGAGAGTATTACTTTTTTTAATAAAATTAAGAAAATGTTAAGAAAAATAGGGGCAGCACGGTGGCGCAGTGGGTAGCACAATCGCCTCACAGCTAGAAGGTCACTGGTTCGAGCCCCGGCTGGGTCAGTTGGCATTTCTGTGTGGAGTTTGCATGTTCTCCCTGTGTTCGCGGGGGAGAACATGCAATATGCTGGTTAAGTTGGCGGTTCATTCCGCTGTGGCGACCCTAGATTAATAAAGGGACTAAGCCGAAAAGAAAAGATGAAAGAATGAATTCATGTTTTATTTTTCCCTGTTTATTTATGCTTTTGGATTGCATTATGTGACCTTGAAAATATATATTTGAAGGCAAAATTATAGCCCTACTGTAAAATGTTTATTCTTGTTCGTATATTTCCAAAGCACTGTTTACGCTCTAATTTGAATACTGAATCGATTCTGAATCGTTAGAGAAAGAATTGTGATCCATCGATATTTTCTCCCACACCTCACACATTAATTACTTACTCTCATCTCATTCCAAACCCCTGAGACCTTTGTTCATCTTCGGAACACAATTAAGATATTTTAGACGAAATCCAAGAGCTCTCTCATCCTCCATAGATAGTAAGGGTTGTGAGATGGCCACAAAAGGAACAAATAAAATTGTCAAAACATTTTATGTCACTTCAGTGGTTCAACTGTAATCATACGATGCTCGATGCTACAAACTATAAAAGTTATTTTTCCATCCAATGTTTTCGACATGTCAGAGTGCGCATTTACTACAGGCAGTACAACGCATTGCCATTAGAGTCAGCATTGCAACATGTAAGCATCGTATTGCCCATAGTAAACGTGCACTTTAATTTTATGCGGAAGACATGGGCAAACAAAGTCATTTTTACAGTTTTTTAGAGCCTAAATTGTTCTTGGAGCTTTATATGATTAGAGTTGAACCACTGAAGTCACTGAATGTTTTTGGCTCCTTTTCTGGACTTGGATGAGAGCTCTTGGATTTCATCTAAAATATCTTAAATTGTGTTTCAAAGATAAACAAAGGTCTCAGGGGATTGAAACGATATGAGTAATTAATAACATGATTTTCATTTTTGGGTGTACTATCCCTTTAAGAACAGTCAGTGCAAGTTTCTTTCAGTTGAAACAGCTCAGACTTACATTTTAGTCTGGGATAACGCTTAAACCTTGTCTGTTAAAACGAGGGCGTTAATTATATATATATACAGAACTAATGTAATCTTCATCATAAGTGATCAACATTAGAGAGCAGCAATGACTGAAGCATGAACAAAGATTATAGCTAAGATTTCTGAAAGTTCCAGCAGTCAAAAATGAGTAGGAAGTGTCGAGGCCTGCTGACATCCTGCTGTCAGAGGGTTTCAGTCCCTTTCCAACAACTCACCATTTATCAAAGTCAGTTAAAACCCAGACAGTTCTGCTGCCATTAAGTACAATTTATCAGACAATTAACTGCCTGATTAACTCCAATATACCTCAATACTATACCTCAGAATATAATGTAACTGATGAAATACGTTTGAAAAATATATTGGATATGGATAACTTCAAATAGGACTAATCTGTAACCTCAATATTTAGGAAATAAGTCAAACCTGTATACTGCATTAATTGCATTACACATAGGTTAGAAAATGGCTGTAAACAATTTATATGGGTTAATATTAATATAATTTATATTAATTCGCTTTTTTTTATTCAGATTTTATAAATGTTTGCAACAATTTGCAATAAAAAAAATTTTCAGTGTTCAATTTAGAGTATAGTTCTCAAACTCGATTCCTGGAGGGCCGCAGCTCTGCACAGTTTTGCTCCAACCCTAATTTAACACAGCTGATCCAACTAATCAAGGTGTTCAAGACTACTAGACACTACATCAGCTGTGTTTGATTAGGGTTGGAGCAAAACTGTGCAGAGCTGCGGCCCTCCAGGAATTGAGTTTGAGACCTATGATTTAGAGCAGGGGTCACCAATCTCGGTCCTGGAGGACCAGTGTCCCTGCAGGGTTTAGCTCCAACTTACCTCAACACACCTGCCTGGGTGTTTCAAGTATACCTAGTAAGACCTTGATTACTTTTTTATGAGGTGTGTTTGATTAGGGTTGGAGCTAAAATCTGCAGGACACCGGCCCTCCATGAACAAGTTTGGTGACCCCTGATTTAGAGTATATATTACCATATTTTCATGGAAATAAGTCATTTTTAATATCATAGCAACCATACTGCAACATATAAAAAAAAATAATTGAATTGAAAATTATTAGCCCTCCTATGAAATTTTATTTCTTTAAAAAATATTGCCCAAGTGTGAGAAGATTTTTTTCTTCATGTTAAAACATAATAGTTTATTAGGCAAGTTAGGGTAATTAAGCAAGTTATTAGACAAAAGTGGTTTGTTCTGTAGACAATTGAAAAATATATATATTTCTTAAGGGGGTAATAATATGGACCCTTTTTGCATTTCCAGGTTTATCATTAGCGGACGTTGTTGGGTAAACTTAGAGCCCAGTGAATGGGAGAGTACAACAAATATTTTATTTACAATCATATTTGCTGAAATAACAAAAGAAAAACTCAACGATGGTGTTATCAAGGCTTTCAGAAATAGGACAAAAATTGTGTGAGACTGATAACTGTAGCCAGAATAAAGAACAACGTTAAATTAACTGTCCTGTCCATAGGCGCTGCATAAGCGGTAATTCGTTTTTTGTAATTTGATGCAAAGATGATATAATACATACTTAAATACATATAAATATGCAAAAGTTTAAAGAAAAAACTAAATATTAAAATGTTTTAAGGGGGTAACACGATGGCACAGTGGGTAGCGCTGTCACCTCACAGCAAGAAGGTCACTTCACAGCCCCGGCTGGGTCAGTTGGCATTTCTGTGTGGAGTTTGCATGTTCTCCCTGTGTTTGCGTGGGTTTCCTCCGGGTGCTCCGGTTTCCCCCACAGTCCAAAGACATGCGCTATAGGTGAATTGAATAAACTAAATTGGCCATAGTGTATGTGTGTGAATGAGTGTGTATGGGTGTTTCCCAGTTATGGGTTGCAGCTGGAAGGGCACACGCTGTGTAAAACATATGCTGGATAAGTTGGCGGTTCATTCCGCTGTGGTGACCCCTGATGAATAAAGGAACTAAGCCGAAGAAAAATGGATGAATGAATGAAAATCTTTTAAGGATTTATGAGGCTGACGACTGCTAAACGTGTCATAACAGTCTTGTGAAAAGGGTCCACTAACATTAAAAGTGTTTTTAAAAAGTGTAAAAACTGCTTTTATTCCCACCAAACTAAAATAAATTAGACTTTTTTCCGAAAGGAAATTATAGGAAGTACTGTGAAAATGTCTGTTAAACATGACTTGGAAAATATTTGAGAAAAAAATTCACAGAAGGGCTAATAATCTAAATATATACAATATAATACATAAAACAAATGAATGTATTACCTGACAGCACGGCGACGCAGCCAGTATATCGTATGTATACATTGTGCCCAACTGGTGCCAGCTTCCATCCCACCTGGACTTGCACTTTATACACACAATTTTATGCACTCCTTCCAGGCAGTCCACGCAGATGGCATAAAGGTGCATCAGCCTCCCTTTAGAACATAAACAGAAACCCCTTTTAAACTGCAATCAGACTCTAATTCATGAAAATATATTCTAATAGGGATTTAATGACATGCCACGATCAAAGCATTATTATCTGTCACAGCTGCTTTGCTTCTTAATTACAAGAAGAAAAAGGATGTCTTTTATTCTCAATCAACTAAACGCTTTTTTGATATTCCACTGAAAACCTCCTTGCTTTAGTAGTCAACAACAGTCATATTTCATTCGCAAATGCTACTTGAATTGTTATTGCTATGGAAAAAACTTATTATCATACCAAGTTCATCAACTGACTCAGCTCGGCATCGTTTAATATAGATGGCAAGGCTGGAAAAGTTTTTTGCTGTTCTTGCTATTTTATAAGCCATTAACGGTGTGCTTGCAATGCTCCAAAACACAATGTTCTTTTTAATAAGAAGAGCAGAGGAAGAATCAGGTAAAGGAAAATTGCTATTTTAAACAAATACCAGCAACAAGGAAGTAACTGACATGTCTATTTTAGGGATATTGATTATTTCACTACTAAAAATGCATACATCAAGCTTATAAAACGGTCTGATAATTGTTTGATAAGTAATGGTTTATTAACAGTAAATGGCCAATGTTAAAATCTATACAATTGTGCTTAAACAAAAGTACAATTAATCATTTTAAAGGGATAGTTCGCCCAAAAATGAAAATTTACTCACTATTTACTCACCCTCTAGTGGTTCTAGAGGTTTATTCATTCATTCATTTTCATTTCGGCTTAGTCCCTTTATTAATCTGGGGTCGCCACAGCAGAATGAACCGCCAACTTATCCAGCATATGTTTTGCGCAGCGGATGCCCTTCCAGCTGCAACCCATCTCTGGGAAACATCCATACACACCCATTCACATACACTACGGACAATTTAGTCTACCCAATTCACCTGTACCACGTCTTTGGACTTGTGGGGGAAACCGGAGCACCCGGAGGAAACCCACGCCAACACAGGGAGAACATGGAAACTCCACACAGAAACGCCAACTGACCCAGCCGAGGCTCGAACCAGCGACCTTCTTGCTGTGAGGCAAACGTGCTACCCACTGCGCCACTGTGAGGCCCTCTAGAGGTTTATGCATTTCTTTATTCTGTTGAACACTAAAGAAGATGTTTTGAGGAAAGGTGAAAACCTGTAACCATTGGCTTTCCTGGTAGGAAAATATCTTCTTTTGTGTCATTAAAGAACTCAGAATGTTCAGTTTTGGGTGAACTATCACTTTAAATGATAAAGATATCCTAGCGTTATGATAATGGATATGATATTTGCTCAAGATTACATTTAGCATTCACTATTTTCAAATTATTTGCATTTTTACATAGAATTTAAGTCAATGTAAAATGATATCAAACGTAATCGAAATGCTAAAATGGGAGAAATGTGCATGAAATCCAAAAGAGCAAATGATCCAGGAATCTTAGGCAATACTAGCCTGTATTTTACTTACTGAGAATTTTTTAGTCAATGATATTGAAGTGATTGAGTGTGTTTCTACAGTAACTGAACATACTGTAGAATTTCTCATTTGTAAATAGCTTTGGATAAAAGCATCCGCCAATTGATTAAAGGGATAGCTCACCCAAAAATGAAGATTTATTTACTTGCCATCAAGTAGTACCAAACCTTTATGAGTTTCTTTCTTCTGTTGAACACAAAAGAAGATATTTTGAAGAAAGCTGAAAACCTGTAACCACTGACTTCCTAAGTAGGAAAAACCAGTCAACGGTTACAGGTTTCCAACATTTTTCAAAATATCTTCTTTTGTGTCAAAAAGAATAAAGATCTCAGAATGTTCAGTTTTGGGTGAACTATCCCTTTTCATGTTATCACAAGTTTATGATAATGGGTATGAGATTTGCTAAAGATTACATTTAAAATTCAGTATTTTCAAATTATTAGCATTTTTATATATAAAATTGAAGTCAATGCAAACGTAGCAAAAGTAATATAAGCGTTAAAGTTGCACAAATGTGTTGAACACAGAAGAAGTTGCACGAATGTGTTGAACACAGAAGAAGATATTTTAAAGAAAGCTGAAAACCTGTAACCATTAACTTCCACAGTAGGACAAACAAATGCTTTACAAATGGTTACAGGTTTACAACATTTTTCTAAATAACTTATTTTGTGTTCAACAGAAGAAAGAAGCTCAGAAAGGTTTAAAACAAGTAAAGAGTGAGTAAATGATGACAGAATTTTTATTTTTGGATGAAATATCCCTTTTTTCTCATGACGTAAAACACTACACTAAGCAATCTTAAAATAAATCATCTTTGAAAACATTAAAATTGTTCATACTTGACATGATTCAGGACATCTTTCTTAACTGAAACAAGTTTAAAGATGAAAAATAGTGGATTTGCTCACCTTGTAAGTGGCAAGGTACATCGTACTCAATCTCATCATGGCGCGAGGGGCTCAGAAACAGGGTTCCGTCCACTAAAGGGAACTGCTCAAAGATGGGCAGCGTGTGATGGCACAGGGCACAGTTCACCACGTTACGGTGACTGGCACTGAGCGCAGAGAGGATGAACTTCCTGAGATCCTCTCCCTGCCCGGCTTGGGCATCGTCCTCCATGCGCACATGATACGTGTTGAGTTTGTGCCGGGGAATGTGCGTGAGCAGCTCTGAAAGATCCAGCCTCCTCAAGAACTGCACAGGGTTGTCAAGCCGAGGCAGGCACATGTTGGCGGCTCCCTGCTCCAAAAGAGCCCCTCGCCCCACCAGACCTCCAGCCTGAAAGTGCTTCTTGTGTCCTTCTGTATGAACCGCATTCTTCAGGAACTCGCCCAGGTGTCTGGAGCTGCGCGGCCCACCGAGAGGCTGGGGGGAGAAGGAGGAGAAGCCTGACGGAGGGGACTGAGCCGGGGATTCACAAGGGGAGCGCAGCCCGTGGGACATCCCACCGACTGCATTGAGAGGACCAGCGTGACATCGCTCCTGACAGTTCTGCCAATCTGCTGATTGTCTGCGTGAAAGCTCCTGACTGGAGCCGCGGTGTGCTAACTTATGGTTCGCTGGAGATTTCCCTTTCTTGGGCTCGTCGGCAGTTTCCGGCCCGCCGCAAGCACCACCTCCGCAGGCCACGCTGCTGAGCTTTCCGCTCCCCTTCTCTGGCATCTTTTTCTTGCGCTCGTCCTGCATGCGCTTCACCTGGTACCAGTCTGTATCCTTTTTCAGGTGTCCCTGGCCACAGCGGCAGGAGCAGAAGCGGAAGGCCAGATCATAGCCTTTTTTGGTCCACATGTTCTGCCGGCACTGCTTCTCGTTCCAGCTGCGGGCCCGGCCGATGCAGTTGAACTGCACCAGGATGCTGCTCTCCCACTCATAAAAGCACTGCAGGTGCATCCAGTTGCCATAGGGGCAGAGTTCACTGTTGCACACCACACGCTGGTAGTCGTCCTTCTCAAGGTCGACGGGACGGCCCAGACTGCACACTAATGGGGTGGCACATGGAGCCTCTGCCAAACACAGTGAAGATGCTGTTAACTCAGGCAATGACAACGCTTTCATCATTTACTCACACTCGTGTTGTTCCAAGCCTGTGTCAATTTCTTTTCGTCAATGAAAAGAGAAGAAAAAGATTTTAGAATGATTCACTTACACTGTAGGCAATGCAACAAGAGTAAACAGTGAGACTAACATTTTTTTAGGTTTTGAAAAATGCCATTTGGGCTTGAAACAATGTGAGGGTGAGGAAATAATGGCTGAATTTGTGTGTGTGTGTGTGTGTGTGTGTGTGTGTGTAAATTATCTGTAATGCAGAGTAGGGCTGTGCCATATGATGCTATATATACTGTATATTGCATGGACAAAATAAAATGCCTGTCAACTCGTTGCATATTATGTTTACTTCACATCATTTAGACCATTTATGGTCATATTTTTTCATAATTTATATTAGCGCAATATTACATGCCATTATGGGGATGCAGAAAGACACATGAATAATAGCATGGTGAGAAAGTTGCAATCTTGAATGTACAATGTTTACATTTTGCGATATAGTATTTTTGTATGTTGGGCCTGTAAGTTTTATATATTATTAATATTTATTTTTATTTAGATTTTGTAATCACGTATTTGTTCTAAATAAAGTGAGAAATATGATCACATATGAACAAGTACATTTCTGAGTATATACTATAAAAAAGAAATAGTCAATATATGTAAACTAATAATTCATTGACTTTTCAGAAATGACTTGTGTCATGATATGAGCTCTTTGCCATATCGACGCCCAGCCCTAATGCAGACTACAGTGTTTACATTTACATTTATTGTTACTCATGTTTTCCAAATAAATAAATAAATGTTTGTTTTACGCGTTTAAATGTTTTGTGGATACTAATGAGCAAATGACTGACTGAATGAACGAATAAAAATGTGGATAAATGTAACCTTCTCAAAATTCATTGAGGGACATCTATTTATAGGCAGTGTGATTCAAGCAGCTTCACTCGCAGAATTTTCAATGTCAGTACACCGAATCCATCATTTCTATTTTTGATAACTCTGTGGGTGCGAATCCCACTCAAACAGAAAAAAATATATTATGTAACTCTCGTGAATGAAGGGTGTATGTCTCATGAGAGACAGAGAAAGACAAATACACAACAGAGAATTTTGCTCCTCAAATTTGATTGACAGCCGCTTTCAAAAGTACTGTTTTCATGTTTGAATCACTACAGGTAACGTGTTCGTTTTACCTTTCAAGCACATTACCCAGACTATGTCAGCATAAAGTGAAAGAACTGCATCTCTCGTGAACTGAGGAAAAAGTTGTATGAAGTTGACTGTTGCGAAGAGCAGGTTGGTGTTTTGTTCAACTCAATGGCAGCTCTGAGTGGGTTTTTCTCACTAATGTTTGTGTCTGGTTAAAATGAAAACATGGAGTGGAGCTGGATGATTAAAGGGATCATTTACTCAAAAATGAATGTTTTTTTGTTAAATTACTCACCTTTGAGACAATTAAGATGTGACTTTTTCATTAGCAAAACATTCAAAAAGATGTTAAGCAGGCTTATGATGATATCAAATATTTTTGTGCCAATTAATTGCTGAAGTTTTATCACGATATACAGTATTATCATGATATTGAGCTAAGCTACAAAAAAGGCTATTTTGACAGGTAGAATAACAAAAAAATACTTTGTATATTGCTTTACTGTACATGTTCAGAGTAAACAAATGTTTCAAACCAATTAAATTGCAAAAGTATTATAAAGTAAAACAGGTAACACTGTATAGTGTCATTAGTAAATACTAATTAATGGTTTAAAATAAACAGTGAAAAAAAACAATTAGAAAAAAAGTAAAACAAATATCAATTATTTAAAAATATCAAATATCAAAACTATTATGACTTGTAGTAATCAGATTAAGACTGCGATTTTAACATGTTATTAGGCATTAACATCACCTTAACTATTAACTACTGGAGCCTTATCGCACAGTGTTACCATACAACAGCCCTATAAATAGTCACAGAATGATATTTTAGCATTTAGAAGGCCAGGTTAAGATGTGAAGTAAATATTCACTGTATTTTGAAGTGCCCATGATATCAATATTGTGAATATTCATTATCACGATATATTTAATTATTAAATATCAACATATGTCTAATTTTGAGCTGAATAATCAGAGATTCATAAAATGCATGTCAATGGCGATTGGCACTCTGATGGTCCAAAAAAAATGTAAACAAAAATACAGGTAAAGCAAAATTACACTGATGTCTTATGAAGCGAAGCAATCAGTCAGTGCAAGAAACTGAACATTATTCAAACATCATTTCTTGCAATGGATCAAATATAATAGGTAAATAATGTTCAGATTCTTGATCATGTCACTTCATACGACCTCAAAAGTCCTTCAGAAGTCATATCTATTCATTTTATTTTGGCTAAAGGTTTTTTTTAACTCAAAGTGCTGGACTGGTAGCTGATGACTTTGCATACATTTTATGTATCAGTAATGGCTTCAACTAAAAACCTTGAATGTTCTACAGAACAACAACAACAACGTCACCAACAACTTGCAGGGTGAGTAAAAAAGCAGTAAATTTCCATTTGTTGAGAGAACTATGCCTTTAAAGAATGCTTTGAGCGCAGAAGGAAAAGCTCTGTTGCTCTGCTTCGCTCATAGTTCACAGTCTTCAGCAAAAGGCTTTTGTATGATTTTTCTTCAAGATGAAAACACAACAATCTACCTGACACCAATTTCACTTACATTTTAAATGAATAAACATAAATGAATGAATACTATTATTTACTAATAAAAAATGATTACCTGACACCCTGTTTTTCCGTTTCTCACATCATCACCCACTCAAAAAGCAAGCACTTCCACCACCTCAAGAGCCCGTGCCATTCTATGCATAATTAAACAGTCAAACAGCGCGTCACTATATTGACATGACCTGCCATTACACAACATTCAATGCCCAGATCACATGTAGCTCCATGTCAAGTGCATGTACCCTTAAACAAGGCCTAAACACAACCACCTTACGGTTGCAGGACGACAAGTGAAAGCGCGGAAATCTCCGGGCTAATGTCGTAACAACAGTGATGGTGGTGATGACACGCGCACGAAACAAGTTGCAGCAAGTGAGAAAACATTTGAGGAAGGGAAGGCGCGCGTGCACGTTCAGGGAAACGCACCTTTTGCTCGAACCCTGACTGAACTGAAGTGACGGTCGGTTCTTACCGCTTCTGTTGTCGCTCGGCGGACCCGCCGTGGCTCCGGTCAACGCCGAGGCAGTTCCTCCCGTAACCCCAGACGCAGAGGCTCCATTTTCTTGCTCGTCCCCGCTACTATTCGTGCGTTTATTTCTCTTCCCCTTGTTGCTTTTTTGGTTGGGCATAATGGAGCGCTCAGTATGAATGCAGCCTGTCAGCGACCGCGACCGAGCATTTCTGCGGATATCATGTCGAGGACGGATTGACGGTTCTGAACGCGCGTAAGATGCAGATGTTAGAGCTGGATCACAATCATCATCATCTTCTTCTTCATCATCATCATCATCCTCCAGATTTGTGCAGGCAGTCTTGACAGCAAAGGTACACCATGAAGAAGGCGTGTCCCTCTCTTGTTTTGATTCCTGCTCTGAAGAGAGAATGTTCCTCTGGCTCCGCCTCCATCTCTGATCCAGACCCACAGCTCAGAGTTATTAATAGCACAGACTAAGAGGGAGTCCCGAGTAGATAATCATCGACACGCTGCTAAATTTATTAGAAGTTATAAATGCTCTGCCACCGCATATGGATTCGTGAGGGATGATGGACGTGCTGTTCGAGGTGATTCAAGGTTTTATTTAGACGTTTTTAGATACTGCAGAACCGTTTTAGGTTATTTAAAGAATCTTTACATCTTTCTGGTACCCCCAGAGGACTACAAGGGAGTGGGTATAAATAAATAACCGAATAAACAACTAAACATCATGCTAAGAAATCGGTACATAAAACTAACAAATAAAAGGTAAATTAAAATCTTAATTATGAAATTTAAAATAAATATAAGTGAATTATCCAAAATGCAATATTATAACGAATAAATGCAAAAGGTTAAAATGAAAAATAACTTTTTTAAACTAAATAAAATCAGTACAATAAGTAGTTCAAATGGAGCTTAATAGAAACACTTCTTAAATTATTACTAATATATTAAAACAAATAAATAAAATTAGGTTAAAAAATGTTTGCAATAAATAAATGTATATAAATACAATAAATAGATAAAATAATGAAACTTAATAGAAACATTTCCTAAATGATTATTTCCCGCAATGTCAAAATGGCAATTAATAAAACACTTAAAGAGCAAAGATATCTCAAGTTGAACTAATATTCTTGCTTTGAGTAGTTAAGAAAACATTATATTAAGTCTCCAGAATATTCTTTAAAACCTTAAATCCAGACAACATTCAGAATGGACTAATAAACTAAAATACAGCTAATGTTATATCATTTTTTAAAGTTTGGGTCAACTATAAATGTTATTTTTTTACGAGAAACTTGATTATATTTAGATATTAAAATTAAATCCTTCACACGACTAAGGTTATATTTGGGGATGGCATCTAAAAGATTAAAATCTGAAGAAATTTTCCTACTACAAAGATACATTTTACCAGTCTCAATGCTCAGATGTATTTTAAAAATACAAAATCAAATCTCCAAAACATCCACTGAAGCCAGGCTCATTCATTTCACAGATAACAACAGCACATGCTTTTAATTGCACCAAGTGTGCAATTCATTACTACTCATAAAAACGTAAAAGATTAAGTGTCCTAAATCAAGTTAAATGTATTTATACGACTTTATTGCACTTAAAATAAAGCGTCTCCAGCCATTTGAAAAGCAGATGAACCATCACAAGACAGAAAACACAGCAAGGACATGGTCAGAAAGCAAAAAACACTACAGATTAGAAGTTTAAAGTCTCAAATAAGTTCAAAATGTTGAGGAACAGATCCTGTAAATTCTAATTTATGCCTAAAAAAACCAAATGAAAATCCCCCACTGTCATAATCCAGTGTAAAACTCCCCATTATTTAATAATTGATGAAGTTTTACTTCCTATTGCTGCTCATGTTAAGGTCTTCCTGAGCTTGAAATGGCACCAACTACACCACTGGGAGTCCTATGTAACATTTGCACAGACAAGAATAGCACAAGTACAATGTGAGGATGTTTTCGCAAGAGCTTTATAAAACAATATCACATTAAAACAATTCTTTTAATTGGTCAAACATGGTTCTTTTTTTGTAATACTTAATTACAACAAAAAAATCATGTTACATACTAGTCATGTCTATCAACAAATAAGATGTTATGGCTCATAGAATATTAACGACATGACAATTATAAACATTTGACAGTACAGTACTGAAACGACCTCATGATTACTATTTTGACAGTCAAGTGCATGATCAATTTAATCAGAACTGGACGTCAGAGGTATATTCATTTTAATTTAGTTGAAAATAATGTTCATGCACACTTTAATGGTATGTTTTATATTAATGATATAACCACAGAGGTGTTTGAAAAGGAGGAAGAAAAAAAAACCTGTTGTGCGAATCACTCCCCTGAGAAAGGAAGAAATGGTTGTATAAAAATACTCCAATGCATTACACAAACTTGTTACATTCTTTGATATATCAAAACGTAGCAATGGCATGTAAAAAATGCATTTGTACTTTTTCGGCTTGGCTTTAGAAAAGACACGGTCACATTCAGTCCTGCAGTAATACCACATCAACATTGTCGTGAACTCCTTGCAGTAGCAGTTCGCCATCAAAAGTTATCACCTTCTTTCGCTTGGCCGCTTTCAGTGTTCCGACAAGAGCTTCAAAGAGATTGGCGCACTGGTCATCGTTAAACAAGACTCCGAATTTGACGCTGGTCTTCCCGTCTGCATCTGCGAGACAGAGAGAGTGGGTCAGGGATCACTGTAAATCATTTATTAACAACCCTGAATGTCTCCTATTAACACTCATGCACTTTTTAAAGCACAATATTGAGCTGGTTGCTAATCTGCAAAGTGAGTCTGAGTATATATGCGAGCCAAAAACCACAATGCACTTGTGTGTCGACTGACAAATGTGCATCTAAAATAGTTTTTTCACCATTTCTATCTCTGAGTCTGGCGTAGTATCATTGATATGGCAGCAAGGTTACTTGATTATTATGCCAGAATGAGAGCATAGTTGCCATATTGGACTAGAAAATAGCAACTTTTCATCATTTTCTGTCAGTCTTAAGATGTATCTACAGACGCGTCAAGCTTTAAATAGGAAAATTATCAAACCTCTTTGGTAATTTTTGAGTGAAATGCTAATGGTCTAATCTAATTGAATGATGTATGCTAAGCTAAGCTAGTAGTGCTCCTACCCAGAGATCGGTTGAATGTATTAAAAATAAATAAATCAATAAATAAAAAAATTAATTAAATAAATAAAAATAAGATCGG
>CAIGQW010015581.1:13400648-13417474 GCA_903798125.1 Danio choprae | reverse complement strand
TATATATATATATATATATATATATATATATATAACTAAACTGTTTAATTCCTTTAAGAATTGTGATCATAAATGTAACAGAAATTTCTGTTTAAACTGTTCTGCTATTTCCATTGAATTCCTCATCACGTTAAGACCTGCATTATTGAATATGACATGTAAAGACTTATGTAAACGGTCTTATGACAGACCTGTTACTCTATCCCAATTTCAACAAGATATATTTTGAAAGTCTAATTTACATGTCAATGTTTCAGAATCACTATTTAAAAAATTGATTACAATATGCTTATGGATTATATCTGAACCACCGACTGCTTAGTGGCTGTCAATTTTTTCTCCCCATTAAATTTTGTTGGAAAAAAAAAAAAAATTATATGAAGAAAATAAATCAATATTTTACTTCCATGACCTAAATTTGTAGTCATGTTAATGGTTTGGAACATTCCAATCATTAATATTTCGTAAATTGGTGCAACAACAAGACAGACATTCTTAGACCTTCATGTACAATTTCAAGTAAATGTTTCACCCAAATTGTTAATAAAATAATTTTAATATAAAAAAAGACAAAAATAAATATTTTATCCCCAACCATGATGTTGTTAAAAAATTAAACAAGACTTACTTTTACTACCCAGTCGGCGGATCTCATCAACGAGCAGTTTGACTTCATGTTCCACATTCATTTTTGAGATACTGAAAGTATACATTCAAATTAATACTGTAAATGTCTTATTTCTTAATCACTCTATACTGTATTGACTCACAAACTGTTCAATGAAAGACTTTATAATAGATATTCTATTCTTGGTTCATTAGTCAAAAATTAAAACAAGTTTAACCATAAAAGTAAAATACAGGTTTACAATTTCTTTTGTGAAATTTTATTTTCACAGAAGAAATTTTATTTTCACAGAATTTTATTTTAGTGCAAAAACAAAAAAAGATATCAGGAAAGACAGACGTTTTTACCCGGATTTACACGAGATGCCTGCTCAAATGCCATTGAGTTTAACAATTATTGATGCATATCAACAATCTTGTCAGGAAAATGCAGGTATTTAAAATGAGATTTATTTGATGATTTTAAAGTGACAATTGTAAAAGACTATTTAAGAATCATAATGCATAATCCTCTTTAAAAAATAAACAATAATACAATTTGGTTATTAAATCTGTATGCTTTGCCACTATTCTTCAAATCAACGTTTTACACATTTGTTAGCAATTTAATACATTTTTTAAAAACCTTGCCTTTTCTTTTATTATTTAATAAGCATATAAAAATTTGTATTTCTACTAATTATGTAAAAGTTTTATGCTCATAAACAAGAGTACTAAACTATTGCACCATCATTTAGACATTTTCTCACTAAGTTTATAAAGCCCTTAAGTAGACATGTTATTTGCATTTAACATGCTTTCTGTGTATATAAAATCTACTTTTGGACATTTTATTTGATGCTGACTTACAAAATAGGACGTGTTTTGACTTCAGTTTGAATATGTAAATGAGTTAGCTTGATGGAAGTTTGAATATGTAAACGTTTCAGTCAAAAACAAAACACTGGAATAATAAACAATAGTTCTTTTATAGAGTCATAATCAGTCTTACTTGGATTACAATAAACAATACACGTGCTGAATAAACTGCTAAAGTGATTTAGACAAGCATGTTCTATTCACGCTTTACGCAGAGCGCCCTCTCTGGACGCGTTGGGAATTGCAACGCCGCACCCCACCGGCTTATTGCAGATGCTGACCATTCAAAGACTATAATTACTTATCTGGATTTTGATCAAGAAAATAATACGCGTGGCCTCCATTTTTGGGACCGTGCCCTGTGATAAAATCATAACGAAGCGTAAAAAATAAACGCCGGCCCGGGTATCACAGAGCACGAGGATTATCATTTGATCAAAGCAATGCGGAAGTGCGAATCTTTACACTGAAAGTGGTAGAAATACGAGAAAGGTTGTATCGAACTAAACTAGAAATCACACATGGTTTGAATTCGGTCATCACATACAATTAATTCCATGAAATACACACGAATAAGTGAACAAACAAACACTTTTGGTTTGAGGCTTTCACAAGCACCAAAGAGCTTGAATATAGATTCCGGATTATTAATTCATAACTCCGTTGAGAAAACGTATTCGCATAAATATTTGATTTACAACATAAACCAGTTCAAAGGAGTTTTATGTTCAACCTACTTACCTCTGTGGTGGTTTTGTGCCGCCGCTCTGCAGACTATAGGCTGATTGAAATGAGAAAGCACTACCTTAGATGGCTTGGTGAGGTTGACGTCACATTGAACCACTCTGTTATAGGTTAACCTAGTTACAATGTATTTTGTTAACAGTGAATTTTGGGGATACATTTGGAAAACCGCTGCCCGTAAAAGAATACCGCCTGGATGGCATACGAACAAGCTGTGCCGTCTGCAAGAGCTTCTGGACAGAATGTTTGATAAGAAATTGAGGGATAGTTTCATAGATATAGTACAACATAGTACTATATATGGGATAGTTCACCCAAAAATGACAATTCTGTCATAATTTACTCACCCTTTACTTTACTTCAAACCGTTATGAGTTTCTTTTTTCGGTTAAACACTAAAGAAGATGTCTTGAAAATGTTAAGCTGTAAGCTTCAATAATATTTGATTTTCCTACTATGGAAGTTAATGGTTAGGGTACCAGTTTCCTGTTTTCTTCAACATATCTTCTTGTGTGTTCAACAGAAAAAAGAAACTCATAAAAGTATGGCAATTTTCATTTTTGGGTGAACTACCCCTTTAAATAGCTTCATTAATGAACCTTTGAAATGTATCTATATAATTCGGTAACATTTTACAGTAATTATTCATTTGTTTTCACGTCATAATAATGAACAACGAAGAGTAAGCCTATTTTATAGCATTGTATAATATTCCACTTTGTACAGTAAGTGAAATGTCATCTACTGAACACAAGATGGCAGTATAAAGCCATTAATTTCAGTTGGATAATTTGCAGCAAGTATGGAGAGTTTACAAAATAATTTTCTATATTCGATAATTCATTTTCTTTTCGGGTTAGTCCCTTTATTAATCTGGGGTCGCCACAGCGGAATGAACCGCCATATGTTTTCCAGCTGCAACCCATCACTGGAAAACATCCATACACACTCATTCACACACATACGGACAATTTAGCTTACCCAATTCACCTATACCACGTCTTTGGACTTGTGGGGGAAACCGGAGCACCCGGTGGAAACCCACGCGAACACGGGGAGAACATGCAAACTCCACACAGAAATGCCAACTGACCCAGCCAAGGCTCGAACCAGCGACCTTCATGTTGTGAGGCGACACTGTTACCCACTGCGCACCGTGACGCCTATATTCGATATAAAAAAACAGATAGATAGATAGATAGATAGATAGATAGATAGATAGATAGATAGATAGATAGATAGATAGTGCTCTTCAATCTGCCAAAAAGCGCA
Source organism: Danio choprae (assembly GCA_903798125.1). NCBI lineage: Eukaryota > Metazoa > Chordata > Actinopteri > Cypriniformes > Danionidae > Danio > Danio choprae. The sequence continues at coordinate 13,413,973 of CAIGQW010015581.1, read as the reverse complement.
TGCGTACAAAAATGACGGGCCGTCCTTACGCAAGAGACTAGATTTACGTGTGATGGTGCCCGTTTAGTGTGGGAATTGTGGTTTTCTGTGCCCGACTCTTCTTTTGTAGTTTATAACGTAGTACGTAATTACGTAAGGGGGTCGGTAACTACACCGTCCAACCGGCTTGACTGAAAAGAAACGGGTTCGCCTCTTATTAAAGGTCGTAGTCCTGTCTTGAGCTGTGTCAACACTTGAGCATGCACTCCAGGCTTTTGTTTTTTTTTGGGACATCGTTAATTTCATAAATATATATTTTTTTCATTTGGAAATCAGAAGACACTTGCAATGTCTCGTCTACAAGAGAGTTCGCGGTGGCCCCGAGTTTCAAAGTTCACTTTATCAGCCTGTGCTGCAGCTGTGGCAGAATTAGGTAGATACATTTACATTCATTAATTTAGCAGACACATACTTAACCATTGCAGTTAAACTAATATATAGATGTATAATTAAATAAAGGTATATTTGAGCAAATAATAGATATTTTTGTATGAATTGATATTTACCTAAAGTAATTGAATATTGTTTTGAGTCTACTTTCTCTTTTTTTATACAATTTTTGTTTTAGTCACATTCCCCCTGGATCTTACCAAAACCAGACTCCAGATCCAGGGTGAAGGCAGTTCTGGACAGAATGGTGGAAGCGTACAGACTCAGAAATACAGGGGCATGTTGAGCACAGCTGCAGGTATAGTGCGAGAAGAGGGGCCCTTGAAACTGTGGCAAGGGGTCACACCAGCTATCTACAGACATATAGGTAAAATGTTATGAACTTTATTTACAACTACTTCACTGCACAATCCAAAATCTTATGTCCAACTGCATGTGCAAAAAAAAAAAAGAAAAAGTAATTTCAATTATCTAGTATGAATACTGTTAAAATGGTGAAATATGGCTAAAGCAAGTTAAAATAAATTAGTTAAAATAAATTAATTAAAGAAATTGGGTTATTATGATAAATATATAAACCTAGTATTCCTGATGCATCACAAAAATATGCATCATATCAAAATTCAAATAATATTTACCCTCAAGTGGTTCCAGACCTTTACGAGATTCCTTTTTTCTGTTAAACATAAAAGAGGATATTTTGAAGAATTTTGGAAACCTGTATAGGCACTGACATCCAAATGAGTAAATCCTATACAAAAAAGGAAATCGATGGCTACCAGTTTCCAGCATTCTTCTAAATATCTTCTTTTGTGATTGACAGAAGAAAGACACTCAGATGTGTTTGGAACATGAGGGCTGAATTAAAGTTGTTTGTAAATTTAAATGTTGAGTTTATTCGTTTTAAAGCTGTGATTTATTTTTATATATATGGAAGTTGTGTATGTATATCAAATACAGACATTTGTGAAATCTGTGACCTTTTAAATTCCTCATCTTCAGTGTATTCAGGCGGCAGGATGTTGGCCTATGAACAGATGAGAGAATCTGTCTTGGGAAAATCTGAAGATGGCATTTTTCCAGTTTGGTGAGGAAAGAAAACATGTCTGAAATGTGACAGAACAGTGATTAAAGAAGGGCTCAGCACGTGTCCTGTTATGTTCGCAGGAAAGCAGTGATCGCCAGTATGATATCAGGTGCTTTGGGTCAGTTCATAGCGAGTCCAACTGACCTAGTGAAAGTTCAGATGCAAATGGAGGGCAGGCGACGACTAGAAGGGAAGCCGCCGAGGTGATACATCGATATTGCCTGATAAGTCTTCTCTAAAAGGCTACTCGTTCTAAATGTTTTTAAGAGAAGCCTATTCTGCTCACCAAGATTGCATTTACTTGATCAACGATACAGTAAACTGAAAAAAAATGAAATATAACAATTTAAAATAACGTTTTTCTTTCTGAACGTACTTTGAAAGGGATTTTTTTTCCTTTTCAGCATCAATACTTCAGTCTTCAGTGTCCTTCACAATCCTTCAGAAATCATTCTGATATGATTTAATATTATTATCAGTGTTAAAAACGTTTGGAAATATTGTTATGGAAACCATAAAATACTACCAAATGAAATTGTTAATTAAATTCAATAAATAAATGAAGTTGTTCAAGAGTGAAGTGAAGACATTTATAATGTACAAAACAAGAGATTTTATTTCAAATAAATGCTGTTAGGCGACGCGGTGGAGCAGTGGGTAGCACAATCGCCTCACAGCAAGAAGGTCGCTGGTTCAAGCCTCGGCTGGGTCAGTTGGCATTTCTGTGTGGAGTTTGCATGTTCTCCCTGTGTTGCTGTGGGTTTCCTTCGGGTGCTCCAGTTTCCCACACAAGTCCAAAGACATGCGGTATAGGTGAATTGGGTAAGGTAAATTGTCCGCAGTGTATGAGTGTGTATGGGTGTTTTCCAATGACGGGTTGCGGCTGGAAGGGCATATGTTGTGTAAAACATATGCTGGATAAGTTGGCGGTTCATTCCGCTGTGGCGATCCCATATTAATAAAGGGACTAAGCCAAAAAAAAAAGAATTAATTAATAAATGCTGTTATTTTAGGCCTTATTTTCAAACTAATTTGTGAAGAATCGTGAAGATCGATAACTTTAAGAATCATTATTAATGGTTGAGTACTAATACTAACAGTACTTAATAGTAAGAAGACTGGAGTAATGATGCTAAAAACAGCTTTGAATCACAGGAATAAATTAAATTTGAAAGTTTGTGTGAACTGAACGCACTTGCAAATAAAAACAGAATATTAAGTAATGGGTGTAAGTATTAAATAGTTCTTTATACTTTATATTAAGTATTATTTTAAGTAGTATTATATTAAGTATATGTTAAGTAGTTTGTAAGTATTTTTGCCCAATCAACCTTTTTTTTCTCAGTGGATTTACTTGGATTAATTGTTCACCATAAGACTAACAATGTGTGCTAGCACAATAAACATTGCAAATTGTGATTTAATGCAGACTTTAAACTACACTCAATAAGAAAAATTATTTTAAATTGTTCTAACATTCCACAATTTTACAGTATTTATAACTGGTTTTAGGGGCACGTGTCCAATTTAAGAGCTCTGACAGAGACAAGATCACAACTGAGCATTTTTAGAAGAGCGCTGAGATTTCCAAAAATGCTTCAGAGGGCACGTGCCCTTACTGTATTTTTGATCAAACAAATGCAGCCTTGGTGGACAGAATAGACTTCTTTTAAAGACATTTTAAAAATCCTACTGATCAGTTTTACCAGTAACGTGTGTGTTCTTTCGAATCGACAGGGTACGTGGAGTTTATCATGCTTTTACAAAGATTCTCGCACAAGGAGGAATACGAGGTCTGTGGGCCGGATGGGTTCCCAATGTTCAGAGAGCCGCACTGGTCAATCTAGGAGGTACAGAAGTCATAAATGTGGACCACTGCACCACAAAAAAACATCTAAAAACGGATTAAATGAGCTTTCCATTGATGTGTGGTTTGTTAGGATAGGGAAAGATTTTGCCAAATAAAAAAATATATACTGAGAAAATCCAGTTTAATGTTGTCCAAATTAGATTCTTGGCAATGCGTATTACTAATAAAAAAAATAAGTTTAAATATATTTACGGTAGGAAAAGTTCAAAATGTTCTCATGGAAGATTATTTTTACTTAAAGTGGACCTATTGTGGACCTTTTTACAAGATGTAAAATAAGTCTCTGATGTCCCTAAAGTGCATGTGACGTTTCAGCTCAGAATATTACACAAATAATGTTTTATAACTCTTTGAAACTGCCCCTTCTATAGGCTTTGATCCAAATTGTGCCATATTGGTGACTGTCTCTTTAAATTCAAATGAGATTGTGCTCCCAGCCTCTTTTCAAAAGAAGGCGGAGCTTCAAGGCAGATTCAAAACTCTAATGGTGGACGGCTGTTTCTCACTCAGGGCTATCTATGCTAATAAGGGAGATATCGTCACTAATGGGTGGGACTTTCCCCCTTTGATGACACCTACAATGCCAGAATGTCAATCAAAGTGCTTCTGCAGACTGTTTTTATGAAGTGTGATTATAAAAAAATAGATTTAATACATTTTTACCATTAGAGGCTGGTTATATTCACGCACAACAGTGTTTAAACCCCTTATAAAATAGATTTTTGCATAATAGGTCCCCTTTAATGTTCTAATAGTTTTTGAAATTGATCATTTTGACTCATACAATGTATTGCTAATGTAATTTACCCATGCAACATAATACTGGTTTTGTGGCCCAGGGTGACAGATGCTTCAAAAATCTATTGACATTTTCACAATCTAATCTTTTTATATTGATTTAACGTTCAGATCTCATGACGTACGATACAGTAAAGCATTTTCTGCTAAGAAACACCTCCATACCGGACAACAGCATCTGTCATGGATTGTCAAGGTGAAATTCTGTTGCGCCGCTAATGTTGACAGAAATAATAACATCACGTTCAATAGTTTGTTTCAAAACATTTCCTAGCATATGCTCGGGATTGGTTGCGGCTACTATGGGAACACCGGCGGACGTGGTGAAAACTAGAGTCATGAACCAGCCTCGGGATTCAAATGGGAGGTTCGTTTAGTGTATTTAGTGTTATTTTAATATATTTAACACAATATTGTTTATAATGGCGTTTTATTCTTCTGTTTGAAGGGGTCTTCTCTACAGATCTTCTACTGACTGTCTGGTTCAGTCGGTCCGAAGGGAAGGATTTTTTTCTCTCTATAAAGGATTTCTTCCAACTTGGTTTAGAATGGTAATGTGATTTTTAATTATTTAGGTTGTTTTATTCTCATTTGTTGTTTTTCTAACTGTATTTTTGTTCCTAGGCTCCCTGGTCTTTGACTTTTTGGCTTACATTCGAGCAACTGAGACGAGCGATGGGAATCAGCTCATTTTAATGATTTTAATGAAGTGTTTCTTTAATTTGTACCTTTAAAACGTTACTTGCTGACATTCCAGTCTTCTTTTTTTTAGGTCTATAAGACTTGCAGGACACTAATATGAGGAAAAATACTTCATTGTTTGATCACTGTATGTTTGGGGGAAAATACAAGGTTTTTTGGAGAAACCATTTTATTAAAAATAAAAAACTGTTACTGACCTTTGTTGTTTGTGCATGGTCTTTCTTTTTAAATACTTTAGTGTTGGGGAAAAAGTAATATATTAGAATCTAAACTTAAAAAATAGTATAAAAAATGCTAAATGTGTTGCTTAGTTACATTTTAAAGGAAAGTAATGATAAAGCATGTGTTATGTTATTTTTGTGGGTTTTTTTTTTGAGTAAGATATAAAAAAATAAATAAACATTGAAATAAAAAATAAAATTGTCGTTCATTAGAAAGTGGTTATTTAATCATCACTGGATTATTACCATTGTTGTGTTTAAAAATGTAGAAAAAAGCATCCTCTGCCGGTTTAAGTGAGTTTGCTGGTCTCACCGGCTGGCAAAACGGGTCATTTTAATATTGGAATTTGTATTTTGAATTAGCTGTAAGTTTATATTATCAGTTTTTATTGTAATTAAAGTTAGTATAAGTAGTTGTGGCGGTTCATTCCGCTGTGGCGACCTCTGAAATAGAGACTGAGCTGAAGGAAAATGATTGAATGAATGAGTAGTTGTATTTTTATATAAACGTATTTTATATACAGTTGAAGACAAAATTAATAGACCTCCTGTGAAATTGTAAGTCTTTTAAAAATATTATCAGTGTTGCTTAATAAAGAGAATACTTTTTTCCAACACATTTAAAAAAAAAAAAGTTTTAATCATTTCTAATACTTTATTTTGTCTTTGCCGTGGTGATTGTACTTCTTCTCTACTTATCCGACAAGATATTTTAGTATTCAGCTGAATCTTAATGGGACTAATAATACCTTAAATGATTATTATTTAAATTAAAACTGCTTTTATTCCTAACAAACTAAAAGAAATGGGACTTTCCTCAGAAGAAAAAAAATAGATGATATAGGAAATACCGTGAAAATGTCCTCGGTCTGTATATAGCCTGGAAGACCAGTTCAAATTTAAATCTTTCATTTGTTTATTACCATAAACTGATATTTTAAACACTTAAACACTGCTCTTTTTTCTATATTCATTATAATATATGCTACTGTAAAACAATTGTGATCATAAACAACATTTTTGCCTCAGGCAGTTCGGAATAACTAACAAATATATTATACCAATATGACACCAGTTTCATGTAGTATTATTCGTCAAATATCTCGTGTTGTAATATTTCGAGACCTAAAACAACCACTAGAGGGCAAGCAATTACAGCAACTTTACCCGGAACGTAAACAACATCTCACTTCCGGTTTGACGATTTTTTTTTCACGTTGAGCAAAATGGCAACGCCGGGCAGCGGCTCGTCCAGGCGTTTGGTTCAGTATGTGATCGTCCGGTCAGACCTGATCCACAGTTTATCGTGGCCTTTAGGAGCAGTTATAACGCAAGCCTGTCACGCGGCCACGGCAGCCATTCATTTACACTACAGTGATCCTGACACTCAGCAGTATCTGGCGGAGCTGGACAGCATGCATAAAGTAGTGCTGCAGGTCAGTTCTGATGTCCATGTGTTTCTTAGCAGTATTAACATACTTACAATTTACAAATAACATTAACTTACTTAAATAAATAATGAAGATTCAAAAAAGTGTACATATATAAAAATGTTCATACATACAGTACACATGTATACATATATAATATGAATTGTTTGTAAAAAAAAATATATATATATATATATATATCATAGTAACGTAATTTCAGAAATGCCAGTTTACCCTGTGTGGAATAAAATTACATTTAAAAAAAAAAATATGTAAGTAATAATTGCTTTGTAAAATCGAAATATTTATTTTTGTACTGAGCAAAAATTAATCGCTATTAATCACATCCAAAATGAAAGTTTGTTTTGACATAACAGTGTATTATTATTATGCATATATGAGAAAATTTTTATTTACATTAAGATATATATATATATATATATATATATATATAACAAAATTGTTCTGTATAGTTTTGTTTCTATGTATATGTGATACACACACACACATACATACATACATACATACATACATAGAAACAAAACAATTTTGTACGATATAACATTTTTATAATAAATATATAAAACACACACATATGTCAAAACAACCTTTATCTTGGATGCGAATAATCTTTGCCCAGCACTAATTTATATATAAGAAAACAACAAAACAATATAACTGTCAATTTTTCAAATGAATTTTACTTGCATAAATGCCAGGAGGTTTGAATATGTTTATCATAAAAAATTGGCAAAAGATTTGGTGAGATTAAGGTTTTGTAAAAACAACAACAACAACAAAAAATACTAGCATGACTTGATAATTCCAAATAAATAAGTTTTCCCCTTACAGGCACCGGACGAGGCCTCTCTGTTCACTCTCTCCAGTACTCTACAGGAAAAAGACATCGCATATAAACTGTGGATGGAGCAGCCAGAGAACATCCCCACATGTCTGGCACTGAAACCATACCCTAAAGAGACTGTGCAGCCCTATCTGAAAAAATTCAAGCTTTTCAAATGAACTCTCAACATAAAGACTCCTCACAATTAAAGAAAGAACTTGCTGGAACAGATTTACCACCCCGTCTTTGATTTTCTACTTCTACATTGTGGTGGAATCAAAAATAATAAAGTGTTCTGATGACTCTGACCCATTGGAAGAGGTTTTGAATTAAACAAATCAATTAATTAATGACTAATGATGTAATATTATAGTCTTGGCATGTAGCACAATTCATGCGGAGAAGTTTTTAAAATAATTAAATAAAGTTCCAAGAAAGCTAAATAGTTATTAACTGAGTCTTTTTTAGTGAATCATTAAGCAACTGGTGAAGCTTGATTCTTGAATAAATGACTCCTATGAAACCAGTTCTTTTTATTCATTCATTCATTTTCTTTTCGGCTTGTATACCGCCAACTTATCCAGCATATGTTTTATGCAGCAGATGCCCTTCCAGCTGCAACCCATCACTGGGAAACATCCATGCACACTCATTCACACACATACACTACGGACAATTTAGCTTACCGAATTTACCTATAGCGTATGTCTTTGGACTGTGGGAGAAACCAGAGCACCCGGAGGATTGAAACAATATATAATATAGTAAAGCTCAAGTCTTGTGCAAATGACTCCTATGCAGGTTCTTTTTTTTTTTGTGAATCGAAAAGCCAGTGAAGCTTGATTGTTGTACAATTGACTCATGTGAGCCATTCTTAAAATGTATTTAATTTTTCATTTATTTAATGATGTCAAAACAGATAAGTATATGGTAAGGTGAGTAGGATATTTTTAGAGAATCCAAAGATACATTGAAACAAACGAAGCTTAATTCTTAAGCGAAAGATTCCTGAGTTGTTTCTTTTATGCATGTCATTTAGCTTTATTTTTGGGCGAATGACTTACGAGCAGATTCTTTTTAGTAAATCCAAAAACAGATTGTAACAAATGTTAATTCTTGAGCGAATTACTCCCGAGTTGTTTTTATAGTGAATCAAAAAGTCCCTTCTCACCAATAAGCTTCATTTATGAGCGAATGACTCTAATGAGCTAGTCCTTTTTATCGGATCAAAAAGTAACAGCCAACAAAGCTTGATTCTTGAGCAAACGACTCTTATAAGCCAGTTCTTTGTATATATTGCAAGCAGTGTATCTTTATTTTTGTATGAACGACTATTGTACTGTTTTTATTTATTTTTTTGCTAATCCAAAAGCTCCATTTTTAAAAATGAACCTCGGTTGTTGACACAATGATTTTTATGAGCAAGTTCTTTATATATATCCCAGTGTAGGTTTATTCTTATATAAACAACTATAAGTGCTGTTTTGTTTTTGTTTTTTTTGCTAATTAAAAAGTTCAATTTAGAAGCTTGGTACTTGACACTAATATTTTTTATGACTGTTTCCTTTTAATGAATCAAAAAGTTACACTGCAACCATTGAGGCTTCATTCTTGAGCAAATGTCTTTTATGAACGGGTTCTTGAGTGAGTTATGACTCTAAAGCAGGGGTGTCAAAGTCGATTCCTGGAGGGCCGGAGCCCTGCAGAGTTTAGTTCCAGCCCTGCTTCAACACACCTATCTGTAGGTATCAAACAAGCCTAAAGCACTCAATTAGTTTGATCAGGTGTGTTTAATAAGGGGTTGGAACTAAACTGCAGAGCTCTGGCCCTCCAGGAACTGGCTTTGACACCTGTGCTCTAAAGCATAGGTCTCAAACTTGATCCCTGAAGGGCCGCAGCTCTGCACAGTTTTGCTTGAACCCTAATCAAACACAGCTGATCCAACTAATCAAGGTGTTCAAGACTACTGGAGACTATTAAGCAGGTGTGAGTTGGAGCTAAACTATGCAGAGCTGCGCACCTCCAGGAATTGAGTTTGAGACCATTGCTCTAAAGCAAGGGTGCACAAACTCAGTCCTGGAGGGTCGTGTCCTGCAAAGTTTAGTTGCAATGCCAATCAGACACACCTGTGCAAGCTAATCAAGCTCTTACTAGGATTTCTAGAAACATCCATGCAGGTGTCTTGAGGCAAGTTGGAGCTAAACTCTGCAGGACACTGGCCCTCCAGGACTTGAGTTGGGGCATTGCTATAAAGCAACCCTTTTTTTTTTTGGTGAATCTAAAACATGTAATACAACCATTGCTGGTTGTTTTTAATTAATTAAAAACACACAGTGCAACCAACTTGATTCACGAAGGAATCAATCGTATGAACCAGTTCTTTGTAATAACAGGGTTCCCACACTTTCATGGACACCAGATTTAAAGACTTTTTAAAGCATCATTCATTTGAAATCAAGCATCTTTGTAATTCATACCCCAGCACATGTAGCAGAATGAAAGGCCTTACTATAGTTAACATTTCACTTCTACCTATTATTTACATCACTTTAATCAAATCTGTTGAATTTAATACTGCTAATATTCAAATGCAGCTACTGAAATATTGATCATATGTGCATTATTTGTCAGTGTTACTGTTCAAGATTGAAAAAAATTAAGAATTTCTCTGCTTTTCGTTCTGTTTCTGACAGCAGCACAGCACAATTGTTGAAATAACACCTTAAACAAAGTTTATTTCAAATTTAATTCAAGATAATTCAAAGACTTATGTTTGTTTTTAAGAACTTTCCAGGCCTTGAATCCATATGTCTGAAATTCAAGTACTTTTAAGAAGCGTGGGAACCCTGAATAAGTCAAAACTAATGCGCGACCAATAAAACATGGCTCTCAAACTACCAAATCTCATGACCAAGTTCATTTCAGTCAGACACAAATAAAACTATTACAATTAATACGACTTAATAAATCAAGTTGGGAAAAAAGGAGATGATAAGGTTTTCTTTATAAGCAAAATTCAAAACAATCATAAATCGTAACGGTTGCTTAAATATAATGATGGCACTGGCAGTACTGTTTTTTACATGGTGCTTTATTGCAATGTGTTGCATTCTCACATTCATGGATGTTATAGAGATTTGTTAGTCAAAGCATAATTTCCTTCAAGGTATGTATCTTCACCTTGGAAAAGCAACAAAGGGGCCATATGCACGAGGTGTGAGTGAATGTTTCTTGTTTGTGTACGTGTATGCATGTGTGTAAAATGTATGTGTGTAAACTTCAAATCTCAGTTTGAGCAGCCACATAATTCCATGAAATGGACAAGAGAAAAAAATAATAATAAAATAAAAATAAGACTGATTCACTAGATGCGAAACACAGTTTTGCAGCCCGCAGGACAATCCTGCAGCTGCTGGACCCAGCATGTGACTGATTGTCTACAACGTCCTAAGAAAGGTAGGATTCTCCAGATAAACCTGGATATAGAGGAAAAATAAAACATGACAAAACATGCAGAAGTCTCCCAGATACATCTTCATTCATAATGTCCCACACACAGCTGCAATGATACCTCTTAAGAAACGAAAACGAAAAAAAAAAAGTTCACAAAAATGTATTATACAAAACTGGACAAAATGAGTAAAATGTATATATCTATATATATTTGTTTATTTATATTAATTTGACAGGTAAAAAGTGGAACCTTGCCTGGAGAGAACGAGCGCAGTTTGGGGCGGAACTACAAACACGCGTCTTCCCTTCACCGATACAACCAATATCTGAAGATATTAATAAGGCAGCACTTACAATATGCAAAAAATCTCAGGTAAACAGTAGCTACTGCTGTTGATACTGCGTGAATGAGGAGGAGGAGAGTGTGTGGTGGTGGTCGAGGAAATGCAGATTGTACGAGTTTGCATAAATGGTGTTTAGCACTTGGCACTGAAACGACTGACAAACACAAAGCGGTGTTGGGTGAGGAATGTCTTCATAAAGATAAAGCCAGGAGGTCGGGGCAAAGGGGACGTGGAGCACCTGAAGATAGATACATATAGGCATAGTTTAATCGACGGTTCTGCAGCAGAAAAAACTCCCATGTAGCAAAGATCCCGCTCTTTCTTTTCTTAGGGATTCGATGACGATGGCCTGACAAGCCAAGTTCTTCCTGAAGAACCTGAGACGGGTTTGAAGCAAAATGGCGTTTCACTTTTCGCGAAAATACATTCAAGCGGGGGGTGGGGGGGAGGGGAGGGGGTTTCGTTTAGTCTTAGTTTCCCGAACATCATATTTTGATTTCCGATGGCCTCTTTCCTTTTGTAATTCATGTATAAAGTGCAAAACTAGATTGTATTCCTTGCAAGTTCCTGGTACGTTTAGGTTTTTAGTAAAAAATTCATGTAAAATACAGCAAAAGTCTTACAAAGGTCAGTATATAAGAAAATCCTCATAAACAAGAAAACGTTCATCAAACGGTGAGGAGCAGTCCTCGTTGCTGAAAATATGTACAAGAGGCACCTCAAATTTGGTATAAAGAATCCAGCTAAATAAAGTCAAATATCTACGTAGAGTTGCATCTCGTTTCTTTTTTTTTATTAGCCCGAGTAGCTCAGTTTCAAGCTACAAATGACGTATATATCCTTGAGTTAACCAAACAAAATAACAGATATTTAGTGTTAGCATGCATACTGCAGTCAAAGCAATCAGTTTTTGTCAGTGTCAGCTTTTTTTTAATGTAACCTCCAAAGATGCATAGCTAGGGGTTAGAAATCGGTCTTCCTGAAAACACTGACTTCCAAAGAGGTGTTTGCATGTTTGGTAGATCAGTAGCAAAAGGGGTGGGGAGGACGTCTGAGCTAGAGGGAATAATGTCCAAACTATAAATTCGAGAACAAAATGCTAGTGTTATAAACATGACGGGAAATGGGACGCCTATTCAGGAAAAACAACAACAACAACAAACAAAAACATCTCCAATGCTACATTTGTCCAATAGCACGAACCTTGCATATGATATGGATCTTTTAGTATTTTGAAGCTTTGGTCATTATTCCGTTCTTGTCTTAAGAGCGTTTACACACACATGGCAAAACTACATCAGGCAGTTTGATGAAACCCTACCGCAAAGAGCCGGCGCCGTTCTCAAAGCGCCAAGGTTCCACTTTATCAGAGCTGTTTAAACTTTGACAACAGAGAAATTAAATAATATGGCCTTTTTCTTCTTTTAAATTAACCCGTACAAAAGCCAGTCCATGCTGCTTCTCCCTCAGCAAAGTCACATTCAGCAGTCGCTAAACCATTCTCACATATAGAGCAAATCTTAACACCCACAGGAAAAGTTGTAGGTATTTTCCAATAAAAAGAAAAGAAAGAAAATCAAAAAATGAGGACATTTGTCTGTTTTTTTTCCATTTTAAACACCAGATATACAGTATTAATCACACACATACACGCTTTCAGACATCCATACGCATTTCAAAAACCAACGAAATCAAAAACGAAACCAAATAAAATGGAAGCAAGTAGTTATTACCACAAACTCGGAGCACTACATATTGTTGATTCTGAACAGATACATATTCACATTTATCTGTTATATACACAATACTTTGATAATCCAGGTTCTATTGTACCATGATGTTGTGTACTGACTGTGAGAGCCGTTATAAACGAGAGAAAAAAACGATGGAAAACAAACAAAATAAAAACATTATTAATAGGCGCTGTTTGCTAGTTTGGTATATTTGGCATAAACACGGTAATGATGACAGGTAGGGTTCAGTAAATGAATCTTATCCACTGCATAAAAACCATTTTATCTATACAGGAATGCCTGTTCCCCTGATAGGGGAGGGCAGAAATGAATAAGAATTACGACATCTGCCTTTTTTCAGTGAGAAAGAGAGAGAGAGAGAGAGAGAGAGAGAGAGAGAGAGAGAGAGAGAGA
>CAIGQW010015581.1:13383913-13400638 GCA_903798125.1 Danio choprae | reverse complement strand
AGAGAGAGAGAGAGAGAGAGAGAGAGAGAGAGAGAGAGAGAGAGAGAAAAAAACTGATTGACTTTTTAAAACGTTACATATTTGTCAATTCTTCTCGCATTTTGTAATGTCTATGTACATTTATATATAGCAAAAAGTGGCTCGATCCCAACAGTACACACTGCCGTAGGTGAATGTTGGATCTTCTTTACAATTTTTTTTTTTTTTTTTTAAGGACGATCGAAGCTGATTTAGCACTGGAGAAAAAGAGCCATTCTTTGTATACACAGCACACGCACAAAGACACGGCACTTGAACTCCACGAACAAAAGAACACTGTTAAAAAGAGAATGAAAAATAGTGACGAGGAGATGCAAACGCTCGCGCATGCAACACGATTTCGAGTTGTGCTCCAATTATGCTGCACGATTCGTGAAATACCTCGTGCTCACATAGTGAGACATCAATTTTAACCACAGTGGGCATGTCAATTTGATAGCTTAGATTAAAAATAATAATAATAGTAATAATAATAGTAATCATAAAAAAGAATGGATTTTTACGCAAACTAGGTTCCAATCCGATTCTTAACAGGGCATGACTAGTAGGTAAATGCTGATGAACAGTGTCTGACTGGGCAACAGTAGTCTCATGAGCAGTCAAAGAGCTGGAGAACAATACCTCGCTTCTCCAGTCGAGAGAGAGAGAGAGCACCTGTGGTTTGCAAGAGCGTCCTTGAAACACTCAACTGTAAAATGAAAATCAATGTACAATCTACATTGTGTACAATGCAACAGAGGGTTAGTTTCATTTACCGGGGTGTTCGATAAGCAATGTATAGATCGTAAAAACTCGAGTCTCTCTCACGTCGATATATGCGAGAGCGTGCGAGAATCCGATGGATGATTTTGTTTGCTTGTTTGTTTGTTTTAAATAACAAAAAGTGATTCACAAAGCCATTAGAAAAGAACCGGCGTTATGTCGATGCGTCCGAAAAAAAAAGAGGATTCGATGGCGTTTGGTGTTAAAAGGAAATTACAAAGTGTGAGCTTGTCCCAACTTTGTCCGTTTTGTGCTGTACAATAATACCAACCTGCACAACACGTTGCCGCAAAGAACACTGATAGGCTGAGTTGACCCTAAGTGGCTCGTATTCACAGCTGCTGAGGGGGGAAATGTGTTGGACATTGTTTAAAAAAAACTAACAAAATAAAAACAAAACAAAACAAAAAAAGTCTGCCGTTTCAAAACAGTGTTGCCAGGAAAGCCTGCAGCAGATGGATACGCACTACAGAGCAGTCTCCCATCCTGGCCATGCTTGTTCTGAAAACAACAACAGACAAACGAAAAACAAAGAGAATGACAACAAACAGAACAAACTAACAAATAAAAAGAGGCGGGAAATTCCTCCCATCATCAGGCACTGCTGAGGAGAGCCTATCAGTCACAGATCCAGCTGAAACTGAGCAATATACCGTGAACTTAGCAACAGCCCGCCCCAGTTTCCAATCCGAGCTCAGCTGCTGCGCCGCTCTCCAAGAAGCACTGCAACGTTGGCCTGACCGACAGCATGTGTAGCCGGCTGAAGCAGCAGGTCCGTGTTTTTAATTACTTTTTTGTTTGTTTTTATACAGACTTGGCAAATTCTGGAACGTGATCTTTTTTTCTCCTTTTCCGGAAACTGACGCTTTAAAAAGGTGACCAGGAATGAGCACTTTGTCGAACAGCTATGAAACCTCTCAAGCCTGGGCCCCAGACATGACCCTGCAGATATACTGTATAGAAACCAAAGGTGAAGGATAAAAATCTCTACATGTGGAGACTGACTGTCCTCTGGCGGATGGTGGCGGCTCTCACTCGGTCAGGAGCTGTTGGAGGAGGCTCTTCTGCTGGGACTGGGCACTGGGGGTCCCGGTCGGGCCCTTCTGGGACCCGATGGGCCCTGACTGGTTAAGGTAGGAGTCACTGCCCACCAGGTTTACTGTGCACTGGACATCAGCGAACACCTGAACCTGCTGTACCTGAAAAAAAATATACATATAAATAAAGAAATAAATACTTTTATTCAGAAAGGAAGCATCCAATTGATCACAAGTGTAATGAAAGACATTATCAATACTTCCGTTTCAAATAAATGCTGTCCTTTTGAAATTTGTATTGTTTTATTGATTTCTGCGTATCATTTTTCCACCCAAAATATTAAGCAGAAGTTTTCAAGTTCAATAATGAAATGAAGTGTTGCTGGAGCACCAGATTAGATATACAGTGGTCCCTTGCTATAACGCGGTTCACCTTTCGCGGCCTTGGAGTTTTGCGGATTTTTTTGTGCAATTTGACATGCTTTTTTTCTACAGCGCATTGTGTTCTGCATCCTGATTAGCGCATTGTGCTTTGCGTCCTGATTGACTGTAGACCACTGTCAATCAATCTCCTTTGTGCCGTGTCTCCTGTACAGTAGCCTACAGAATGCGTTCAGCTAGCCAAATTTACATAAATCTTCGATCGTTAGCAGTGTGACTCTGAAGTGCTGTACTGTATGTTTGCTAGTTTTCTCCCCACAATGTCGACGAAACATTTTGCACTGTCAAAGGCATCTGCGGTAGCACACAAAAGGCAGAGGAAGATGCTAACCATCGTACAAAAAGTTAAACTTCTGGACATGCTAAAGGAAGGTAGAAATTAAGCGGCTGTAGGGCGCCATTATGGAATAAATAAAGGAAGATCAAACGGTTTCGATCTATGGTTTCATTCTATAATACTGGACTTATTTTTCTACGAAGGTTTGAACTTTGAGAGTGTTAAAACGAAAGAAAACGAAGTGTGAAAATGGAAATGCCTGTCTGAGAAAAGTGTATAAAGTGTGTAGTGAGGGGTTTTACAGCCTTAAAACATCTATTATAATTGTAAAAAATAAAGCGGACTACTTCGCAGATTTCGTAACACCCGCGAATAACGAGGGACCACTGTATTACAATGATTTATGAAGGATCATGTGGCACTGTATATTTGAGAAAATTAAATGCAGCCTTGATAAGCACAAAAGACTTCTTTTAAAAAAAATATATAGATATAATACAAATAAAATATAAATATTTGTTTAAAAGTTTGTTTAAAATATTTGTTTTTTTAAAAAAGTCAACTGTAAAATTCTGAAATGTTTTTATTTAATAATACAATTTAATTGAGTGACAAAAATATTTAAGTTATATATAATAATTAATAATCTTTTTTTTTATTAACTGAAACTGAATCTGAAAAAAGAATTGAGTTATTAAAAAAATAAAATATATATATATTTTTTAATAAACTAAAAAAAACTGTTTAGTGAAGTACTAAAAGTTAATCTAAAAACAATGAAAAAGGTATGAAAAACTCAAAATAAAAACCTAAAATAATCCTATTTAAAGTGCTGGCGAAAACAATAATAGTGTAGCAATGATTCCAAAACAACCACACAACTGTTTTCTTTTTCATGCAATTAAAATTATGCAATGAATGGGGACTAAAGACTAAGCATTGAGATTTATACTTTCTTTATATTTTCTTTACATTTGAATTTAGGTTTTTCCAATTAAAACAACAAAAATGACAAAAGTGATTGTAAACACTGAAAAAGCATCCTCTTTTTCATCCAATTATAATCATTGTGGACTGAAGACTACACGAAGGTGAGTAAATTAAGAGATTTCTATTTTTCTTTGTGCTATCCCTCTAAGTCATCTCAATAAACATTGCACTGACTGTCTTACCTGCTCATTACACATTGTAGTGACGTTGCCAAGGCTATTGTTGCCCATGCCAACAGATGGACCAATAGGAGGTAGAGTGTTCACTGCTCCAGAGCCTCCGGCCATTGACACGGTGATGCTCATGTTGTTATAAACACCCTGCTGTCCAAAGCTCTGAGAGACTGGCTGGCCTGCTTGGTTATAAATACTGGCACACAACAAGAACAAGAAAAAAAAAGTTTAAGTTGAGACAAAAGCACATTTAAAGTCCCCTGAAGTGCCTTGAAATGCTTAGCCTGGTTCAATGCTTGACATAATTTCAAATGAAACATGAAGACAAGGCGGGATATACAGAATAGCCCCTCCCCCTTTAAAAAAAGTATCCAATAGCATTTTGTTTATATCACAGTTCTACTAGTCATCTAGAGATGTTGAGCTAAAGCACATATAACTCAGGACAGTCACAGACTATAATAGTAATGCAGAGGCAAACAATTTCTCCACTTTAAAACACAGCATTAGTTGTAATTCAAATGGGTCTGATATGTTTTGTAGTCTGTGCAGACTCTCATATGATCCGCTCTGTGCTGTTGTGTCTTTGGATCAGGGTGTTCATGCTGTGGTGAGTATGATTGGAGCTTGGACGTACTAAATCCGCCATTTGTCATTATCATGTAACCTACAGTCAGTTGTGTCGCTTTACTCCCAGTCATGAATTAGTTCTAAATGCTTATATCTTCTAAATGCAATATTTTGTCTTTTTTTTTAAGCACGCTAGATTATAGATAACCTTCAAATTTGGATTTCAGGGGGAAAAAATAGCATCTAATTTTTTTTACTACTTTTTTTGTGATTGATTTTAAACATACCCGCTGTTTGCCACAGTCCCTTGCTGCCAGGTCTTGAGGTCAGGTGACTGGTAACCTGGCGGAGGCTGTGTCTGCTGGAGCAGAGGACTCTGGGAGGTGGAGTTCTGAGGTGAGAGCAGGGGGCTGGTGGGGCTGAGCTCAGGAGCAAACGATGGATCTGCTTGCTGAATCATGCCTGCATGCGAGAGACAAGATCTACATATCATGATCAGTGTGATATTTAGCATCAATAAAATATATGAAAGTTTTTTAAATGACATTTTGCAGTTTTTCTTTGTATATTTTCCATTTAAATTTTAAATTAAGGTTTAAGTAATTTTGCACCTTTATATTAAATAATTTTTTTATGTTTTTTAAAAAATAAATTTTACTTAATTGAATTTAACTGAAAATGTATTTAAGAATTTATTTTAGTAACAATTTCTATAGGTTTACTACAATACTACGATATATTTTTTAATAGGTCAATAAAGTTTTTATTATTTTTTTCTGTTTTAGTTTAGCTACTTTAGTACATCAATTAAACTTAATGAAAATCGTTGCACTCTATATATAGTCATTATATATAGATAGATAGAGAGAGAGAGAGAGAGAGAGAGAGAGAGAGAGATAGAGAGATAGAGAGATAGAGAGATAGAGAGATAGATAGATAGATAGATAGATAGATAGATAGATAGATAGATAGATAGATATTAACCTTTATTTCAAGTAAAAAAAATTGTTTTTAAGCCAACTTTAACAATAATAATAAAATGTTGTTTTTCACGTAATGATACTTTTTTATTTTAAATAATCATACAAAAAGATTTCTATGAATGCTATAAGGATTTCTATAGATGATTTTGAGATTAACTAGTTTAAATAATAAAAGATACAAATGATACATACCAGGTCCCCCAAATTGCTGGAAAAGCCCCTGTTGAACAGGAGTGTTCACAGGCCCCCCAAACTGCCCTTGAATGCCTCCCATAATGCCTTGGTTCCCCAGGCCCGCCCTGGCAGACAGCTTTGGGTCCAGAGGTCCTCCCATGGGGTTAAAGTGGCTCGGGGAGGTAGGGGTGTTTCCAGGCACAGCGTTGTATCCTGGAGGAAAGCCAAATTGCTGCTGCTGCTGCTGCTGTGGTGGTGGCTGCTGCTGCTGGGGGCCCTTAGGAAGTCTCTGAGCCCCCAGGGGCCCTGTGTTTATTCCCTGCCTCATTAGCATGACCTTTTGCTGCAGAAGCTGCCGCTGGCGGTGCTGGTAACTGTAGAGCTCACGCTGCCGCTGGGCCATCATTTGAGCATTCAGCGGAGGCTGAGAGACACCGAGAAAAATCACAAGACTTTCAGAATCAGATAGAAAACAGGCGAAAAAAAAGAGGAAAAGGGTGTAAAAATGCACAGAAGCATTAGCTTGATGATAAATGTCTAATAAATTGATTTTGGATTAAATTTAATGTTAAAATATTTAAATACCACAATAATGATAACTGCTAGGATTATTTTATTAATTACATTTGAGAATATACATACAGTTGAAGTCACAATTATTAGCCCTCCTGTGAATATTTTTCTTTTTTAAATATTTCCCAAATGATTATTAACAGAGCAAGGAATTTTTCACAATATTTCCTTTAATATTAAGGTCAATATTATTAGCCCTCTTAAGCAATAATTTTTCGATTGTCTGCAGAACAAACCACTGTTATACAATAACTTGCCTAAATACCCTTTAAATTACACTTTAAGCTAAATACTAGTATCTTGAAATATTATGTACTGTCATTATGGCAAAGATAAAAGAAATCAGTTATTAGAAATTAGTTATTAAAACGTTTATGTTTAGAAATTTGTTTAAAAAAATTCTTTCAGAAATTAGGGAAAAATATGAAGGGGGGCTTCAATTGTATATATATAAATAATGTAACTGCATTTAAAAAAAGCTAATTGAGCAGCCAACATCCAGATCTATGCTAAACGATCACAATCATTTGAAGCCTCTGTCAACAAATGCCTTCACCCCACCTGAGAGGCCATCTGAGGCTGCTGAATGCTCTGACGCATCCCCATGGCAACATGCCCCCCCTGGGGGAAGGAGCCCAAGGCTGCAAGCCTGTTCTGTAGCTGATGGAGAGAAAAAGCAGATAGACAGTTCACCGCTAAACAAGTGCAACTAATCACGCCTTCACCCAGCAGCTGCACACCACAAAAGAACAGGTTAGTTCCACAGCAGGTTATTTGAAAGGGCTGAAATTGAAAGCATTGCACGGTGCTACAAAGTCCAAGGGGAGGATTTAGATGTTGTGCATTGGCATTTATTAGCGCACAATGAAATGAAAGCTGGAGCTCTACCTGCTGTGGGCCTTGCAGGCGTTGCTGGAGCTGGAGTCTCAGCTGGTTTGGAGGTAGCCGGAGCTGGTTGGACACACCGGGAGCTCGGTTCATGCCAGGCTGGACCACGTTGCCTGGAAACGGCATCCGTGGGGCCCCAAAACTCATGCCCTGTGCGGTGGCCATCTCAGCAGGAAACTGTGAGGGCGAGGTGGGGAACTGAGAGGGGTAGCTGGGCAGTTTGGGGTCCATGGGTACAGGTGTTGGGGGCTGAGATTGAGGAAAGGGGGTCTGGGTGACGGGTTCGAGGCATCCACTCTGTAGACAAGGATGCAAACAGTTTACTTTTAGAAATGTGTCAATGTGTCTAAATTTAGACACATTGATCTTGCAAATTATTTATTATATGATATCTATATCTCTCTCTCTCTCTCTCTCTCTCTCTCTCTCTCTCTCTTATATATATATATATATTCTAATAATACTAGTATCATGTTAACTATTTCATAACTATTATTGTGTATACTAGTTTAAAAAAGGGGGTTAAAATAACAGGTTAAAAAAACAAGTTAAAATTGCTAAAAAAAAACTATGACTGTTGTTATATTATATTACATTCACTGTAAAAAATGTCCACACAATTGATTTGTATTGGGATAAGATGAAAGAATTAATTTAACTTATTAGTTTTTACAAATAAACATAAAACAATTAAGCTGCCCCAACATAATCTCAAGAATAGTTGTTTCAGCTCATTTTAAATAAGTAATTTGAACAAGCAACAAAAAATATTTTTTGAGTCTTATAAGGAATCCATATATAACAACTGATCTTTTATGCTACAGAAAAAACAACAACTTTTTCTTATCTCTTTAAGAGAAGTGTTTTTATTTAATGACAAATTAAGGTTAACATGTTATGTCACAACAGTTAAATGTGTCTGAATTGTACATTTATTTTAACTTTAACTCATTTAAGCCCACCATAACCATAAGCTCAAATAAAACGTTGCTAACTGGTCTATAGTATATTCCTCCAAATATGGAACAAACATCGATTGCTGTGTCAAAACTCCAAAACAAAAGGTTAGTAAAGAACGATGACAAAGATATGATACGAACTTGAACAATCTTGTCAATGCCCAGAGCTCGGTCCAGCTCTGCCAGCTCGCTCTCGTCAGTGTGGCTCAAGAAAGTGACCAGTTGCTCCAGCAGGGCCTTCTCGTCGTTTCGACCCTCTGGGGTGGTGGGAGGACACAGCATCTCATCCAGCGGACAGGGGACACGTTGCCTGCTCAGAGACAAACACAAATGACAGAGACGGTTTGAGATTCTGACCAAGAGATGAAAGAAAGAACTATTGATGAGCATGTTACTGGGGATAGAGGATTTGGCAGGTACTCTAGCTGATTTGGCTGATACTTTTAGTAGAATTTGGGTGAAAGAGCACATCCGTTTCCTTCCAACTCGGGTGATGTTTATAGTGGTGACTGATTCTTGAGGGATGAGACAAAACATTTTACCTGCCAACACTTTTCAGAACAGCACCGCTTACATTCAGATGCTAATCAAAGTAGGTGTACAACAATGTTCTTTGTAAAATTCCTTATTATTAACTTTTTTATACATCAAAGCGACAAAAGTACATTTAAGGGTCATGAAACTCACGACTAAAAGTTTTAACATAACAAGTTTTAACACATAAAAAAAAGA
Organism: Danio choprae; assembly: GCA_903798125.1. NCBI lineage: Eukaryota > Metazoa > Chordata > Actinopteri > Cypriniformes > Danionidae > Danio > Danio choprae. The sequence continues at coordinate 13,392,040 of CAIGQW010015581.1, read as the reverse complement.
CAACGTTAGCATCTGTTAGCTTTGATTGTAGGGAGCAACTAGCTAATTTTGAGCTTTTCCTCCATAATTTAGTAAAGAAAAGAATAATGAATAAAAAAGTGTAAAGAAAAATGTGAAACTGCCATTAGAATTTTAAATACTGGGTTTTAAGTATGAATAGGGTCAATTGTGTCTTTAATGTGATTTACGTGACAATATTGAATGTATTTGTGTTACGTGTTTTTTGTGATATGTGTGATGTGGATATTGTTGTAATTATGTGGCTAAGCCAATTATAAATTTTTACTTGTGGATAATAAAGAAAGTCAAGTCACTTTATGCTCTGGGTTTAAAATCTATTTCAATGTGTTGTGTCACTGCTGGTGACGTAGCACAAAGCTGTGAATATTACGATGATGCGTCAGAGTCTAATTATTATTAATGAGACTGAGTTTTCTCATCCTATGAGAAGACACTGCTTCTGAATAATTGGCTCAAACTGAGAGATCGCACAGTAGTTAGGAGTTCATGATGGGTTGTCAGAAGTACCAACTTCTACGAGTCTGTACTGAAATGTAAAAAAAGTGATGATAGCAGCATTTCTGGATTGTAACACCGCTGATTGGCCATTGTGTTCACACACTTAACAGATATGACTGTGATTGGCTGTAATGATAGGTTTACAAGAGTGCTTATATGAACAATGGGATGTTCGAAAGCCATGTGTATTAGCTGATCCATCAGCGGACTGACACTGCATTCAAATGCTGACAGACACGACTTTCAAACGCTCAAGTGCCCAAGGACTTTTCTGTTCCTTCAAAGTAGGTGTGTGCGCATCTAAATTTGAAAATAAGCACTCTCAGTCAATATGGGCCATTGACAGATGACAGTAAGCTCGCTCTCCTCTTTCTCCCCTGCTTTCCCGTCACGCCTACTCCCCTACCTTCTGCTCACAACTTTACACACCCATTTAAGCTGAATTTTAAAAAGTTAGAATCGAACTGAAAAGAAATAGAAAAGAGTTCGATTTGAACTGAAAGACGGGAGTTCATGACCCTTTCACTTGTCCTCCTTTGCAGAAAAACTGGCCTATGACCACAAATAACTACGCTTCATGGTTGTTAATGGAAATCAAGCTGAAATAAAATAATGTATTATCAAATAAAGTTTTATTTAAGTTTAACAAAAAATTTAAAGATTGACTGAAAAGTTTAAGGCAAAATATTAAACTTAGTTAGTAATTAGTTACTTTAAAAGTAAACGCACACACACACACATATATACTATTTTGATCTAATTAATTACATGGTGTGGTAATTAATTAATCGCATATAATTGCACATACACCCAGACATTACAAGATGCAGTTTTTTACCATTTATTATTGAACACAAGCCTATAACTTAGGCTACAATGGTCATGACATTTTTATCACTGACTGAACACAATTTTAATTTTGTAAGCATGAGATAGTAGCAAAATATAAATAATTGACTGTCTGAAAAACATTCAATCTTTTTTCTGTTCTGTAGTCATGATCAAATTTCCACAAAAACACTCACTCTTGAGGAGAAGACAGAGGGGTCGGTGTCTGGTTGGCCAAACTGTTATCAAAGGTCATCGGTTCAACCAGAGGCAAAGCTTGGAACTGCTGAGAATCTGGAAGCTCCAGCTTGGCCAGTCCTGAATCAAAAAGAGACAACAATACAATCATCATTAACATACCAAGTCCTTTCAGTCGTTAGCCAATCAAACTCTCTGTTCTCATAGCGTGCAATGTGTTTAATTTCAAACCTGTATTGGTGTTGAAAGATTTGTGGCTTGTTGGACTGGCAAAGGGGCTACTGCTCTCCTTGGGTGGCTGAAACAGCTCTGTCTGGCCAAGATCCGATACCTGGACTTGACTCTGACCCTGGTTTGGTGTGGATGGGTCACAAAAGTCAAAAGAGGTCTGACTCGTGAGGTTTTCTCCATCAGGGAATGCTATATAAAAAGAGGTTGAGAAAACAAATGAATGGTGAATTTATATTTACAATTTATCTGGGATGGTTTTGAAGAGCCTCACCTTGGCTTGATGTTCCAGGTGACTCTCTCTTCACATTGACCCCGATGGAAAGGCTGTCCTCGCTGGGCTCCTCTACTGTTTTACCTCCAACAGAGGCTCTCAGAGTGGGCAAGAGCTGGTTCAAAGTGTCCTGATCAGTACTAGGAAACTGCTACTCGTGTAAACACACACAGCGGTGGAGTGGGAAAGAGAGCAAAGGTCAATGACATCAAAAGGCACACCAGAGCACAAGAAAGACAAAGTCCACACATGACCGCTTCAAATCAACACATGCTTTTGACAGTTTAAGTACACAGTAACAGAGTAAATCCAGCAAGAAAAAGGCCTGTGAAATAGATCATAAATATTCAGTGGGACATTTGAAGCTGCAAATTAATTCCACTGCAAATAGTCTTTTCCTGTGACATGACAAAAAGCTGAGAGGAGTGACAAGTTATGCATAGACTTATGTGATGAAAACCATTGTTAGCGCATACACTAGATTTGACAATTCTCCAGACAGTTAATACCTGATGAGATTTGAAAAGCTGGAGTTAAAATGGTAAAATGAGGTTTTGTTCATTAACATTAGATGCATTATTATCTAACAATTAACAATATATATTTGGTAACACTTTAGTTTAATTCACAATTCATGCTATTAACTACTGGCTTATAACCTTGCCTATTATTAAGACATTAACTGTTCACTAGAAGTGATAAAGTATGATCCTATTCTGCAGCCCTAATCCTACCCAAAACATACACCCAACTTCTACCTTACTAACTGTTAATAAACAGCCAATTAGTAGTTTATTAAGCTAGTAGTGTTAAAGGTTTGTTAATACTGTGAATTGTCAGCTAAACTAAAGTGTTACCTATGTTTTTCCTACATTTATTAGGAGTAAAAATTCAACTGCTCATGTTAATTCACAGTGCATTAACAAATGTTAACACGAGTACAGTTTAAGTTTTGCTGATTTTTAGTTAATCTTAGCTAATATAGATAACTAATAACAACTGAAATATTTATAGTAAAGAGTTTCCAATATTTATCTTTGCACACAGTCATATTATAAAATGAATACCCAGAAAACCCCAACAGATATTCCCAGATATTCCAAATGTTATAATATAATATATAATACAATGGCAAGCTTTAATTGTTTCTAACTGTAGATGTTGTCTTCTGACAGAACAAATCCTTTAAATATAGTTAATATTTTGTCATGTCATTAATTTTATTAGTAATAGTTTTACTATTATATCAGCAACATTCAGCAAAAATTGTCCTTGTGAAACATGATAATGAGGGCACTACTGTAAAACAATGCTGTGAATTCTTTATGCTTATTCACAATATTTTGTAATTAATTTTTTTTTACACATTATCACTGTGCATTTTTCATCATAAATTCCTGTAGTTATATTGATGAGAATAATATTGATAGCAGTAAACTGTAAATTTCAGAAATATTTCCACTTAGCAAGAGTGCATTAAATCGATCAAAAGCCAGAGAAAAGACTTCAGACATTACAACAAATTTCGATGTAAAAAAAAAAATTGTTCTCTTGAAATCTGTAAGTGTGTTTGGGTTGTCAGATGTTCATAAAGAATGGTCTTTTTTGTTCAAATGTTTTGTTTTCAAAAGACAAGAGTTTTTATTATAGGATTGTACTGCCGAACAAATTTAAGGAATAATGTCTGGGAAGTATCTATTATTTTTATGAGTGCTTTTCCAGAGGTTGTGACTGTGGACTATTTAGTCACCAACATTAGTATTTATACATGCTTATAATCTTGTATCCTTTAAAAACAATCTATTTATTTATTTATTTCTTATTATTTTATTATTCTTTTCCTCTTTGAATGTTATATACTTATTTGTTGTTGATTGGTTCATTCATTTGTTGTTATTGTTTATGGTCTGGCATTAAAACTCATGTCACAATATCTCTAAAACTCACTTTTAATTAATTGCATTTGTGAAAGAACACTGTAAATTCCTGCTGCCAATTTGGAATAAACATGTCCAAAAACAATCTGTTAGTGTGTCTTAAGCATAAGAGAAATATTTAGCATAAATACCGGGCTGGCCTTGCCACTGGATTGAGGTGAGCCAGGCATGGTGTTGTTGGCCAAAGCAGCAGCACAGGACACATTCTCTCTGCTTCCTTTCTTCTCGGCCTTCACCTTTACCGTCTGAAGGCTGAGGGTGGCCGGAGGTGGCAAATCCTCCAGGTCTTTTTCATCCGTATCCAGCAGGAAACGTAGCAGCTGGTGGTCCTGGGGCTCCTTCCCAAGTCCCCGTGCTATCAAGGCTGAGTTGGGACTGGTAGGAGGCTCCTTCTTAATATCCGGCTCCTTGCCCGTATCTGCAGGGCCATTGTCCTGAAGCAGCCGATGCAGAATCTTATGTCGCTCGGTCAGGCTGCTGTGAGAGGCCGGACACTGGGACGTGGGTGAAGGACGGGGTTGAGAGTCTTGTTCGGGGGCGCTCGCGCCATCTAAAAGCTGGCTGAGCTTGGGGTTGCCGACTTGATTGCTTTTAGGCTCGTCTTCAGGAGGCTTGGCAGGAGGCTGCCTTGCCGGCGAGCTGCTGGGAGTTGGAGTCTGTCTGGGGGGCAAAGGAGAGGAGAGCGAGAAACCGACACCATCGCCGCCAGACTGCTGCCTGGTTAGTCCACCAGCTGGCGAGTGGATGCTGGGCGCTGAGGGGGAGAATGGATGCCCGGGCACTCGTGGGCTGCTGGCCAGGCCCGGGCTGCCCCGTGGAGGTCGGGGCGACATGAATGAGGTAGGGGTTGCTGTAAGAGGGCTGCCTAGTGGAGAGGGGCTGCTGACCTGCTGCGAGGGCCCGACGTGGCTGGGCGTCAGGTAGCCTGGTGGAGTGGGCGTGAGGGGACCGGGAATGGCACAGGTCCCGTTGGTGTTGTTGAGATGGATGCTGAGGTCACTGGAGGGCTGCAGGGCAGGCGAGCGGGAAGGGGGGGCAGCAGGAGACGAAAGGCTGGGGGTAGTGTTTTCCTGAGAGCTAGCAGTGTTGTGTTCCCTGCAAAACAATAAATTAAAAAAAGTCAAAAAAAGGTTTTAGCAAAAATGCAAATTTCCACCTGTAGACCCCGGACAGGTTGGTGCTTATTAAGTTATTATTATTTTTGTTTGTAAATTAAATAAAGAGACCAGTCAGTAATATTACACAACTGTACACAAACTACATATACCTACAAATCAGAAATATGGTGTTTCATCGTCCAACAAACATTATTCTAAAATCATTCCAAAGAGTTTGAGTTGTTTGAGGTGTGTAGACTGATCAGGGTCTTAAGCAGTGTGTGCTGGTTAGAAATTACAATATAGAAAGTTACAAAACACCTTCTTCACAGCGGCTGGTGAATGAATCAGCTGCCACATTCACTGATGACAACAGCAACGTGTCCCATATTTATTATTACACATCAAGTTTAGCTAATGCCTCAAATTGATGTGTTTATATTATTGCATTCTTATTCTTGTAGAAAGAGATGCTGAACAAAGTATGAAAACTTGTTTCTGCTACTTCATGAAAACACCTGAAATGCTGTTTTTGACAAATATTGAATTTAGTCCATTTCATCTAGAGATAAGGCAAACATTGTATGAATATCATTAAAGAAAGTGGAAACTGTGCAACTTGACATCTCAACTTTTCAAGTACTTGCCAACTATAAATCAACGTTGATCAGGCTTAATGCAAAAGATATTGTCTGTATTATGTGTCATGAGAAACAAGTTACCTGTCTATAGTGTGAAAGCCCATGATGAAGGGCTGTACTTCTGGGTTTTGGGGGCAGCAGAATTTGCAGCGCGTCTGCGCACTGAGGGATGTCCCATCACTGAGTGTGAAATGGTACAGAGGACTGATGGCCATGCCGTGGGTCATCACTGACAAAAACAAACATAATTTCAGCTTTCACGGCTACTAAATTAATAAAATGAGAGATAAAACCTTGATATGTATCCAAGTGAAATATATATATTTACACATGTGAAAAGTGCTAATTATAGGTGAAAGTTTTTACCCTCATGAAGCAGCTTCTTGGCATGGGAGGGCTCATTGCCCTGAGGCTGGAAGAAAGCGTAGATGCACTTCCTGACCAGATCCTCCCAACCTGGTCGGCCTGTGGCCCTCAGAGCGCTCGTCTCAATAGAGATGATTTTCCCTGCACGTACGCACACAGTCACACACATGCAGAAAGATTATTAGATATATATCCAACAGAACTTTGCTTCACTTTTCAAATAAGCAAACTGCAGTTTCGGTCTGAAGTTGCATAGTTGCATAGACTTAGTTTTAGAAACAACTCTAAAAGTTGTAATATTTTCATACTCATCAAATGCATTTTTTTTATTAAAAATACAGTAAAACTGAAATTTGTTAAAACATTATTACAGCTTAAAACAACTGCTTTCCGTTGTAATATACTTTGAAATATATACTTGTTATGGCAAAGCTGAATTTGAAGCAGTCCAGGCATACAGTAGCTAGTGTCTCATGATCCTTTAAAAATAATTCTAATGTAATGACACCTATAATGCACTTATAGGCATATTGCAGTCCAAGTGAAAGTGTGATCTACTACTGCTGTACAGGCTTGACCAGAGTCCAATATCAGCTTTTTTGACAAAAATAGTATACTAATCTACTTTAGAATTGAAAAAGCGTGTCCCTATCAGTGACCTTACAGGTATCTCAGTATTAGAGATAAATGCATATATTATTTTTATTATACTACTAATTTAATTTTAAAAGCACTATTAATCTATTTCAGCGCCATTTTTTTAACCAGTGATTGGTGTTTTTATTTCTTGCTTTGCCAAGACTTTTATGCAATGACTAAACCTGATGATGATGTATTTTTATTTAATGCCATGTTAGCAACAAAGGTTATTTTCATTTAACTTTTTTCCTTGTGACACTTTGCTAAAAATCTCTTCAAGTGAGTTAATTTCATAAAAAAGCCTTCTGCAGTCATTAAAAGCAGGACAGTCCAGTAGAATGTGTTTTACAGTAAGAGGAATTGTGCAGAACAAACACTGACTGGGGTCTTGACCTTTAAGCAAATACAATTGAGTTATTTTTGTATGTCCAATATGACATCTTGTAAAACCAAGACTAAGCCTAAATAACTTAGCTGTTACATAATGATAATGTGGCCAGATCAACAAGTCAAGCATCTTAAACTGGTGTGTGTGTGTGTGTGTGTGTGTGTGTGTGTGAGTGTGTGTGAGTGTGTGTGTGGTGAAACCCTACCTGTAGGGTCCTGCTTGGTGATGAAGGACTCTGTACTAACAGGGATTTGAGGTGGACGGGGTATTCGGCATGCTATACAGATCAAACAGCTCTGCAGGTCTGTGGACAAAAGACACAGTGGTTTAAACAAGACTAAATACTGTAGCTATCCAACTGTTTTCCTATGACCCATAAATTATGAGAGAAACTTCAGTTAAATTAAACAAAGAAAGAAAAAAAAAAAAAAGAGTACAGTGAGTGCATTGAATATTAAAACACAACTTAATAGAATTAACAAATAATATTCAGCAGACCAAGATGAGTCTTTCCATAGTAATATTATGAACATGTTCAATATTACTTTACTATAAGGGACACTTTTTTCAAATTATGCGCCAGCCATAATCACATTCACATTCAGAAAAAGATGGATATGCAAAAAAACCAAAAAACAATTAGCATAAATCTACAGATAAGTGCTAAAGATACAATTTTTTATCAGTGGTTTCAAATACTAAAATAAAAGCAGTGTGTGTGTGCGTGCGTGCGTGCGTGTGCGTGTGTGTGTGTGGTCTCACCCTCGCCCTCTTCCTGCAACGCTTTGGGCTGAGAGACTGTGAAGCACTGCATGAGCTCATACTGTTGTCGGGCCTCCTGGTTCTCTGAGTCCACCTCGTCTGGAGGCCTTTTAAGCAACCTGCAGTTAAACGTGTGGCTGTTTCTCCGGCCTTGCTCCTGAGACCATGGCACACCATTGACTAAACACACACACACACACACACACACACACACACACACACACACACACACGCACACACACGCACACAC
>CAIGQW010015581.1:13372060-13383513 GCA_903798125.1 Danio choprae | reverse complement strand
ACACACACACGCACACACACACACACACACACACACACACACGCACGCACAGATGTGCAAGGTAAGGGAAGGGTGAGATAAAGACCACCAGTGGAGTGTCACTGATTTCTAAAGTAAAAAATGTTGACCTCTCACCTTTGCGGTAATATATACAGTGAATGATTAGCGCAGAGCTCAACCTGCCTTTTGTTCCTTTTTCCCCCACAAACTGTTCTTTTATTTATTTTTTTAAATAAGCACAGCTTATATAAGAACCGCTTATATAAATGATCTCTTCCAATTTCATTTACTTACAATCTGTAAAAATTCTACTTGCGGATTTTAGCTATTTCTTACATATAGTTTGATTTTAAATATGTTTTAAAGATTTTCTTGTTATTATTAGCAATAAAACACCAAATAAACTCTATAAAATAATAGAAATATACATTTTTACATTTTTTATAAAAACATGTATTTAAAACATGTATAAAACATGTATAAAACATGTATTTTAAATCAGCTGCATTCAAACTGAACTTTGTGTGTTACATGCCACTTCAATCAATATAGTTTTGACTGCATTTTAAAGCATATATTATTTTTATACAGTTTTTAAATATATATTTTATATTTATTATAATTTTTATCACTGGTAATTTTTGCTGTTTAATTAACAGTCTCATTCACTTCCATTGATTTTTAGACATTAAAAACAGCTCGTTCTGCTGCTTCATGTTGCAAACTGATATTTTCTTGTTATGTTCTTCGTCTTTTTATGTATATCCATGAACACACTTGTATGTCGAGCAAAGTTTTATCGTTTTATTATACCTAGTCATTTCTCCCATAGGCAACTGAATCTGAAGTTCTAAAACAATCGCATTGATAGTATAAGGTCAATAAACTAAACAAATAACTATATTACTATATAATAACTATAATTATACTAATAAATACACTGTCCACTTATTTAGCAATTTTATGACTGCTACATAAATACTCCAACATTAAAGTGTGGCTTTATATGCCATTCTTTAACACAAGCTGTAAACAAGTGTGATGGGATCAATTAACAAGCAAGGTGTTTTCGTGCTAGCTAATAAAAAAGCCTACTCATCAAAGCTGTCCATTAATCCTCAAACATCTTCTAATTGGTTATGATGGTGAAGTCTCATCATGTCATGATAGATGTAAAGTGTTGTTAGATATTTATTTTTATCTTCTTTTAAAGAGACTTACCTAGGCTCTTGGGCAGCAGAATGCGCACAAACTCGTTGTGATCTCCCACATGAAGGATGCTGTAGACGCTGGAGGTCATCAACTCTTCCTGGGTATAACCCAGATAACCGGTGACGTTTTCAGAGACAAACACAATGCGGCCCTCACGGTTCACGACGAAAAAGAAGCCATCCAGGGCCTTATGGAATGAGCAGAAAAAGGGCGATGAAAGACAGAAATAAGATGTATGTTCCACAAAAGCGCCCAAGGATCACATTCACACTCAGAACTGTAGAAACTGGGTCAAGTTTATATGAAGACACTAATATAGGTCTACATGGTAATACATCATAACACTATGAACTAGAGACCTGCGCGGTAGGGCTGCACAATATATTATTTCAGCATCGATATCGCAATGTGTGCATCTGCAATAGTCACATCGCACAGATATGCAATGTTGAGTTGGGATTGTTGCTTTAATTTTGATGCAGAGTTTAACCACAATGGAGTGAAATTTTTAAGGTCTGAGAGAGAATAAAGTATTCAGGCACAAAAATTTTACCAATTTGAAGCTTAATAAAGAATAATCTTATTGAATTATTTATACAATAAAAACTCTGCAGTGTCATTTCTACATTTATTTATACAAAACCATAAAGCATCCACTGTAGATTTAACTTTTATCTTTGCTTTACTGCATTTATCATATGCTTGTAATTTGTTTATTACATTTTATGGATGATTCACTCCCCTACAGAATCATCTTAATCAACCAATTCTCACTATTAACTAGTTGCTTATTAGCATACAAGTTATTGAGATATTAGTTACTGCTTATCAGTACTTATAAACTACATATTCTGCATAATCTTATTAGATATCCCTAATCCTACCCAATACCTAAAATACCCTAATAGCTATTAATAAGGAGCTAATTAGGAATTTGTTGAAGCAAAAGTCATAGTTACGTTGTTTGGTAATATCAAGAATTGAACCTTAAAATTAAATCTGAGCATAAATTCTTTCCAAATAGTGCTATTCAATCATTTGGTGAAATTGTATAGATACAGTATATCGCAATATATATCGCAGAAAAACTAAATATTGCAATGTCTGATTTTTCCAATATCGTGCAACCCTACTGCGCTGGACGGATTTTTCAGTCCCGCTCCCATAAGATTTTGTCCCGCTCCAAAAGCCAGGTAAACATATATACAGTTGAAGTCAGAATTATTAGCCCTCCTGAATTATTAGCCTGCCTGTATACTTTTACCCCAATTTCTGTTTAATGAAAAGAAGATTTTCAACACATTTCTAAACAATTATATTAATAACTAATTTCCAATAACTGATTTCTTTTATCTTTGCCATGATGACAGTACATAATATTCTACACATTTTTTCAAGATACTAGTATTCAGCTTAAAGTGTGTAAAGGCTTAACTAGGTTAATTAGGCAAGTTAGGATAATTAGGCATATCATTGTATAATGATGGTTTGTTCTGTAGACAATCGAAGAAAAAAAAACATTGCTTAAGGGTGCTAATAATATTGACCTGAAAATTGTTGTTTTTTAAAATTAAAAACTGCTTTTATTCTAGCCAAAATAAAACAAATAAGACTTTCTCCACAAGAAAAAAATATTATAGAAAATATTGTGAAAAATTCCTTGCTCTGTTAAACATAATTTGGGAAATATTTAAAAATGAACTGCTTCTTCCCGCTACTCTGTTATTTGTTTCACTTGCTTCCCTTTTGAACATAAATAAAAAGTAACAGAAAATAAACAAATATGTTTCGTTTTATTTGAGTTTAATTAAATGGAATGATGAACAGACACAAACGAGGAGCTTTTCAGGACATACAAATACAGTCAAAACAGTTAGAAATAGGCTATTAATTTTGCAATGAAACAAAATAATAATAGACGTTGATTTCTCAAGTGGTCAAACAGAAAACCATTTGGCCTAATACTGCTCCAGAAAGTGCGTTAGCCTTTTTTGCCTTCAGCAATGTCCAAACATTGAACATAAGTTATCCTTAATTCTCAATAAATAAAAGATAAAATTAAATAAAAATAAAATTTTTAGGATATTTCCATTTTGCGGGAGTCCTGCAAATAATTGTATTCTCCCGCAACCCGCACATATATGAGAACCTTACCACCCGCATTCATCCATAAAATTTTGTCCCGCTGTGCACTCTGTGCATTGGGTCTCTACTTTTACAATTTCTACATACAGTATATTGTTCAACAAAAACAAGATACCAAAAAGGCAAACATACCTCCAAGAGGAGAGGCCCAAGAGCTTCCTTCTCCACCATGCAGTGACTGCTGGACGATATGTCACTCTGCTGTACCTCATCATTTGGAGACATCAGAGCTGCATTCTCTGTAGACACAAACATTTACTTTTGTGAAAAGGTCTAAATCTGAGTGTGCAAATATCCACTACTATTCAAAAGACTAGAATAATGAATACTGTGAATAACAAGAAAACATTAAGTGAGAATCAAATGACCATACTGAAATAATATTTAAAGGATCATGTGACACTCATGCTGGGTTCACAACAGACATGAAGCTTAGAGTCACTTGCTCTAGTTTACTCGTTTTTCTGCTCAAGTTAAAATTGTTTGGAAATTTAATATTCAACATTTTGCTATTCTTGGTGTGCTCCTTAGGTGAGTGGGCTTGACACCTGTAGGACACACTCTCTCATTTCTTTATGCACCAGACACTTTCTTATCAACACTCCATGTTTCTGAAAACATCTTGCAAGGTTTACTTCACACAGGTGAGTGGGTTTGACAAACCACCTGTTGGACACACTCTCTCAATCTCTGTATGCACTATACACTTCATCAACACTCCATGTTTTGGAAAACATCTTGCAATTATTGGTGCTCCGCAGATGACTGGGCTTGATGAACCACCTGTAGGACACTCTCATCCTCTCCATATGCATGAAGAGAGAGAAAAAGTTTCTACTTTTTTATATTTAGTAACTCATAGCATCTATAAACTGCTAAACTCTGATGATTTTAAGTGCTTCTTTTGTCCTGACTTTTAAGCCGCTTTGGATAAAAGTGTCTGCTAAATGGGTATATGTAAACAGAGAAATTGTGCAGAATATATATATATATATAGTATGAATGTGAGTTGTATGAATGGAATTCAGACATACTGTAATTATCCCATGACCTAACTGCATCAGTTGGATCTTTACTCCCATTCATAAATTCTTCAGAAGGCACACTTCAGAATCTCGCTGAAAGTAGTAGGCCATCTGTGTACCCACTGTTTTTCAAATAGTATGAATACATACATACTTCTCTGCTCACATACTATTTTTCACCTATTATATGATAGGATCCAATTTTGGATGTACCACAGGCTTTTTTTTCTCAAAAACTACTAAATCTCACAGCTTACTAACCATGTGAATGTAATTTACACCCTCCAAACAAATACTACTACGCATCCCTATCCGCTAGAGCTTTCTCAAATGTTTAAGAAGCCTTTATTCCCACACAAAGAAACACGTACATAATTTCATTATTGTCCCCTTTCCTCTTCTGGACTGGGTGGATGAAAGCTATGCAGCGGAAGACTCTCTAAGACTAATGTGTGCAAAGTGGTACTTTTGGACAGGAGCCAGTCGCAGTAAGCGCAGCGAGCACTCTTGAGAAAAGCTTGAGACCGAAGAGTCACAATTCGGTCATTCCCGTCCCGGTTAGACTCAAAGAACTGATATAAAGTGTCAATGATTATTCTGCAGCCAAGCTACTTAACCTTCTTTCTCCTCTTGAGATCAAAGCTTCTAAAGGACCACATGAGAACATAGATCAGTCCAGCAGCTGGAGAGAAGACAGGACGAGACTGTTTGTTTTGGGCTGCATTCTACGTGAAGACTTCTTGAAGGAAAGACTAAATTTAGATCAGAGCTTGAGCGCTGTATTTACACACATAATAGCAATGTAGCTCTCGACGAGGAGCTTCTGCAGAGCTGCTTAACTCACTGGCTACATCAGTCTGGTTTGTTTCTTTCTTAACTCTGAAACACAAGAGTTTAAGGGTGCTTTCACACATATAGATTGATTGTTTTGTTCAGAAACAGGGATTCAAACTGTTACAATGTTGCGTTTGTTCTTGGTACGGTTCGCTTTCACACAGCAAACTTCCTATAAAGACCAAAATTGTTCCCAAAAGGGCACATACTAATTCCAAAAAGCACAGAAGTGCTGATAAAGATCAGGCCTGTAGGCTGATGTTTGCATTTCGGGGGTCTGCTGTGTGGTCACACCTTGGGGTAGATCTAAAGTCCTGATTGGCCAGTTTGAATGTTTCGGATTTGGGTAGTGCTTTATTATTTCATATGCAAGTAATTCAATTGTAACCATAACAAAATATTTTTATTAAACCATTTTACATTTAGGTATTCTGTGAACTAATTTAGATTTAACATTAATATATTAACTGGTTCATAATGAAATACAATATAGTCAACACAATAGTAACCCTCACACATATTTTGGATGAACTAGAAATGTACAGTTCTTACACCCCCCTGCGGAAAACTTTTCTTTCAGGCAATACTACAGCTTGAATCACTGCAGTATTTACCGCCTTACAACACATTGCAACTACATGTTTCGGTCACACATTACTGCACTGATACCACAGTGTGCAAGACAATGGGAGTTACTTTCAAATGTCCATGCAACTATTTTGTTGCAATATCTTAGGGTGCTTACACACTTGGTTTTAATTCTAAATCAACATATTCCTTGCTCTTTTTCTTTTGAATTTAATGTACCTTAGATCACCCTTTAGGTATAATCAGGTCTAGATGCTGATGTTATTCTAACTATTTAAATAAAAGTCATGGTACCCAACAATAACATTATGAAGTCCATGCCATGTATTTTTTAAAAAACGGTATCATTTAATATAACTTAATAATATCAATTAATATAATTTCCTTTCATAGATGAAAAAAAAACTGATGCCCATCAACCAGAGGCCCACTACAGTTTGGTCTTTGAAGTATGGGAAGCTTCACTGATTATGGTGGGGAAAAAAGTCTGTTTTGTGTTCAATTTTGTAAAAAAAATAATATCTTAAAATCTAGTGACTGATATTGGAGGTCATAAACGCTCCATAAAGCTGATGTGTTGATAAATAACTGAAAAAATATCATAATCAGAATAATAATCTGTGAAAAATATTACAGGAAAGGAACTAAGCTCCAAATCTTCACAATTACCCCTAAACAAATGGGAGCTCCACTCAATCTCACAATCAGCCTCCTTAACAATCAATCACCGTTCTGACACCACTCCCACTTCAAACACAGCCAGTTGGCATGACAGCGGCGTTACCGTGGCAGTGGTGCAGCAGTCGATACCTGATCTCATAACACAAGGGTAGCGATGTGGTGATGTAAGTACTTTATGTGTCTAGCATGAGACACACACACAGACAGCTGGCCTATAGATACAGAACTGCCAGAATCCTCCTACTATTTATCAGGGTCAAAACTCCCGACGCAACTCATCTCCATCTCAATTTGTAAGAAAAAGAGCAAAAGACATCACATTTCATTTATTACTGGTGCTTGCCAATGCATGAATCATCAGTTCAATACCATTACTATTGCTTAGACGTATGGCTAGGGATTTGAAGAACTGAACGAAGAACTAAACTTTTGTGACTCATCCCATACTGTTTGTAATACGGACTTACAAAATAATAAGAGGTGTGCTATGGATTTCACCTACACAAAACTGACTGGATTCCACCTACACAAAAATGTGCTTAATACAATAAAAGCAATACCAATTACTAATGTGTATTCTGGGACGTGCATTTTCGTCATGCATTACACAAACGTAGATATTTTATAGCTCAAGTTCAATTAAAAATTCAAGCTCAATATGAAAACACAATCATTAGCTGTTTTAATGCACATTTTGAAGTATTGCATAAGAAATGAGTGATACATAAAAATTCCTTAACACTCAAAAAGTTTTATCACTCAATTGAGGTGTTTTTGGACTGTATGTAAAAGGAATAATGCGAATAATGAGAAATGGAAATTTTTTTCAGAGTGTATTTGCCCAAATACACTCTGACGTAGCAAAAATTACACCCATGTGACTAATCAGCTGTCTTCATTATGCTTGTCTTGTTTATTGTTGGTTACTAGGTTAGCAATACAATAGTCAGCTGCACTAAGAACTAAATTGAAGTGTAGCTAATTCGTATTTGGGATTTTTTACAATTGTGCAAACTTTGAAAAGACTCACTTTACGTTAGGACAAAACACCCAGCTACAGTGAGGCATTTTATGTGGCTTAAAGATTGTGTAGTTTATTCCACACCATTTAAAAAAGCAGAAGTTCTGCATCATCAAATACATTTAAAGAGAGCACATACATTTAATCAAAAACAATAGCTAAGATCAGCCGAAGCCAGAATATCAACAACTTCCTGAATTGAAAGATTTTCCTTGCGCTAAATAAATCCTGTAACTCTAAATAAGAGTGGCTAAGTGAGCAAATGACTGTCATTACCCACAGTTCTCAAAATGAGCTGAATAATATTTCAAGTAATTTCACCCAGGAATTCAACACCGCACAGTGAGCAAACAAAGCTAATGGTTGCCGGTTTTCTTGACCCTTGACATGCAAATTGTGCTCTGACTTCATTTCTCAGGTTTCAAATTGAATCGGATTTAGACGTGTGTGTTTTTTTCCAAAGTGCATTTGCTGAGGGGCTGGAATGTTAATGAAGTGCACTGTGCCGTATGAGAGCATGGCTGAAATGTGAAAAATTTCTTTGATGTGCTCTTCATCCAACTAAAAGTGACATTTGGTCCTGGTGTCCTCATTCATATCATCCGGAGAACACATCCGACGGTGTCCATCCATTCTCACACCCACATACACAGAGGTTCAATCAGAGGAAGCCTCAGAATAAACCAGGGTTGCAAATATGTCTTTGACAGATCAGATGAATTTACTGATGCAGTTCTGAAAGATATGCATTTGAGTTGAAGGTGTAGCTCCTTTGATGAGCAACATAGTCGGCAGCTTAATTAAAATATTGGTATTTTATATCAGGTTGACAAAATAACTCATAAAAATAACTCAAAATAACTCAAAAAACCCATATCACGATACAAATCATCTCATAACCTGATAATGACATATATCACAAATCATGATTAATTCAATCATTCATTCATTCATTTTCATTTCGGCTTAGTCCCTTTATTAACTGGGGTCACCACAGCGGAATGAACCGCCAACTTATCCCGCATATGTATTAAGCAGCGGATGCCCTTCCAGCCGCAACCCATCTCTGGGAAACATCCATACACACTCACTCATTCACACACACACTCATACACTACGGACAATTTAGCTTACCCAATTCACCTATACCTTGTCTTTGGACTGTGGGGGAAACCGGAGCACCCGGAGGAAACCCACGCAAACACGGGGAGAACGTGCAAACTTCACACAGAAATGCCAACTGACCCAGCCAAGGCTCGAACCAGCGACCAGCTGTGAGGCGATCGTGCTACTCACTGCGCCACCGTGCAGCCTCTTAATTCAATCAATTAATAGTTTTTATTTATGAACATGTAAACAATCATTTTTGTTTTACATTGTAAAGTATATACTCATTCATATGCGATATTTCTCACTTTATTTAGAACATCAGGGCACATGTTTGATGATTGAATGACTACAGGTACAGGAAAGTCAAATATTGCTAAATAAAAAGTAGAATGTAAACACTGCACATTCAAGACTGCAACTTTCTCACACTGCTAATATCCATGCTTCTGTCTGTATCCCAGTATTAATAGTTCTCACGTGTCGTCACAGCATTAGGGGAACGCCCCCTTGGCGAGCAAAACATTACTGACCAAGTCACAGGCTGAATAATTTCTTCTATTTTAGCCAAAAAGATGAATAATTGTTATGCAATAATGTTTAGCATTTAGCGTTACACACCTGAGCTGTGCTTCTACAGAATTCCTTCAGAGAAACAACAGCCATAAAGGAGAAATAGTAGCATTATTTACCCATAACAATCTATGGTACCTAACGTTATAACTGCGTTCATATGCTTTTTATAGTTTCTATTCTATTCTAAGTGCAAAGCATAAATTGAAATGCAAAGTCAAAGTATAAATAGCAGAAGCGAACAAATAGATTCATATTTGCTGGTAGGAAAAATCTAAGTAAAAGAAACGGACACCAAATATAAAAGCATACTTAAGTGCTAGCGCTGCACATTATATCGTTTCAGCATACATATCGCAATGTGCACATTTGCAATGGTTACATCACAAGATATGCAATGTGGAGTCTTAGTTGACCAGGAGCTACAGAATTGTATGTATTTTCTTTTCTTAATTTTTGTCTTGTTTCTAGTCCAAATATCTACATTTCAAAGCAAAAACAAGATTATTTTACTTACTCCACTGGCAGATAAAAACCTTAATTTGAATTATTTCTTCTGAAGTCTGAAATAAAAAACTATATTTTTACTTGATTTTAGAATTTTTAGATATTTGGACTGAAAAGAAAAGTATTTTTTGCATTGTGGTTATTCAATTTCTCTACCTGAATACTGTTACAACTTACCAGAAAATCATCAAATGGTGCTATTCAAACTCTCTTGTGAAACTGCATTCATATAGCAATATTTAATTGCAAAAAAAATCTAATCTCACAATATCAGATTTTTCCAATATTGTGCAGCCCTATTGCTATAACAGTCACTATTGATTAAAATCACTGAGGAATATCCAAAAGATAATGTTTGATGAAACAATTAGAGCTCTGACATGGACATGGACGGACGTGTTTAAATGACTGAAAAATGGTTGTGGCTGCAGTATATGGATCGCAAGTGCCCACAATTTAAAGTTTGTGATCATTTCTCGATTTTGTTCTGTTGATATGTGATCCAAATATTCGTAGCTTACAACGGATGGTAATTCGACTGGTTTGTGCTGCGCTTCTATGGAGATCCCGGTGTAGCTGCCATTACAGCTCTTTTTTTTTTTGCCCACCAGGTCTCCGCACAAGTCACGTGACTGAAAACTGCACATGATATTGTGCTTATAAAAGTATGAAAAAAATATTACATTGTGACAGCACAAAATTAAACAATAGAGCATAATATGAAATGAAAGACTTTTTATTTTGCCCATAGGAAATATATATCATCTGCTTAACTCAGGCTACAGTTATTTTTGCTGGAAAATTCAATGCAAACATTCCATCATTTACCATTGCACAGGATCGCATGTCAAATCTACCCAGTCCTTAAAGGTGTCATAAAAGAAATCTGGGTTATATTCCAGGCAGTAAACAGGTTGTTTGATGGCCGATTATGGTGATACATCAGAAAGGTTCAAATTAAAAGTTGAAAATGTGTTCTGACAACACTAACAACAGCCTAAGCCAGTGATATTAGAGGAGGGGCAGCAAGTTCCTGTTTCTCTTCCTCGCAGGGAGAGAGGGGAAGCTGAGGTCTACGAGAGGCCCTCTGTTGCACAAGGTCAGGGGGCAGGACAGCATCGCCATTGGCTGATCTCTCACACACCCCTGATCTCCCCCCCCCCTCCCTTAGGCTGAGAGAACTGAATGAAAACAGAGAGGGCCAGAGCTCTGGGTGACAAACCTAAGAACGAGAACAAGCCAATCAGTGTGATCACCCTTTGACAAATGACCAAAAACACAAAAGCTAAAGTTATCTGTGATGGCTTTTAAACAATACTGTATGTACATTAGGCCAAGTATTAGTTCAAAGAGTAATTAATATTGAATACAAGGAGATAGTACAGCAAGAAGGTCGAAGGTCGAGCCTTGGCTGGGTCAGTTGGCATTTCTGTGTGGAGTTTGCATGTTCTTCCCGTGTTTGCGCGGGTTTCCTCCGGGTGCTCCGGTTTCCCCCACAAGTCCAAAGACATGCGGTATAGGTGAATTGGGTAAGCTAAATTATCCGTAGTGTATGTGTGTGAATGGGTGTGTGTGGATGTTTTCCCAGTGATGGGTTGCAGCTGGAAGGGCATCCGCTGCATAAGTTGGTGGTTCATTCCGCTGTGGCGACCCCAAATTAATAAAGGGACTAAGCCGAAATGAAAATGAATGAATGAATGTGTATGTGTATATATGTATATGTGTGTTTGTGTGTGTGTATATATATATATATATATATA
>CAIGQW010015581.1:13349155-13371660 GCA_903798125.1 Danio choprae | reverse complement strand
AGCAGGATAGACCTCCTGAAATATGCTGAAATCCATTAACTGAATTATTTGATTGTTAATTTGTTTCACTGGGTTGATTATTTGTTTACATTATTAAACAAAGGATTTTAGTATATATTGGTGTAATCATACCACCACTAGTACCAGCACGACCACAACAACCACTACAACCACCACTACCACCACTACTAAAAATATTAATAACAAGTAATAATAAACATTTGTTATTATTTAATAATACATGATGATTCAAATAGAATACCACAACTTTCAGGTTGATGTCACTCGAGTGTCTGGAGGGGGTCATATTGAACATCTATGAACTTGTTTTCTACTGAAAAAAACTTTAAGTACTCTTCACATTGATTATTTAATTTCAAAGTTGTGGTATTCTTTTCGAATCACCCTGTATATCGCAGTAATAACAAATAATTAATTAACTCCCAGATAATAAATAAAACATTTAATCATGGTAATAATAATAATGGTCTCGGAAAGTAGTCAAATGTAATTAAGTGTCTGAAAGCATTTTACAAGCGTTTCTCACTACAAATCTACCTGAAAGTGTTCAAAGTGTGACATACCGCAAACGTTGGAATTATGCAGATGTGAGTGCAATAAGCTGCATATGTTTTAAGCACCATCACACAAATCATCCTTCATTTATATAGTCATCGATACCAATTAGGTTTCCTTCTTGAGCAATACGTCATCCTGCAATCACCTATGCAACACACATTAATCCATTTTTTCACACCTTAGTTAAAAAAAGCTAATAACAATAATGCATTTCCTCCCACAGCGCATACAGATGTGCCAGATATAGTGGAGCGGTTCCAGCAACGATCTGTCAAATGCCATTTTAAAGGATTATGCTGTATACATTACAGTCCGGCAAAGAAACCAGAGACAGCTTAAAATGTTTGTGCTAGCCAGTGCCTGTTCGCCTAATATGCAGACCCCACAGTCTTCTGACACTGATGAATTTTTAGATCTCTGGATATACATCCTCTCGTGGCCTCTTTGCATAAGTCATATTCTCTATTCCAAGGGCTCCTTAGCTTGCCATGCCAACGAGACCCTTTCTTAGGCTTGCAGTCACATGACATGTTTACCACTGTCAAAATGAAGAATGACCGTGTGCATGTTCCCAATGGCTTTCAAGTATGAGATAACAGTGGCAATTGGGATCTAGCCGACATGCTTTGTTCACACTTCAATTTGCTTTCAAGTTCCAAGGTTTTTCTGATTGGGGGAAAAAAAGAATACAATAAACAATCAGTTTCTGAAGCAAATATAAATATACTTCAATGAAATTATTACTACATTGGTTTTGCTTTGTCAACCAGAAATAAACCCCTAACTAACAAATAAAAACCATCGCTGATAAGGCAAGGAGCTTGGGTCACAAGGACTTTACTCAATTCAAGGTCTCGCGGGTTGCTCTTAGGAAATATTTAACCACTCAGGGGTCTTGCTGTTAAATAAACTAAAGCATTTCACTGAGAACTGTGTTTTGGTGAATTGGTTTAAGGATGTGTTCACAATTTGTGGTTTCAGTTCTCTTGGTTTATTTGGTCCAAACCAAAAAAAGAAGAAAAAAAAAGAAAAGAAAATGATACATTTAGCCCTGATTTTTCTAAGTGTTCACACTGTCATTTTACCAATCCGACCCAATCTAACAATTAAAAAGTATTTCATTTCAGAGATGCGTTTTATACAAACATATTGAACTGTTATCGGCAAATATGATGACAGGGAAAAAAGGTCATTTTGATGGTTACATTTTTTTGTTATCATGTCCTGGTTTTTTGTTTGTCAATGTCGTTGATCTGTGTTGAATCCATATTATGATGCTTTTCGACCAAGCGATACAAGCAAGTGTTGCAATATGTGAACGGCTCGTAAGGCTTTCTTCTTTTTGAGAAAATGATGTCGATTGAAACTTTCTGAAGTACACCATGCCTACCAAGTAAGGATACTGAAAAAAAGGTGGAGGAATGGAGGGCAATTGTGGCCTAATGGTTGGTTAGTAACCCAAAGGTTGCTGGTTCCATTCCTGGTCCTGGCAGTAATTGAAGGTAGGGGAAGTGAATGAAACCGCACTCTCTCCATCTTCAATACCCAGTTGAGGTGCCCTTGAGCAAGGCACCAAACCCCTAATTGCTCCCTTCATTCAAAAAGTGTGTGCCCACTTGGACGGGTTAAAAGCAGAGGACCAATTTTGAGTATGGGTAAAACCATACTTGACATGGCTCACTTTCACTTTATTGTTGGCAGTGGAAACACAAGACTGATATGGGTGACCCATACCAAATCATATTGCACTGTAGTGAACAGTACCTTAGGCCTCAGCGGAAGTAAGACAATTCTTTGGAAGGGAGCAGAAACCCATCTTCCCAACAGTCTCAGATTGGTGCCAACAATGTTCGAGGGGCAGTGCACACGATTACTATTCAAATAAATACTCAAATAAACCACACAAACGAGCAATCAAACCAGTTTGTTCTAGATGAAGCATGCGTGTCAATTGTGAATACAATCTAAAACTGAAATCATTTGATTTTGACTCACTGTAACAAGTGTATAACATTTTAGACACCTTTGAAAGCCAACACAATGGATGCTTACATTTATTAACAAGCAATCAATTGATGATGCAGCTGATCCAAGAAAAACACATTCGATAATATGCTAAAATATACAGTTTATCATTCATTTAGTCCTTTTTGACTCACTGGATGCTTTATGGCATTGATAAATGCATACCTAAAAAAATATGTACCAAGTGAACTCAACGATCTTAAGCAACCAGTCTTACAAAGCCAAAATACGTCACTGCAGATCTGCTTTTAAACATAACAGACATCTCGCTTTGATAAAAACCAAGATCAACCGGCCATAGATACTAAATATCTGCCTTAAAGGTATAGTTCAGCCAAAAATTCTCATCATATATTCACCCTTATGTCACTACAAACCTGTACTATTTAAATCTTCCGCAAATGCTACTAAATGAACCATACAAGACGTTCATGTGAACAGTTTTACTTTTGGGGATATTTCTTTAAAAACTGACTTTATCAATGAGTGTATCTTGGATATAATATGTGCTTTCTTCATTTTATGGCTCTGTCTGAGAGATCTGTCCAGTTACTGAAAGGAACTAAAAAGGCACACAAAAAATATCTCAGCAAAAGCCCTGCACAACTGATTTAGAGGCTACTAAAAAAAGAAGTGACAAGAGAACAATGCTGTTCTCTCCACTGTGATTTACAGCTCTAACAACCAGAGTTAAACCTTTTATTGTTTGTGTCAAATTTCAATTTATATTTTAGTATGACAGAAAGAACACAATCAGGTTAGGGATGTCAACAAATGAACCATCATTAATGTTATATGCACTAAAATCAAAAAAAAAAAAAAGTGTCAATTTTCTATCTGTACAGTGAAGTGAATGGAAATACTTGTATGCAGCCTACACATAGTCCCAAAGGAAAAAAGCACAGACATTGGCTACTC
Organism: Danio choprae; assembly: GCA_903798125.1. Taxonomy (NCBI): domain Eukaryota; kingdom Metazoa; phylum Chordata; class Actinopteri; order Cypriniformes; family Danionidae; genus Danio; species Danio choprae. The sequence continues at coordinate 13,368,138 of CAIGQW010015581.1, read as the reverse complement.
ACCCTGCTCGCGCCGTTTAATCTGCTGGATCTGGTCCACGGTGCTTTTTAAGATGTTGCATTTGTCCGGCTTCACGTTCAAGCTGGCAATGTCGCTCATGTTGGCCGACAGTAACTCAGCCAGTTCATCAATGTAGCGGCACTCCAGCTCCCGCCGCCGCTTCTCCACACTGCCAGAAAGCACACAAACAAAAGATTTTGACATTTTTTGTGTGCTCAAAAAATTATGGTACTTTACAATCAAAACTTAATGTAATTTTAAATGTTTTGGATTAATTCTTATATTTAAATAAATGGGTAAAATATAAAAATGTAAGCGTCAAAGAAAAAAGAAATTAATTCAGCATTTATAAATAAACATAATAAACTGATTAAATATGAATTAACTGTCATTTTAAATCTCTATACCACTAAGCTTTAAGTCACTATATTTTACTCAATTCTGTATTTTTTAATCATTAAAAATACATTAAAAAAATGTGTAAAATCACTTATTTTATATATTTTAATAAGTGCAGGACAGAAGACTATGTAAATATTAAAGTAGAGACTTTACTTGCATTTAATAGGCTTTCTATGTAAAATTTGTGCAAAATTATTTTGTTTCATGCACATATATACAAACATACATAATTAAATACATACTAGGGCTGCATAATATATCGCTTCAGCATACAGTCAAATTGCAGGATCTGCAATGTTGAGTTAAAAAGCAACTACCGCAGTTCAGAACATGTGATTTGTGGGTTCACCGCAAAATTGAACCCTAATAGAGTGAACGATTTTTAATTTGGAGCTTTTTAGGACCTGTGACTAAGATTTCCAGCTAATTTTAACCAAGAAGTTATAAAGTTAATGAAGATAAATATTTTTGAAGATTAACATGACATTTTTTACACAATAATGAATACCTTGTTATTTAACAAATGATTATTGAATTTCTCCACCTCAATACTGTTAGATTCCACAGAAAAGCATAAAACATGGTTTATTTCATTTCTATCTGTACAATTATATTCATCTATGTTTGTAATTTGATTATTGTATTTTATACAGATGCTCCAATACAAAATAATTAAAATCAATCTAAAATTATGAGTTCTTTTCAAATACAGTTATAAGTCATCTTGTGAAATTATATTTTTTATAAATCGCAACATATATCGCAGACAAACAAAATATCACAATGTCAGTTTTGTCAAATATTGTACAGCCCTAATACATACATATAGGAGATATTAAGCCGGAAGATATTAATACAAATACTCTAATGAGAATAAGTTGCCACATAGCCGCGATGTAACTTATAGTCAACAAAATGTGCAAAAGGGTCCATCAAAAAAATAAATAAATAAAAGTGATATAAAAGAAGTAAGCAACATGTTTGTATTGTTTATAAACTAAAAGTTGTACTTTAATGAATAAATAATTTTTGTATCTTACCCACACCAAACTTTTGAAAAGTAGTCTACATTTTAAAAAGTAACAGTACAATTTTTCTGAGATATATTTTCCATGAATTTAAAATCAAACTACATCAATTAAAAACATTTATTTAGATATTAAAATACGCATATTATTTATTCATTCTTTTTAAAGATCTCAGTCACCTGGGAGGGGAAAATAAATCAATAATGGGTGAACAAAATGCATGGCTATGCACAAAACATAATCTTAATATTGCATCATCTTTATAAAAAAAATGATTACTAAAATGCTCATTTCAATCCCCAAACTTATAGAGACTAACAATCAGCTCTCCCTTTCTCTATATTGGCACATGAACAACCAACCAAAAAAATGAAGAAAAGAAAAAGAAGAAGAAAAAAGCCCAGCATGCGGCTGCTCTGTTATGATGTTTTAAGACAAAGCCTTGAAGTGGTAAAGTTTGGCACCAAGGCTGAGTGGGCCATTCTACAAGGACTAGCGGCCTGAATAATTCATGACCCATAGAAAGCACTATGATCCCAAACAGCTCCTGAAGCCCATGTATTTAACGCTCTACCACCTGACAGAGGCAAAGGATTCTGGGAAAAAAAGAAAGAGGAATGCTGGGTGAGTGGAGAGACTATAGGTGCACACGGGGACAAACTGTGGGTGGCCTGCTACCAGAGCAAGGCTAAAACACACCCTTTTACACAGACATATCATTGTAGAGCTAATAAGGGTCGGGGCAGCGTACAGTCCTTGCACTAGCAGGCATTCCTAAAAGGCTTACTCCGCACATGGGTTATCAAGCTGAGAAGAGACACAGAAAGGCTGAATAGGGGAGAGCAAGACAGATGGTCAGGGGCTACGGTGAAGTAATGTTAGATATCAATGGAATGCAGATGCTTTAGATGCGAGTCCATTTATCATGCAATCAGAAACAAAAGATTGGAGATGGCGAGGTGAAAAAGCGCTCTGTTTGCAGGTGTGAACTGCAATGAGGACACAGTATAAGGGAGTTTCAGTGTTTATTCTTCAACAATCACTGCTCACACACAAACACACACACACACACACACACACACACACAGACACAGACACAGACACAGACACAGACACACACAAAATGTAATTAAATTCAATTAAAGTAAAAAATAAATAAATAAAATAGATAAAAATAGATAAAAATAAATAAATAAATAAAATAAACGTATTTTGTGTTCAACAGAAACACAAACAGATTTGTGACAAATAAAGGGTGAGTAAATGATGATAATTTTCTGTTATGGGTGAACCATCCCTTTAATAATTATAAATGGCTTTTAAGCAACAAGTTAGCATTTTAGAATGATTTCTGAAGGATTGTGTAACACTGAAGACTGGAGCAAAAACAGACGATGAAAAATCAGAAATTTATTACATTTCATAACATTCTGAAAATAAATAAATATTTCTCATTTTTGATCAAATAAATGCAGCTTGTATAAAAATCACTTGAGATAAATTCTTAAGTGCTGCATTTTACAATGCAAATGAGCACATAATATTATTATTACATTTAATTAAACAATATTTTAATTGACAATTTTCAGCGTTATTTTTTGACTTTTTATACCAGTGTGTGTACCTTTTGCATACAGATTTATATTTGGATCATGAAAAAGTGCTAAGATCAGATTTCAGCTTTCTCAACAGCCATTTTCTCACTTTTCTGTGTGTGTGTTTATTTGTTAGGTAAATGTCACTGTCAGCAGTGTGAATGGTGTCTGGATGTTTGCTAAAACTACATTATATGTACATCACACTTCTTTCTAACCCTGTTATGAATTCATCACAGCCTTTCAAAATACATAACAATATTTATTTTATTATATTTCTTTGTAAAATCTTCTCACACTTCACTGGTTTGGCTTTGTTTGTTCTCCACACAAACATTACGAATGCATCCAAAAATGTAGATTTCCCATATTGTAGGTGAACAAAAGTATGTAACAAAACAACTTTGTCTGAATTTACAGCGGTCACATAAAAAAGAAAAAAACAACCTGGATGACAACACAAATATTTTTCTAGCATTTAGTTGTTGTTGATAACGTTGACTACTTGTTTTTCAGTCCTGATTGGACAATGACTGAACTACTCATTTTAATATTCAAGCCTTAAAGAGAAACAATCTGCTTTCCCTTCCTACAGAATGTGTGTGTGCAGTGTCCAATGGCTGCTGCAAGTGTTTGAGGATGGAGGAAAGTGCTTATCTGTTTGAGGTTGTGCTTCTCCTGGGTGAGCAAGTGCATGTACATATGAATGACTTGCAAGTGTGAGTGCATGTTACCATGTGTGTGTGTGTGTGTGTGTGTGTGTGTGTGTGTGTGTGTGTGTGTGTGTGTGTGTGTGTGTGGGAGAAGACAGCAGAGAAAGTAGGTCAGCGCTTAGCCAAGGTTGTGCGCAGGCGCGCTCATACACAGGTCAGGGCGCTGCGTGGGGTTGCTGTAGAAACAGGCAGTTACATCAGCCCCACCAAGGCCCTATGGAAGAGGATCACTCGGCCAGACAGACCAGTTCTCCTCCAATCAACCCTGACACAAGGAAACCTTCAAAAAAATGTGCTGGTTTGCTACACTACACTAAAAAACAACCCACTATTTAGCATATATCATATTCCCTATCCTGCTGTCCTTTTCAACACTACCAAATGCTATTTAAAAGGAATTTAATTAAAATTGCATAGTCTAAGTAGTAAAAAGTTTTGAAACAGTTGCCCTTTTTCAAAATCTAACATTTAAAATATGTTTAGCAAGCACTTAAAAAACTTAAAAAAAAGATTTTTAAATTAAATAATCAAATAAAATAAGTGTCCAGACTATCACCCTTATTCTCACATTTAAAGAATTTCTTAAAAAATACGTTTTAATATTTGATTTACTGTTCAACTAATTTTAGGTTTTAAAACTTAAACAGTCAGCCTTTTCTTACTTTTCTAACACATTTAATAGGCAAAAATAATAATATTATGTTATTGATTTGTTAGCAAACACCCCCTAAAACAGCAAGAATATACACTGAATAAGAACACAGAATAAATATTTATTTTTAAATAGTTAAAGAGATAAAATAATTGTAGATCATAAAAAAAACACAAATAAATTAAAAATATATAACAAAATTAATAAAATAAAAAAAAATTACATCATCATTTACTCTCCCTTGTGTGCTTTTAAACCTTTATGAGTGTCATTCTTCTCTTGAACACAAAAGAAGATAAGTTGAAGAATGATGTTTGCTGGTACCCATCGACTTCCATAGTAGAAAAATACTGGGAAATCCTACGGAAGTCAATGGGTCCCAGCAACCAGATTTTTTTCTAAATATCTCCTTTTGTGTTCAGCAGAAGAATAAAACTCAAATAAGTTTTGAACAAGTGAAGGGTGAGTAAATGATGATAGAATTTTCCGTTTTTGGGTGAACTATCCCTTTAAATAATTAACAAACTAACTAACACATTAACAAAAAAAAAAGTGTCTAAACTACCAACATTGTACATTTCCAAGACTTTTTAAGATATAACATTAAAAAACGTATTCATATGTATGTATGTATGTATGTATGTATGCATGCATGCATGCATGTATGTATGCATGCATGTATGTATGTATATGTTTATGGTTCAAACAAAGACCATTTCCTCCAATTCAATACCCACTCTTTTTCCTCTGACACACTTTAACTGCATTGTCAGCAGCCTGCTTGTATGCCACATTGTATTACATAAAAGACAAAATTGCAAACTCTTATAAAATACTCAGTAATCTGAAACGCTCCGAACTGCAAAGGAACTGAAAAGAGGAAAGATGATCTTATACTTCACCTGGGACCAGAGGTGTCACATGGAGAGCCCTTCCTCTTCCGTGACTCTAAGATGTTGGGGTCGAGTGCATTCTCCCCTGCAGCACTCATTTTGAGCATTTGCACACCTGAAAAACAAGTCAGATGCATGTCAGCTTACAGAATCGAGTTTGAAGGAACCATTCTACTAAAGCAGGACTATTAAGTTGAGTCATCCACTGGCGCAAACAAGTCAGTAATGGTAGTTGCATTGACTGATACCCATATGTTGTTGTTGTACATAGGCGATACCTGTACAGTGTAACTGAATAACAAAATGATGGCGGCAATAGGACCCCAGGCGCCACTTTAGACTAGCAAAACCAGCTTTTCTTCAAGTAAGATCAGTTCTCAAATAGCTCCATTTTTTTACTGTAAACTCTATGACAGGCAACATATCTCAAGCTGATTGAGAATAACAGTCAGATGACTCCATAACAGGGCCAGTCTGAGGTGACAGCTCATTCCCGCTAGCCATACACATAATCAATGGCTCCTTGCAAGGGAATCATAAATCTGCTGCGAAAGGGTTACTAATTGAAAGCCTTCTTTGATCTGTGGTGCTGTCCACCAAGTGCTACGGTCTAACCCGTGCTGTAAACTGCTAGAAGGGGCAACCAATAAAATCTCCATTGGCATGACATGGATACTGCAATCATATAAACCAATATTACATGACGATGAAAAATCACAAACAAAAACAAACGACAATTGTTAGAGTATTCAAGATTTTGTACAACTCTAACTTTTGGATAGAGTTCAGTAGAGCATTGCAAAGTCTCCCTATTAAACCTTGTATACATTTAAAAATCTTATAGACTACTTACAAAGCCTTGAATGGCTTAGTTCCCCAGTATTTGAGTGAGCTCCTGGTGTATTACAGTCCCTCATGTCCACTACATTCAATTAATCATTTAAAACTGATTATTTCAAGAATATCAAAATTGACTGTAGGCAGTAGATAGTTTTGCCTAAACTCTGGAACAGCCTTCCTAGTACAGTTTGGGAGATAGACTCACACTGCTAATGCAAAGAGATGTGTCTTTAGTCTTGATTTATACTGACATTTACATAAAAACACAAAAGCATAAAATTGATATTTAAATGCTCTAAAGCAGGGTTGCCCAAACTCTATCCTGGAGGGCTGGTGTCCTGCAGAGTTTAGCTCCAACACCAACTAGACACACCTGAACCAGCTAACCAAGCTCTTACTAGGTATATTAGAAAGTCCCTGGCAGGTGTGTTTAAGCAAGTTGGAGTTAAACTCCGCAGGACATTGGCCCTCCAGAACAGAGTCCCTGCTCTAAAGAATTGTTAGACCGCATTAATCAGGGCAATTGGTAACACTTCCCAAAAACACACTGCAATTTGAATGGCATCTACGCTTATGTTACTTTGTCAGTTTCTTCTTATCCTGAGGTTCAAATAAGGTAGTCTGTACACCGGCCTGATGACATAGTTGGACCTACACCTTCTCCATGACTGATGCTCATCATGCTCAAGCCCTCTGACAGCCAGACTGCAGCTTGGCCCATTACATTTGGCCAGAGGAGAACTGGTCACCCAAGGTTTTTCCCAAGGTTCGTTCTCCATTTATGTCAATTGATAGAGTTCTTGACATTGTCGTCTTTTGCTTGCTTAATTGGGGTTGGCAGAGCTGCACTGCTTTTCATTGGAACAAATCAGCCACATGTGACATGACATCAACTCAATGCATTAAGGCGTATATATTTATGGTCAATACAGTTTGTGGAAGTTTAAACTCTGCATCAGAAAGAGCAAGAGAGGTGACACTGTAATAGTCTGAAATACTGTGATTTTCATGCACAATGATGTCTAGAGTCTGAAATTAAATGGAATAGTCTGAAAAAGAGAAAATATGCAGTAAGCAAAACTTCTGTGGGCGAAGATTATTTTTGATGCCAGAGGTCAGAAGAGAATGGTCAGACTGGTTCAAGCTGATAGGAAACAAGCACTTATTGCAACCAGGTTCAATAGAAGAGCATCTTTCACAAGTAAACCTTGAGGTCCACACAGGGGGTCACTTCTGTCAACTTCATTACAGTTTGCATAGGTTGGTCAAAATTGGACAAAAGAAGAAAGGAAAAATATTGCATGGTCCGATGACTCTATTTCTTCTGCTGTATTCGGTCGGGAAGGAATAAAAACATGGATTCATCCAGCCTTGTATCAATCTTGCAATAATAAAACAGTCTACATGAGTAACGTTGAAGACCATGCCCATTCCTTTATGATTACAGTGTACCACAAACCCAAATGCCTTCCACAGTCACCAGATGACAAACCTATAAAGCACCTTTGGAATGTATTAGAACAAGAGATTTGCTGTGTGATGATATAGCGTCAGATTGGTCCAAAATATCTAAGAATTGTTTCCAGCATCTATTCCACAAATAATTAAGGCAGTTCTGAAGGCAACAGGGTGTCCAACCCTGTACTAATGAGGCTGGGACAAAAGGAAATAAGAAAATGGTAGGAAATCACGACGTCCAATTGTCTATGTCCTTTTTAGATATTCCCTACAAGCATCAGTTGCAGTATGTAACCATAGAAACAGGACACATTCGAGCAGCACATAAGGGAACCCTAAAACATAGCCAGCATTTTATAGTGATTCATACATACAATTGTACAACAAACCACTGAGGGTATTCAGAAACAACACATTGCTCAATTGTATGAAAAAAATCTTTTTCAATTACTTTAGGACTTATATCAACGATACAACACTTTTAGTATAGAATGCTAGCCTGTATTCCAGGTAATAAGACTTAAGTGAGGATGAAAAGCAAGGTCACTATACTGCAATACACAGGATGAATATGGCCAGCTGTGGCTGAACCTAAGTGAAGTGCACTTCAACAGCAATATCACACCCAACATTGGGTACATTCAATTTAAATGACACTTTTAACCCAACAACTGTGTTTGCCCATGTTTCTTTGGTCAGGTTAAAAGAAATGCAACCTAATTAAGTATGTAAAAATAACAATAAATCAATACTTCTATCTTAAAAATGCCAAAATTTCCACATCGGTGTGACCCCAAACTTGACAAATATTTCTCTCTAAACAATACACTGCTTGTGAACTAAACTTTCAAAGCAGCTCTGGACAAAATACTCATGTGTTTGTGTCATTGTATACTGAGGAAGCAGACATCTGAAATTGCACAACAATAACACAAACCATTCCAGCTACAAGCTCAATCTGGTGGCCTCATCTGCATGATCTGAACTGGTCACCTCAGACGGTCAACTAAAGAGTCATTTTTGTTCAGTAATCTGGAGCTTTGACAATATCTTCAGTTTGAAGAGGATCTTTCGCCATATCTTATGTTATGTTTGTCCTCTCGGGGAGGCCACCAACCAGACCAGAGCCTGGCTCCTCAGGCATAGTCCACTTTGATCTGCAAGGCCTGAACAGGCTGCTATTGTGGGTCTGTTGAAAACCTCCAGTGGCCCCTAATCCCTGGCAGCTCCATTTCCAGCAAAACTCACCTCAAACAGACCCATTTAAGTTGATGGGGTGGGGGGGGGGAAATTAGGTTGGAATGAATTTATATATATCACAAGCTTTTAGCAATGGTACATTCCATTGTCAACCACTGTTTAAAGATCCACTTTAAGTAACTCCTATACTTAAAGGATTAACGCAAACATTTACAGTCTTTAAAATTATAAATCCCTAACTCACACATTTGAAAAATTCTTTAAGATTGTTTGTAGGGCAGCTTTGAGCTTTTTCACTCAGTTTTTGAGGTCCCTGAGCCTTTGTGGCTCTGGAAAATGTGAAACATGACCATGCATGTGAACGTGCAAAATTGTTCAGAAATTAGGCTTCATCCTCAAAAAAAAATCTGCCAGGACATAATGACTTCTGTGCATGTGCCGCCTTTACTGTAATTATCAACAGCTTGCCCCAGTGTTCAGCCATGCTCAGTCAAGTGCTAAGGAAAACCAACCCACATGTAATGAAGATACCTGTGCTTAGACTCGAGAATAACCAGTCACACTGCTCATGTTGCATGAATACCCACATCAGCTAAAGCTAAAAGCAATAGACATGTGACATACACAAAAACATTTGAGTCATAGCCATTTAACACGACGACACACTGACATTTTACATCAATTTACTACAATCATTTTAAGTGTTTTTTTTTTAGCTTGCTAATCTAATAGTCAAATTGTTGTTAGCAGATCACCATTTGTGTGCTGAAATCTTTCAAATGCCTGCTTTTTATATACATCAAATGATTGCTTGTTCACATAACTATATGTAACAATATTTTGCACAAGTTACATTTATCTTTCAACCAAGAAGTCTTTCTCTTACCGTCTGCTGTTTGCTGAAACTCATATTTCTTGCTAGATAAGAAATATTTGGCCATCTCCAATCAGATTTGAAATTCCTAGGCCAAACACATTGGATATAACACGCTTTAACCGCTAAGCTGTGCAAAAGAACTTGACGAAACAGTCATGAATCTTGTCTATAGGTCAGCTTGGCCCTGTTTATAAACTCTGAGTCATCAACCTTTGGTTAAGAAAGTTTGTATGTAAGCTGATGCTTCTATCTTATATCTGCTAATAAGTTGTGGGGCTATTAAATGGAGCTATAATTAAATCTTTTTGAAAGCAATGGATAAGAGAGAGCATACTGTATCTTATTCTGCCAAGAGGCAAAAAAAAAATTTTAACCACTGCCATCATGTGACTCTAATGTCTAAATGAACTATTTCTTTTCATCTATATGCATCATGCATCTTTGCATCCACTGTTATAGAAATGTGCATCATGTGTATTGAGGGTCTTCACAGTCATTATCACAAGATTTTACCTAGAAAACAACAAAGTTGATTCCTTAATGAACACGGATATTTGATTTCTCAACAAAAGTACATACATATGAGCCATATATACCATGAATTGTTGTGATTTCTCATAACAACAAAACATAGTTCTTTACACATAATACATTATTATAAAAAGAATAAAATGGCATTTAAATATTTAGAATTTAGCTTCAGCAGGGAAAATATGCATTCGCTTGTGTGCGTGTGTGTGTCTCCTGCTCTTTATATCAAGGGTGTGACTTTTCTCTGGCGCCAAACGACTACCTGTGCTGGCTGGCTGGCTGCTGACCTGGTTATGGGAGGTCCTGTGAGAGTATGAACACTTTGGATGCTTTCCTCTGGGCAGTCTGCCACCCACTCATCAGACGTCTGAGTTTTGATGTCTCACAACATAGTTTGTACGCATATGCATGAATATGTTAGGTGGATATGTGTGTGGTGCCTCAGGGCTCAGTACTCAGTCCCCTCTTGTTTTAGATATGCACACCATCACTTGGCTCAATCATAAGGGCGCACAGCCTCTCCCATCACTGCAGATTCTAAGCAAGACTACTCACCATTGTAACCCAACAACTCGATGAGTCTTGATTCACATTTATGACTGCATTTTAGGCATCTCAGGTGGGATTAAGAACTGCAGCTTTTATGGTTCAGCGACATTAAAGTGACCAAGACATCTGAGGGATATGTTTGATCACCAGTTAAACTTCACTGTTAACATGTTGACTAATCCTGCTGATTTGTTTTACAACATGAGAAAACCAAACCCATGTGTCCAAGCATCCAGCACAGCTCAAGCTAGGCTCTTAAAGGGATAGTTTACCCAAAAATGAAATTTCACTCACTATTTACTCAAGTGGTTCATTTATGTCTTTCTTTCTTTGCGTTCTATTCTTTGTTTTCTTGCCTTCTTTCCTTCCTTCCTTCTGTTGAATAGAAAATATATTCAGAAAAAAAGCTGAAAACCTGTAACCACTGACTTCCATAGTAGGAAAAACAAATATGGAAGTCAATGGTTTCCAGGTTTTCAGCATTCTTCAAAATATATTCTTTTGTGTTCAACAGCAAAAATGAACTCAAAGGATTGAAACTAGTTCATTTTTGAGTGAACTACCCCTTGTAGTAACATGTAAAAAGTGACTTATTTTCCCCATCACTGTAGTTGGGACTCCAAGGTAATGATATTCAAAAGCCCCCCTTTCTCTTTTTAAAATTTGTTAATTAAATAGTTTAGTAACTTGTAAAATTAAATTGTAAATAAAATAACAGGTTAATTTTATAATTTTATGTTTTAGCTTTTTTATAGCTTGGTTTTCTTATTTCAAGAGGAAGTTTTTAGGCCTTTTTGTAGGTCTGCTAGCCCCCTTGGTTGATAACCACACTGAGAATACGTCAAGTTTTTGTGTCACAATGCAAATTGAACTCCGCTTTAAAATGCAACACAACGAAGCATGGATAGCTGGAAGCAATTACATTTTTGCAATGTTTTGAACAGAAGAAAATGTAAAGTAAGAAAAGCTTAAGCCTAAATCTGATACAAAACCTATGCTATTTACAAATGCTGAAATGGAGAGGAAGGACAGCAACGCTTCAAAGCAAGTACTTTAAAATCAAAAACCCTCACTACATCCACAGCAATATTTTAATCCTTCAGCCACTCACTCTCCATGTTAACGTGTAAATTCTCCTCACACTTGCTTGAGCAGGCAAACAAACTACGAAAGCTCTGGGAGGCCTGCAGTCCCCTCACATGCTCAGCACACACACTCTCTCCCACGCGTATGCGGATGCACGCACACACAGTCGGCCTAAAGGTAAACAACCTGCTTATGGGTGAAAAAAAAAAAACAGTAGGAGGGATTTTCCTTCTTGCTCTTGCTCACTCACGCACGCACGCACGCACGCACGCACCTGAGGCAGGGCTCAGCTGTCACCTATGAAGTTGGCCAAGTCAGACTGTCCGGTAAGAGAATGGTCCACGACAGTTGTGCCAACCCTACTGTCAGCACGAGCTGCGGCCGCGTGTCTCGCCATTTCCCAGGATACGGGGCTCCTTCTCGTCGAGAGCTACACTAATCACCTCGCGCGCAGACAGCACAGCAACGTATGTCACTGGGGGAAGAGGGACAGACCACCGTGCACCGAAGAAGAGGGGATGAAAAGTATTGTTTACACACTCTTATTAGAACTCAAGCCAAGCAAAAAAAGAGAAAAAAATCATCTTGTAAAAAGTGAGCTAATAAGGCAGAGCTCAACAAGAGAGGCCCTCGGAGAGGAGACCAGTGGTTGGAGTGAGGACGTTTCCAAACAGACGAATCCCATGGCTGGCTGCACACACTCGTCCCCTCTCTCCGTCTGTCAATGGTTTGCTCCATGAGAAGCTGTGGAGTCACATTTGCTGTCTGCCTTCCCATAGCAATACAGAGGAGATAGAAAAATGGTACACAGCTCTCCCTGAGAATCTGAACACATAGTGAGGCTAAAGCAACAGTCGTGACTCGTCTTTTTGAAAGATATTGAATTAATTGGCACGTAATCAAAGATCTGCTGAAAATGTAACAGCTGTAACAATGTAACAGCTGAAAAATGAGTGAAATTGATCTAAGGCATACACTAAATTTCCAAACTCACTAGCAATAAGGCTGTCTGCTGGGTTTATTTATTGTAAATATGTTAATATAAAGGTCTAATAATATTTCTGATAATACCAACTTCAATATCAGTAGATTCCTTCAAAATTTCAAATAAAAATTGTTACTCAAGAGGATTTTCTTCCAGAAAATGACAATTGGTACAATTTGATTCCATAAAATATCGATGGGTCTTTTCAAGTCAAAACAAAGTAGTTTGTGTTAGGGCTGGACAATATAGCATTTCAGCATCGATAATGCACTGTGTGGATCCGGAATAGTCACATCGGAAGATATGCAAGGTTGAGTCTGGGTCACAAGAGGGGCTAAAGAATTGTATTTAATTACTCTATTTATACAGAATTTGTATGATTTATGCAAAAAAAAAAAAAAGAAGAAGTTTTGTCTTGTTTTATTTCAAATATCTATATTTCATAGAAAAAGAACAAGATTATTTTACTCCCCTGGCAGATAATTTTGCCTTATTTACTCTGAAGTTGAAAACAAAACAATATTTTTACTTGATCTAAGAATTTTGATATTTGGACTAGAAACAAGACAAAGAAAAGTAAGAAAAGCATTTTTTTTGCATTGTGATTATTTAATTTTTGTACCCGAGTACTGTTAGACTCCCCAGAAATCCGTCAAATAGTGCTATTCCAACTATCTTGTGAAGCTGTATTAATATCGCAATATTTATCGCAGAAAAATTAAATATCGCAATGTCAGATTTTTGCAATATTGTGCAGCCCTAGTTTGTGTTTAGAAATATGCATGAAAACACGTCACCTTTTTGTTATTCGGATAGAAATGCCATATGTACAAACATTCTAAATCAATAACCATGAATTAATAATCCAGAGAAACTGTACATTTTCAAGTGATCTCTTAAATTAGCTGTATAAACCTACACTGTCATTTTCTGTTGTTATTAATGAGAACAGCATGCAGCAAATTTCTGCTAAACATCAGCAGTGTAGATGTTCTAGACATTCATTATTTATAAAGTAATAGAGTCTTTATTTTCTGATACAATTATTATCATCAGTATACAGTTGAAGCAGAATTATTAAACCCCCTGAATTATTAGCGCCGTTTATTTTTTTCCCGAATTTCGGTTTAACGGAGAGAAGATTTTTCTCATCACATTTCTAAACATAATAGTTTTAATAACTCATTTCTAATAACTGATTTATTTGATCTTTGCCATGATGACAGTAAATTATATTTTACTAGATATTTTTCAAGACACTTCTATACAGCTTAAAGTGACATTTAAAGGCTTAACTAGGCTAATTAGTTTAACTAGGCAGGATAGGGTAATTAGGCAAGTTATTGTATAATGATGGTCTGTAGACAATCGAAAAAAATTTATAGCTTAAATGGGCTCATAATTTTGACCTTAAAATGGTTTTAAAAAAATTTAAAACTGCTTTTATTCTAGCTGAAATAAAACAAATAAGACTTTCTCCAGAAGCAAAAATATTATCAGACATACTGTGAAAATTTCCTTGCTTTGTTAAACATCATTTGGGAAATATTTAAAAAAAGAAAAGAAATTCAAAGGGGGTTTAATAATTCTAATTTCAACTGTATCTCTGAACAAGCATTTCAAGCTTCTTTTTAACTCTGCGTTCACACACAACTCACGTTCAGTCTCCTGTGTTAAATGGCTACACGTGTCGCTAATAACAAGAGTTTCTGTATTCTATATAAACGCAATTACTAAAGAAACAATCTAATGCTGCAAGACTCATTGTAACATACTGCACAGAAGCTGTAGTGGCAGCATTATGCACTAAGTGACATAACTATAGAGAGAAATGATATGAACTACTCTGAATTACAATGCCTCCTTTGATAGCAAGCAAACAAGACTTCAGATAAGGTCAGTGGATTACTATGCAGCTTGGGAATTTTTTTTTTTTTTAATCAAAGCCAGCATTAACTTTGATAATGATAATAAAAGTACACTGCTGTAGAAGTTACCAGTTTGATTCAGTTTAAGATGTTCTATTATGATCTTTTACAAATGGTTGGTTTTGTTCGGTGGTTGAACTACAACATGCCATAATGATTGGTGGATCAAATGCATCAATGATCGCATAATTTACATTATTAGAATACCTTTCCGCCTAGCCTGGCACAAGTGGCTTTATACATTGGTCAGCTGTCCCAGTGGATTTTGATTGGTGAACACAAACAGTTCCGACAATATTTCAGTACCCTTAAGATCAAACCTAATCAGTGTATTCTGTGGGCTATTCACAACAGATACACACTGTTTAAGAAACAACGTTTATTCTATTATTTTCCCAGTTATACAGTCACTTACTTTTATGTATTTTTGGAGAACTTGATGATTTTGTTTCTTGTAAATCCAGCACATCTAATCTCTCCACTAATGTAGCCATTAAAGATCAGCTAATATATGATCATTATTAACTTGCTTAATCGACGAAATACATGTTCTTACACATATTTCAGAATTGAAATATCAGATATTTTACAATATGATCAATTTGAGACAAGAATGTTAATCAAGAGAGTTGCACAGAAACTTTCAATACATGGTATCATATGTAAATATGAGTGTTGTTTTGGGGCTTCCTACCCCTGCTACCAATTAAATTTCTGTAGGTGGGATTCATCTAAATGATCATCAAATAAGCCGCTTTATGACATCATAAACCCCGGAAAAATATGATTTATTCCAAATGAGCCATTTGTTGTAATTCTTGAAAATAAAAAATAAAAACTCCATTTGGGTGCATTTTGAGATTTGTAACTTGTATAGATGCGTTTTATGCCCAAACACACAACCAACATTTTTTTTTGCTGCTTATTCAAACTAGTTATTTAAAATGAGCTTAAACAACACAGTTCGTGAGGTTTTCTAGAGACAACTTAATTGTTTTTTTGTTCAATTAACTTAAATTTGTATAAACCATTAAGTTAACTTAATTTGCATTAAAACAAGATTATAGGATTGTGTGGAACCCAGCATTTATTTTACAATGTACACACTACACGTTGACTGAAAATGAAAAAATGTATCAAGCATAATAGGACCCCTTTAATTTACCACATTTATGCACATATTCCTAGGTGCTGTACCCAAAAATGACGTATATACAGAGTCATATGCTTATGGGTTTACATATGAAGTAAAAATCAGAATCTGGACAAGAACCACTGTGCTAAACCACCACAGCCTTTCTTTTCTATTCAGTGTAATTGCACCCTAGAGCTAGTACTTGATTCACCAAAAGCCTCCATAGTACTTTTCACCTCCCGTGACCTCAAGCTGCAGTCTTGAAAAGAGCAGCCGTAAAAAATTGAGAACAAATGAAATACTGAATATTAATCGTGAAAAGAGAGCATGATGTGTCTCATTTGGAGTCCCACCAGCGTTAAATTACACTAACTTTACGGCATAACACTGCGCTGTCGACATGAGAAAAAAAGATCATGGGTTTCATAACACAAAACACATGTCAAACAAAACCCGATAATTATGGGGAAAATTGTTGGCAGAGTACGACTTGAGTATGCGGAAGCTATAAAGAGAATCAGACGGCTACGGCTAAGAAAGCAGGTGTCAGAGCTCCACACAATCCGTGACAACACCTTTGCCTGCTCATGCAATGTTCACATAAGCTTAACAAACTGCGTTTTACAAAACTGAAGGCATAAAGGTCTTTGACTAACTCAAGTCAGCGAATACCCTCTTATTAAAAGGGAGGTCTGTCAATTCAGCTGGTTTCCTAGCAACTCCGTGATTAGCAAGAGCATTTTCCTATACATTAGGAAATGAAGAAAATTACATTTTAGTCGTGGGCTTTTTGCATTTGATTACAGCTTGTGTAATAATGGTAATTAGGATGTAAACAAAGCATCTGACGGCTTTTACTTACATCTGCGTGTGTATGTTTGAAAATTTCATTTCAGTTTGTGCTTTACATTCAGTTACAGGGTTTCTTCAGGTTTCATCAAGTCAAATTTAAGACTTTTTAAGACCTTTTTAAGACCATTATGAATGAAATCTCTGACTTCAGACAGATAACAGGGCTAAACACTAAAGATTTTTACTAATGGCCCAGTTGGGCCAATGAAAAATATTTTTACTTGCCTCATCAAACAACTTTACATTTAGTTACATCTTAGCCAGATACTTTAAATAATGTGTCCAAACAAGCAAATTTTAGTTGTATAAATGCACTTTTTTTCAACATAATATTTCTTACATTTTTTAATAAATTTTAAAAATTATAATAAACTAAATTTATGCACAGCAGTGTGTCCAGGTCAGTGTCCTCATAGGGTATCTAAAAATACATGGAGAACGTAAATGTTATTGTAAGGAAGATAATTAATCCATATTAGTAAATGGAGTTAAATATATAACTTTTTTTAATAATTGTATTGAGTTGGATTGTTGGTGATTGGATGGGTGTTGGCCTGATTGGGTAACTTTACATAAACTTAGGAAAATTAAGACCGTTTTAAAATTATTTAAGATCTTAAACACAATATTTCAGTGAATTTGGTGCCTTTAGTTTTTAAAATTGAAGACCCTGTCTTTTTAAGACCCTGCGGATATCCTGAGGTACTTCAATTGACAGAAATGAATGAAAGTGTGGAGGAAGAATAAAGGACCCATTTCTGTCTCAGTCCTCTAATCTCAATATGGTAAATCGTTTATTTTATGTAGCTGGTTGGATTTACTTGTAATAATCGTATTAACTGGGACTACTACGAACCAAGAATATAAGCCTATTTGTGATTACAGAATGAATTAGTACAAAATGAATGCAATCCATCCTAGTGGATGTAGACCAAAATACCAAGATCTTAATTAATACATAAAATGCTGTTAGGTGTGGGGTAAGATTTTTTTTTTTTAGAACCAATCGCCAATATTAAATAACTTAGCGCAGTTGTTAGGATGACAATGTTTTTAAAAGTTCAATATTTATGCAGGTAAGCAGTGGTTCTCAATTCCAGTCCTGGGACCCGGCCTGCACATTTTGTATGTCTCTCTTATTTGACACGCAGGAATCAGTTCATGGATCTCTCTGTTAACAAGCTGATGATCTGAATCAGGTGTGTTACGTAAGGAAGACATAAAAAATGTGCAGGGCGGGAAGGAGCAAATGACCGGAATTGAGAACCACTGATTTAGACACAAACTAGATGAATACAACAAACAACATTAATTGTTTTTAGATTTTGTTTTGTTAGATTTAGTCATTAGCTTTGTGGGATTATAGTTATTTCCCTCATTAAAGCTTTTAGGTACACAATCTAGTGCCTTTAGTTTTCTTTTTTTTTGTCTCATTTTTGTATACTTCTTTGTATTAAATCATATTTTTTAATGTTGTAATTTGCCTCATTGTTCTGGTACATGGCTGATAATGCTTTAAAGTTATTGTTTTCTTTTTTTAAATCTCTATGGGGAAAATATTTCTAAAACGAGAGCTAAGTGGCACTAATGCGCTCTATACAGCAAATTGGCACTTTTTAACTAAAAACAACAACAACAACAAAAAAAACCATACATTAAAACCATTCTATTAAATGACCCAAGTTTGAAAATGAATGGCAAAATCAAACTGTGTGCAAACAGATGCAGTGCAGGCACAGTCAGGTTTCACATTACCATGACTACTGTGAGGACTGTTGAACCATACACAACAGATCTAGTATAAGCAAATGCATGGAAAACAAACCAAAAAAACAACAACATTAACCCTCGTGTTGTCCTAGAATTCTTTATCCACCGTTTGCCCTTCAGGTAAAAAAATGACCCGCATTCACTAAACCTCTAAAATAAAACAGACACATTTAATTTCAATCCTCAGATCTATTTTACATGCAGAAACAACATCATCTGTCTAGGTTTTTCCTGATCAGTGTTTAATCAATGTTTAATCAGAGGGCAACTTGCATTTTGCAAAGTGAAGGCTATATTTTCTAATGCTAAAAGTAGCTGGATACAGGTCAAATGTTTTTAGCAAGACTATATTCATAAAAGTTAAAGAAGCAGATTTGTATTTTGTGTGTGTGTGTGTGTGTGTGTGTGTGTGTGTGTGTGTGTGTGTGTGTGTGTCTGTGTCTGTGTGTGTGTGTGTGTCTGTGTGTGTCTGTGTGTGTGTGTGTGTGT
>CAIGQW010015581.1:13323431-13348755 GCA_903798125.1 Danio choprae | reverse complement strand
TGTGTGTGTGTGTGTTGTAGTGTGCAGTAATTTTTGTGGTGTTAAAACGTTTTTATAGCTGACAGGTCAACATTAACCCAAAGGACAATCGTTGTACCCTAAATGTGTACAGCCTTCATGAAAATATACAATGACAATGTTTTCTAATGTTGGGATGTTTTTTTCCCATTTTTAGGAAGTCACCAAATTTCAAGATGAAAGAAAATTCAATTCATTTCAATTCATCTTTATTTCTATAGCGCTTTTGCAATGTAAAAAACATTGTTTAAGGATTTTTGTCTGATGTTTAACTGGTGCCCAGGTAATTTTTGACCCGCAAGTCAACAGGAGGGTTAAGGTCATGAAAAGTGTTACAACTGACTGACCTTAATCAGCAATTGTTCACATTTTTGACACATCTGAACCACAAAACAGTGAAGTTTACATGTTTGGAAATTGAGATTCATGCATTATATGAAAGCTAAATAAAAAGAACTTTCCATTGAAGTATACATTGTTAAAATAGGACAGTATTTGTATATCTGGACAATACCACCTGGATCTTAAGGTTCAAACAAATCCAAATATTACAAAAATCGCTTATGAAGTAGGCTGTCAATAGGCCTGTCACAATAATTAATATATCGACTTATCGCACAACACATGGACATGACCTCAATCCTTTTTGGTGATGCAATATATATCGCCTATTCCTAAAAAACTATTTTGGCTGATCGCTATCTCTATTGGAGGTGTCAGTGGTTAAAAAAAAAACACTATAGTATTTACTATAAATTACTTTAGTATATTTTCATGTGGGTGTCTGACAGCTGAAAATAGGCCTGGTAGCAGATATCGCAGCCTCTGTTACTTTGTACCTTGCAGTTTTTTGTTAAAGGTGCAGTAGGTGATTGTCTTCAGAAACATTTTTTGTTGTGCTGTTTGAAAGTCTCTTCATATTCTAATAGTAATGATTAAAGCAAATGATCTAAATGTATTTATATGTATTTTTATATTCTGGGTAAGGCATAAAACTAAAAAATGTTCATCCAATTAAATATTGTCGGGCCGACAGTTCCCATAATTCCGATAAGTAGCCCAAACTATCTGTCAACAAATGTAGATTTGTACATCTGCGCATCTCTGGTCATGCAGATCCGCCATTGGCGCATGTGCGCGGCGCGTTCATGTGCACACGATACATGGCGGTAAAATGAAATGCTGAATCAAAAGTTTCTTAAATCCTGAATCAGTATTGGAGTTACTTTTGCACGCTGGAGGAAGATTGACACCATGGCTGAAGTATTTCCTTTAGACAGGTAATGTTATTTTTTTTTAAACTATTTTAGTCACGCAAAGCTGATGTAGATTGTGTTGTATTATGAATGGGTTATATGCACGGAAGTGTTGTTCAGTCACTGAAATCTTCCGGCAAACGATTGATGTGACTATTTTCAGTTTCATAAGGAAACTTTTACAGCATTGATAATGTAGATTTTTATTTAGTTTAACAACAAAACATAAGTAAATAGCGCTATTCAGCCTAGCCTGCTTTACTGCGCTGAAGTTTTATATTCACATTGGTTAATTTTTGAACAATGACAACCTGTGACACTCTCCCTATATTGTTTACCGCTACTCTGAATATTCGGTCTGAAATAGCATGTAAGTGTGGCTTAGTAATACTGCAAGTGTAATTCCTGCACGCCGCCGGCCAACCACTAAGCATACAGTAGTCACTTTAGGACAAAGTGTGAGACAGTGAGACCAACAATCCTTGCATGCATGAAATATTGAACATTATGACAAGTTTTTCCTTCGGAATTGTATAGTTTATAAAGTACTGTAAAGTTTTTTAACTGGCGAATGACATGATCTAGTGGGTTGTCTGCTATCATCTTTAAGGTGCACACGTTTGGATTTTAAGAGGCGTGGCTTTGGACGGCAGGGGTAGGACTGTTTCAAAGATAACCGGTTAGCATTTTGGCAGATCACCTACTGCACCTTTTACATTTATTATTATTTATTTAGGATATATGCGTTTTCACATTCTGATTCCATTGCCTAATTATTAAATTGCTAAATTGACTATAATTCCAAGTTTCTTAAGAATAAAATATTATGTGTTCTTTGGAACAGTGTACTTGCATTTTGATGCTATTATATTGTCATTCTGGCATTATATAATGATTGGCATAAAATGGTCTTAAAATGACAATAATATTGATAAAGCAATATATTTTGGTGCAATATATTGTACAACAAACAATAGATATCGTGACAGGCCTAGCTGTCAAAAGCATCGAGTTCGGTAAAAACCGGTACTGAAATTTAAAAAATGTCCATTTCCTGCTAACATTTGAGCATGTGAAGTTGTTCAAATCAAGCTCTAAGCAATTAATAATTCTAAACACATCACTAATCAAAATTTATAGCGAGGATTTAGCAACATATCTTCATGGACCATGATCTTTAATTATATTCTAATGATTTCTGGCATAAAACAGAAACAAATCATTTAGACCTACACAATGTATTTTCAGCTACTGAAAAAAAATATACCCGTGCAATATTAAACTGGGTTTGTGGTCCAGGGTCACATTTGAAATGCCTCAAAGCAGAGTTGTTTTGAATAGCTTAAATGTTTGAACAGAAACAACTGTCTTGTGGACTCAGTTCATCGGTTAACTTTGTTATGATGACATGAGTGGACAGTTGTGACATTATGAGTACTATAATATCTTTTGGATGCTGCTTTCACTTTACGTTCACTTAACAGAAGCCTTTATCTAATTGAGAATAATACAAGCAGAGGTGAAACTATGGTGTGCCAAGAAAAAAGCTAATGACGGCTTTGAATATCAACACAACAATTTGCAAACAAAAGATAGCATGTAATATATATAATTATATGGCAATTAAGTTACATAATTTGCAGTATTATGAAAACAAGAATGAGGATCTCAGTTAGGGCTGGGTAATATTAAGTAATATTAGTGTTACTGTTTAGGCTGGATAATTATTTAAATGAAATAGATTTTTTTTTTCTTTGTAGATGCAATGGCAATTTTGTACTATTTTTCACAGGTTTGGAAATTACAAATTTGTAAAATCTTTGAATACTGCAAAAAAAATTTAAGAAAAATATTTTACATTTCAATAGAGTCTAAAACTGCAGAATATTTAATCTAGATTAATCTAGTGTCCAGTGTCTCATGATCCTCCAGAAATCATTCTAACATTATGATTACTACTGTTAAATGTAAAGATAATAATAATAGTTATCATTCAGGTTCATTTGGATTTGCAATTTTGTAATGTTTTTGAACAATGCATTTATTTGATAACAAATAAAAGCAACAACAGCGCAATACTAAAATATTATTACAATTTAAAGTGAGGACATATTATGTTGTCTGATGTTTTTATGTTCTTGCTGGGTGTCGATGTAACGTAATTTGGTTTTGCATTACATCTACTTTGGTGTTTTGAATGACAAAACAAAGGGAAACTGAACTGATTTGTTTTATTTTAACAGTATAAAATGTAATTAATTTCAATTACGACAAAGCTGAAATTCCAGCAGTCTTTAGTGCCACATGATCCATCAGATAATTATTTTAAAAAGCTAATTAATATAAGAAAATGTGTAATTTAAATGTAAAATATTTAAAATTTTAAATAGAGTGTTTTACTATAATTATTATTATATAAGAAATTGTTGAAAACTTTTGCTGATTATTTTTTATTTTGTGAACAACATTTACTTTATATAGGAAATACATATTGGATATTTAACATTAAAATGCTAAAAGCAAATGGTAAAATGTCTTCGTTGATGAATTTAATGCACTTTTCTTGAATAAAAGCAGCAATTTTCTGTTTATCGATTTAATGCACATGTTTTGAATTAAAAACAGTAACTTACTGATTAATAGCATCTTAAAAAATATATCCCAAACTTATAAATATATCCCAATACATATAATTATACATTTAATTATTATATTAAATATATCCCAATCCCAAATATCTCCCCCCACAAAAAAACTCACTACAAAACAATCAATGAACAATTGCTCTGAATTGCTAAAATGAACAGCCAATATCATGATATGCGTATTGGATTTTTGCCTCAGCACACGTGAGGCTGCATGTGTGATACGTGACAAAAACAACAGTGACATAACATTTAGTCATGCCACCACTACTTGCATTAAATAGCTTGCTACAGGAAGAGCAACATTATTTTGAAAACAGCTGAGCTATTTGCACTACTAAGAATGCATTCCAGTTAAAATCAATCCATCACAGTAAGTAACTCAAAACACTGGATGTTTATGTATTGCAAACATTTCCTCCAATAATAAGCAATGGTTTCAGATATTGCCAGTTCTGGTTATTTGAATGTAGCTTTGAGCTTCCGCATGATCTGAGGACTTACTTTGTCTAGGGCTCCAAAGGGATGTTCATTGAAGGGGACACTATGGCTGTGGTCCACTAGGTTTATGAGGCGGGAGAGATTTTAAAGAGAGGGGGCTACGGCGCCACACCCTCCCTGTTATGTAGAACCATCCCACCGGGGGGAGGCACCGCTAGATGGATGACCAATGGCAGCTGTGGAAGAAGAAGTTAAAAAAAGAGTTTTGTTAGAATGCTACATTTATACATACAGAAAAATAAGCAGAATATGGTTGTTGTTAGTCCTGCAGTGCAGTTATTGCTAGCTACATTGACATAAAAGTAACTTTTAAAAAGCTTCCGGTAACTGAAATATAAAAATGAGATCATTTATTATTAAAACAAAACGTAAATCTTATATATATATATATATATATATATATATATATATAAAAAAGAAAAGAACAAGTGCAATTTGAATTGATGTAATTGTATGTAATTGAAGCTGTACCTGAATAAAAATGAGATATTTAAATATAAGAATGAGGTTATAATAAAAAACTTAAATGTTTATAAAAAAAGAACTGAAAAGAACAAATGCAATTTAAATTAAAGCCATTGCAACTAATTGTAAAACATAAATATTCATACACTGTAAAAATTGCAGGGTTCCACACAATTCATTTATGTTGTCCTAACACAAATCGATTAAGTTAACTTAATAAATGTAAGTGCACAGAACAATTATGTTGTGTTGTGAATTGTGTTGTTTCAGCTCATTTCAAATGCAAAATCAGCAAGCAGAAAAATGATTTTTGGAGTGCAATATTAATATATTAAAAAAATGTAAAAAAAAATAAATAAAAACCTAGTTCAGTTTTCAGCATTTCAGATGAGATCCAATTAAAATAATTTATATTTTTTAATATTTTATTACCTGTTAAGCAAAATGTTTACTATTTAACTAAAATATAAACATTAATCTATAATTTAAAAATGACTTAATTGTATATTACTCTTGTTATTCTATTATATCTTTAATTATATACTTTGTTTGCATTCGGCTTGTCTAATTTACTAATTTGAATGATTTAAATGCAGTAAATTAATCTTCTTGCTATTTATCTAATCTGCAGAATTGAGAGGAAGTTATATAACGTCGAGCATACATGCCTGTCATGCTATCAGTGAATGTGAAAATCCAACACAAACGGAAAGTCACAGATACTAGTGTGAGCAAAATCTTCTTCTTTTTTTTGTTTCATTGCCATAGCAACAGTAAGGTCTGTTACACTACATCTAGTTATAAGCCACATGATAGCCTACCCGGAGCTGCACATCTTCACAGACTGCAACTTCACGGAGGACCTTGATGCTTAAAAAGTGGTCAAACATTTGCTGCCCGTGAAAAAATAAAATATGGCAGATGAATCCAATCAACGCTATTCATCGCTATTATACATCGACAGCAATGGAAGCGAATATCTTTTAAGACACTTTTAAGCTTTAGTGCCACAGGCAAAAATTAAATGGTTTTTATATCTGATGTTTTCAAAGAAGTCTGTGAATGTTTCAAAGAAAAAAAGTGATTAAAATGTACAGAGTGTACAAAAATCAAATAACTTTTAAATTCTGGAGGTCATACACTCAACAAATGAGTGTATGAATGAGAAACGTTTGAGGTTTATTCAAAATACTTATTTAAAATAACTGAAAAATCTCATTTTAAGGTTTTTTGGGTAATTAAAAAAAACTTAATCGCTTCATGTTCAATCCACTTAAATTTGCAAAAACTAATAAGCTAACTTAATTTCTTCATGTTGTCCCAACCAGTGGTGTAAAGTAACAAATTACAAATACCCAAATTACTGTGATTGTGTAGTTTCTCTCAGGAATTGTTATTTACTGAGTAGTTTTAAAAATGTGTACTTTTACTTTCCCTTGAGTACATCTGTAGTGCCTTATCGGTACCCACTACTTTCCTTTAACATGCACTCGCTACTTTATTTTTTCCGTGTCTATGGGGATTGGCTAAAATAATAAAATAATAATAATTTTGCATCATATTGAACAATTTCAAGACATGTTTGGAAAGCGTCCAAGAAGATGCCCAAAATCTTTACACGCAATGGCTGTTTAGACTGCATGTCACTGATGAGAAGATGGTCAAATAGTCTCAAACAATAACTAAATGCATTACAGAATGTTACGTTTACACTTGCCTGCACAAATTGCATGTAAATGCATCAGCTTTTCACAGCGTAATGCTCACTATTCTTGGGTACTTTTCAAAGGGCTACTTTTTACTCATACTTTGAGTAATATTTACAACAGATACTTGTACTCTACTTACACTACATTTTGGGGTAAGTAATGGTACTTTTACTTGAGTATGATTTTTCAGTACTCTTTCCAACACTGGTCCCAACACAAATCAATTGTGTGGAACCTAGCATTTTTTACAGTGTACACTGTAAAAAATGCAGGGTTCCACACAATTCCTTCCGATTAAGTTAACTTAGCAAATTTAAGTGGATTGAACATGAAACAATTAAGCTGCATTGTGTTGTTTTAACTTATTTTAAATAAGAAGTTTGAACAAACAGAGTGTAGGGCTGAAGTTTGGTCTATATAATGAAATGTGGCTGACTTACTTGATCTAGAGCTCCTGAAGGATGTTCATTGAGTAGAACACTATGGCTGTGGTCCACTGGGTTTGCAGGATGGGACCTGGAGGACAGAGAGGGGGGTTAGAGAACCATACCCTCCCTGTCATGCAGAACCATCCCGCTAGGGGAGGGAGGAGGTAAAGGAAGCTCAATCCAACCTGTAGATCAAGAACAAGCAAAAGAAAAAATAATAAGACTTGTCAAAATGAAGCACAAAACCATCCAAAGGGCAACTTTTGTACATCACTTTTAATGTGAATGCCTCTTGCGATTTGTTTAGGCAAAGTTTGTTTAGGGTTTCACATATAGTATTAGGCGTGGGCCAGTATGAGATTCTGACAGTATGATAAACTTGGATAAAAATATCACAGTTTCACGGTTTTGTGATTACTGCTGTAAAATATGTTGTTATTATTAAATGTCTGCCTAAAAAAACAACAACTTTTTCCCCCATTGAACACAATATATTTTATTTTGAGAAACATTTAAAATATTTTAAACTAAACAGTAAACTAAAATACTAAAATATTAAAATAAAACATCTGAATGAAACTTCTGTTATTCAAACTTCTGCTATCTTCATCAGTTTCAAAAACACAGATTTCTCTACAACTTGAAAAGACATCTTTGGATTTCTGTCTTTTCTGTGGAGATACAGTACTGCTGCCCTAATATACTAAATAATAGTTGTAAAAATATGTAAAAAAGAAAAAAAAAGAAATACCAGACCTATATTGCTATAAATATTGCTGAAATTTTGAAGAAGGGGACCGTCATTTTAGGCTGAAATAACCAGAAAAAATGTGAACATTGAATAGTCAAAAAAAAACCTCCACAGACAGTATTTTCACAGATACAGCATTTGACTGCTGGTTAACAAGTGGGAAAGGAATAAAATGGCAGTGAAAAATAATGATAACAATAGGCAAAATACGTGAAACAACATGACATAAAAACATAGAAGAGAAAAAATATATATATATTGATAAATGATACGTAAAAATGACGAACAAAAATCCCTGATATTGAATGACTTGGCCAAAATAATAAAAAAAAACATACATTGCTACACTAGGGAAAACTTTATAACTGACTTTTTAACATGCAAATACATTTTTTTCTGCAATTTTATCATAATCACAACTCATTTTCTAACTGTTATGAAATCTCTCTCTCTCTCTCTCAAGCTTTTTCACAAAGTTTCATGAAAAATCAAGAGGCTATTAAATGAGAAGAGAACTAATCTATTTTGAAGCAAGCTTCGGGTGCTAAGCTGTGATGAAATAGTGATTTTATATAGCGAGAAGATGAAATCAAAAACTTCCTGTTGTGCTAATTAAGAACACTTTACTTCACCTCATCATATGCGAGGTGAAGTAAAATGTTCTTAACCCAGGGCAGAGAGAACTGATGCTTTGAATAATGTGCGCTGATGCAGATTGCCATGAAGCTTCGGATAAGCGTTTGGTTTTTCCAGACCCTTACCAACAATACTGATTCTATAGAGCTATCTGAAGTTCAGGGTATCAATTTAAGTGCTAATCAGACCATATCTTTTTAAAGGTCCTGTAAAATTAAAATAACGTTTTTAGATGTTAGTATCAGTATGCTAGTCTTAAGGATATGTATAGCCAAAACAGTGACAAAATTCGCATGTAGACGATATTAGAATTCAAAGTTTGATGTTTAATGATTTAGTTTTTTATACTTTAGTTTCTCATTAAATCTTCTGACCAATCAAATGCAAATCCTTCAACATGCTACTCATTTAATGCGCTTGAGCTCAACCACTTTCACTGGCACAGCTGGGATAAATCAAAATGCTATTGGCTGTTATTTTAACGGGATAAGCTACTTTATGTCCCGCACTGTCTTCATTTTTCATTTGAGATTGCCAAAAATTTGAATTTAAAAAAAAAGTACATATCAATACACTACACGAAACCATTACATTTTACACGAGAATGAAGCTACCAATAGATTCAAAACAAAACAAAAAAACATTAATGAATGTCTTGTTTATCACTTTAATTGACAGCACACAACCTAGATGTTCACTACAAAGCCATGGTATTGAGGTACACTGGGCAAAAATAAGATAGTATTCAATACCAAAAAAATATTCATTCATTCATTCATTCATTTTCAACCGCTTATCCGGGGCCGGGTCGCGGGGGCAGCAGTTTTAGGAGAGAACCCCAGACTTCCCTCTCCCCAGACACTTCCTCCAGCTCCTCCGGGGGGATCCCGAGGCGTTCCCAGGCCAGCCGAGAGACATAGTCCCTCCAGCGTGTCCTGGGTCTTCCCCGAGGCCTCTTTCCGGTGGAACATCCCTGGAACACCTCCCTAGGTAGGCGTCCAGGAGGCATTCGAAACAGATGCCCGAGCCACCTCAGCTGACTTCTCTCGATGTGGAGGAGCAGTGGCTCTACTCCGAGCTCCTCTCGCATGACAGAGCTCCTCACCCTATCTATAAGGGTGCGCTCTGCCACCCTGCGAAGGAAACTCATTTCGGCCGCCTGTATCCGAGATCTTGTCCTTTCGGTCATGACCCAAAGCTCATGACCATAGGTGAGAGTAGGAACGTAGATTGACCGGTAAATCGAGAGCTTTGCCTTTCGGCTCAGCTCCTTTTTTACCACAACGGACCGGTACATCGACCGCATTACTGCTGCCGCTGCACCAATCCGCCTGTCAATCTGACGTTCCATCCTTTCTTCACTCGTGAACAAAACCCCAAGATACTTGAACTCCTCCACCAGGGGTAAGGACTTTCCTCCAACCTGGAGATGGCAAACCACCTTTTTCCGGTGGAGCACCATGGCCTCGGACTTGGAGGTGCTGATTCTCATCCCAGCTGCGTCACACTCGGCAGCAAACCGCCAACAGAACCACATCGTCTAGAAAAATATCTTGAGTTAAAATCCGTCTAAAAATATTGAAATTGTGTCATTTCACTCTTCACTTGTTCAAAACCTATTTGAGTTTCTTTTTTCTGTTGAACAAATATATATTTGTGAGTTGCACACTGAGTAAACAATTAAAGAAAACTAGAAAATCTCAGCTTTAAAAAGTCAGCATTATCAACTAAGTATTATGAAATGCAGAAAAAAACCTCTGTCTTCCTTTATGAAAGCATCAAATCGATGTCTGCATAATTGCTTGCTTTGTTTTTTAAAAAACAAGTGCTGGTTGTACCTGCAATTATGATTTGGTGTGTTATGATTTGGAAATGATATCAACCGCATTGGTAATTATGGACAAGTTATGATTAATGCAGTTGCATTCATTCTGCAAGCAAACGCAGACTAATGATGCAGCGTTTCAATCCTCAATGCAAGCAAACAGAACAATGAAAACACTGCTAAATATTGATTTATTCATTTTATTTTTAAATTGACAAACTCTTGTACACCAACAACAAACTTTTGAATTGCTACTCAGAAAACATTCCAAGGGACCACAAAAAGTAATGAAAAGAGTAATGAAAAGTACAACATTTTTTTAATTAAAAAGTAGATGTTAAAGCTGAACGTGAAATCTAGAAAAAGAGGTTGGTCTACACCATAAAAACTGCTGGGTTCCACACAATCGATTTGTGAAATGAAATTAATTGTAAACTTGCTATTAAGGAAACTTATTAGTTTTTACAAATTTAAGTGGATTGAACATAAAACAATTAAGTTTACAATGAAGTAACTCAAGAATTGCTTTGTTTTAGCTCATTTTAAATAAGTAGTTTGAACAAGCAACAGTTAGCATGAGTGCATGCTAAGAATGAAGAAAGGAATGGGACAGAACTACAAATAATACAGTTTGTAATTGAAACCCACACAAATTCCAAGCTTTTACAACTTTGTATACTAATTATGCCATTACGTCCTGATATGATTTTTTTTTTTATCTAACAAATATATATATATATTTTTTTTTTTGGAAAATGTTATCGCAAGAAATATCATTACTGCAATATTCAACAACAATATTGCATATTTTCCCAAAATCGTGCAGCCCTAGTTTTTAGTCATTCGTAGTGTTTTAAAGCCAAAACGTTTACAGCTTCCTTGACAGCTTTCCTTTTTTAAGCCTGAATTAGATTTAAGATAATAAGTATTACGGCTGAACGATATTGGAAAAGTGTAAACGTAACATTCTGTTATGCATTTAGTTATTGTTTGAGACTATTTGTCCATCTTTTCATCAGTGACATGCAGTCTAAACAGACATTGCGTGTAAAGATCTTCTTGGACACTTTCCAAACATATCTCAATATGATGTTCAATATGATGCAAAATTATTATTATTTTAGCCAATCCCCATAGACACGGAAAAAATAAAGTAGCGACTGCATTTTAAAGGAAAGTAGTGGGTACCGATAAGGCACTACAAATGTACTCAAGGGAAAGTAAAAGTACACATTTTTAAAACTACTCAGTAAATTTTATTTTTCTGCAATAAATATTGCGATATGAATACAGTTTCAGTGTTTGAATAGTTTGATTGGCTCTATTTGACGGTTTTCTGGGAGTCTAACTGTATCCAGGTACATAAATTGAATAATCACAATGTAAAAAAAATACTTTTTTTAGATATCTTTCTCCAGATATCTTAAAATTTAAGTCAAAATAAATAAGTCAAAATTAAGAGTTTTTCCTTAAAACAAGCAAAATTATCTCCCAATGGGGTGAGTAAAATACTCATATTTTTGCTTTGAAATGTAGATATTTGGACTAGAATCAAAACAGAATTGTGCATTTTTGCATAAATCGTATAAATAATTATATAATCTTTGTTACACCTCCAAACATCTTCATTTTTTTGTGGCCAAATATTGTAAACTCCCTCGAAACGCACAGACACGGGCCTAAAAACACATGCAAATGATAAACCTTAGATTAAACCTTACTCTATTATGGTTAAACTTAGCAGTGACTCAACATTGCATGTCCTATGTGACTATTGCAGGTGCACACATTGCGATATCGATGTTGAGACGATATATATTGTGCAGGCCTAATTAGTAAGTTTAATATTATAAATATTTTAGTATAATCTTTACACATACATGATTTTTTTTTTATTTATCAATAATGGAAGTTCTCTAGGAAGATGTTATATTTCAAGAAATATGGTATCGCAATATTCAACAACATAACATAATCTTCCCAATAATGCTGCAGCCAGGCTCTACTAACCTAAACAAAACAAAGAAGAACTTGATTCCAGCAACAAAATTAAATTTAATGGATCACTGTGAAATAAGAGAAGAACTACTTGGACCAGACCGCGTCTCATACACTAGGGTCTCACTTTAAGCGTATTATACAGAAAACCACTGCAATGCTGCCCTTTAGAAGTCAGTGAGAAAGCACACTATTAAAACCTATGAAACAAAATGCCCTGTTTTCATTCACAAAATCAAAGCACAAGTCTTAGTTTGAAAAAATACAAAAAAAAAAGAAAAGAAAAAGATCAGCTGTTCAATGAACAAACATATTGACTCAACTAATGTGTCCACAGCTTGTCTAGCACATAGGCTAACATCTCCATAATGATCTAACTGACATGTGCAGATGAAAACCGAACACTATTAACGTTGACTTAACATCTGTGTATAGACTGAAATGACTCTCAGGAAAGGTTCAAACTGGAAATATTACAATAATGTGTTATGGCAATAACCTCTGGAGAATCATAGTGTCTTAGGGCACAGAAGCAGATCTCACTAAATGTTTCCATGTGTATGCTTTGTTGTTAGAAGACGAGGGACATTGATCTGGACAATGTGCAACACAACAAAATGGAGTAATAACAAGCTAATAACTTCCTCATTGCTCATTCTTCAAGAACATCTGAATTTACAAAATGAAACAATCAAGATGGTAATAAAATCTCTTGTTTTCGCTCAGACTGTGGAGTGACTGGTGGAGTGGGACGTTTATAAAATTTAGACCAATAGCAAATGGAGACAAAAAAAGCTATTGTTATATGGACTCAATGAATGTAAATTTGTTTAAGTTTGATATATTTTAGATGCATAATATACAGCGCTCACTCAGCATAAATGAGTACACCCCCTTTTTATCCATTTCTCAGTGAATATAAGCAATACATTTGGTACATTTAAATAAAAGTATTTTATTAAACAAGCTCTTATTTTTAATGAATATAACTGGTCACTGAACATCTTTAGGAATAGGAAGAAAATACATTTAAAATCAAATGCAAAAGTTATTTAAAATAAATAAATAAACTACAAAATTTCAAATGATAAAATATTTTTCTCTGTCTACAATTATATTTTAATATTTTTAAATTAATTAAAATTATATATTTTTCCTATTTATTAAAATTTTTATTTTTCTCCCCAACGTTAATTTGGGTGCAAGTTTTTGTTAGATTAGTCCAAGATTAGTCTCTGGTACTCACCAATATAACGTATATATGAACAAATATATTTTTGCAAAGCATCCTATAAAAATATTAATTCAAAAAAAATATGTGAGGGGTGTTTATGCTGAGCACTGTATGTACAGTACAACTGTTCAATGACACCAAAATTTACATATAAGAATTGACATATATTCGTTCAGCTATGTCCCTTATTTATCAGGGATTGCCACAGCAGAATGAACCGCCAACTATTTCGACATATGTTTTACACTGTGGATGCCTTTACAGCCACAACTCAGTACGGGGAACCACCCATAAACTCTTACATTCACACACACACACTCATACACTATGGCCAATTTAGATCATTCAATTAACCTACACCGCATGTCTTTAGACTGTGGGGGAAACCGGAAGACCGGGAGGAAACCCACAAGATCACGGGGAGAAACTCCACACAGAAATGCCAACTGGCCCAGCCGGAACTCGAACCAGCGACCTTCTTGCTGTGCTAATCACTGAGCCATTGTGCCGCCACTGGTGTGTATTTTATTAATATACTTTTATTCATTTATTTGGTATTTTTGTTGATCTATAAATGTCATTTCTGCAATAATTCAATCTTGGTGTTGCTGTGCAAGAAATTAAATAGATCTTTATAGCTTATTCATGCATGTGCTTTACAGGTAACTAAGTGTTTTAAAAATAATGTAATGAAAAGAGGCGAAATGCTAAATATTTGGAAGAAGGTGTTGACTTTCAACCACTTTCCAGACTCCTAAAACAGCTGCTCAATGTTGACAAGTTCCCACAGCAGTCAGTCCCCTCAGGATTCTTCAATCTCAATACGTATTTGACCAATCTCTGCGTTATTTGCAAAGGCTTGGGACTTGTGTTTACTACCAGTCACATGTTGTCCAGACTACAATTTCCAAAGCCTACAAAATTATATATATATATATATATTCATTCATTCATTTTCTTTTCCGGCTTCGCCCTTTTATTATCTGGGGTCGCCACAGCGGAATGAACCGCCAACTTATCCAGCATATGTTTTACGCAGCGGATGCCCTTCCAGCTGCAACCCATCTCTGGGAAACATCCATACACACCCATTCACACTCATGCACTACGGACAATTTAGCTTACCCAATTCACCTATACCGCATGTCTTTGGACTTGTGGGGGAAACCGGAGCACCTGGAGGAAACCCATGCCAACAAAGGGAGAACATGCAAACTCCTCACAGAAACGGCAACTGACCCAGCCGAGGCTCGAACCAGCGATCAGCGACCTTCTTGCTGTGAGGCGAACGTGCTACCCACTGCGCCACTGTGAGGCCCCATATATATATATATATATATATGATCAGGAGTGTTAAATCATTCATTCATTCATTTTCTTTTCGGCTTAGTCCCTTTATTAATCTGGGGTCGCCACAGCGGAATGAACCGCCGAGTGTTAAATCAATAGCATGAAAATAAAACTTGTCAGGTGTTGTGTGGCGAAAATGTTTTTTGTTTTTTTACTTTACTGGCTAAAAAAAACTATATATTTTTAACTAAGTATTTATTCACAACAAAATATATTTACCTAAAATACTTAAGTAAAAAAGGATTTTTGTATTTTTATGAAGGTAAATTTAAAACTTTGTTTGCCTTCTGTGAAACTGATCATAACAAATCTGGTTTTTGATCAAAACAAGAATCTGCTAATGGGTTTCATATAGAAAATATTTTTTACTGAAATATATTTACTCTTGACATAAGCATAAACTGATGTAATTTTGAATCTGACTTCTAACTTATTCATTATTTAGGGATATCTAGTTGTTTAAATTAGGGAAAAACAATAATACTGAGGAACAAATCATTATTGCAGTGCATGCTAAATGTACTGCCAACACTATGAATTGAATATTTGTGTAATTTTGATAAATTATCATTTGTAAATGTCTATTGATGTAAGAATGCTTACATATTTGTACTGTTATGCGAGACAACTCTTTTCAGTTTAAAAGTCACTTTGTATGAAATATGTATTAGAAAAATGTATTCAACTTGACTATAGTGTAGTTTCATTATGAATCACTACAGAAAAAAATTAAATAAAACATCACTTAAGTCATTAAAAGCAAGTTAACACAATTTCATTTAGGAACAAACTAAAATCTTATAAATAATACATTGAGGCTTAATTACAATAGTTATTCAAATATACTGAATTTTTTAACAAAATAAAACATGTACTGAACTACGCAAATAAGTTTGCAGCATCACGGCAAACTTAATCTGAATTAAATGATGTGAATAAAGAATTTGAGAAGGTAACAAATTAAGCATGCAGCAGCATCATGGCAAGTATTCTAAATTAAATATGCAATTAATTTATTAATTAGAGAAAATTAACTACAATGACAACAATGACAAAATGAAAGCTGAATGAGAGAGTGCAAAGGGGTGACAAAAACGGAAAGGTTAATAAAAGCAATTAGAGAAAATTAAAAAAAGCATGCAAATAAGCAGCAAATAATCTAAATTAAGCAACCAAAAACAAAAGTGTGGGCAGGTGCTCGATTAAACCAAACAGTAGAAAAAGTAAAAAGAAAATTTGCACACTGCCACTTTAGCTCTCAGAAAGGATTTATGATAACAACGTTTTGACCTACATGGCCTTCATCAGGTTAAACAAGAAAACAGGAGAACTCAAGAAATAGTCAAGCTCTACACCTCAACCTGCAAACAATAATCACCCTAACCAACCAACAAGCCAGTAAACAAGAAAAAAATAATACAAAAATAATCTAGAAAAACCACAACAGAATACATATGTAAATATAAGACACGTACATAAACATACAATTTACAAAAAAAGATTTTAAATAATCTCAATTAAACATGCTATTGATTTATTAATTAGAGAAAATTAACTACCATTTTCAAGCTAAAAAAATAAAGTGCATGAATGTTTTATTTCACAACGTGACAGCTGAACTGAGAGAGTGCAAAAGGGTGTCAAAAAACAGCAAGGTTAATAAAAGCGAAGTCTGCGGCACATGACAAACTGATGTTTCGCTCACACTGAGCTTGTTACAACATCCTGTACTTCTGAACTTTAGGGGCAAGACTGTTCCTCCCACCTTCTCCTATCTGTAAATACAACTCCTGAGGCAAAGGAAGCAGCTAGCAGATTCTGCGCTCGCAGAAACGGTTGCCCCTCACCAAAACTTACAAGGAAAAGCGGAGTTTGCCATATCGTGCGGTTATCAAAGCACTTAGTAAAATAACCCTGAGTTGTTATTTTTGTGAATCTGATAACAAGACATTGGGATGCTGGAAGCAGGGTCTCCCTCTGGTCGTCCGTTCGCTTTCCTGACGCTCTCACTCGTTCATTTACTCATTGGCTCTGACGCTCTCCCTACCCCCACACATTCTCCCAGGCTGCTGCACAAGCTTTTTTTCCTTTTTTTTCCAAGAGAGATGTAGGTCAGCTCTGTGACGTCTGGGGAGGCACAGCTGAGCGCCCCTCTCTCTCCACGCTGCGGCAGAGAGACGCTCGCTCAACAACACGCATGCAGAGAAGGAAACTGCAGGAGCATGTCGCGCATTCTACTCATACTGCAAGCTTTATTTGGCTACTGATCAATTACTCTTTGAGTTGTGAGGCAATGTAAACAAAAACATTAGGGAGCTTTAGTAGACCACACTGCAACTGCTGACTTTTATGAAATAAACATATCAATTAACTGCCCACAGATTAATTTCAATATTAGCTGGATTTCATTCATCAAGCCAAGGAAAAAAAATTAAAACGACTTGTTATGAACAACCATATTTAAACGTTATAAAGAACGTTTATATTTTTGGGGACTTTTGGACATCTGCTTTTTTAGGTTAAGTTATAAGGCAGGTACAAACTACTGTTTAGTTGAAAACAGAAGATTCAAAAATCAGGAAGCCGTTTTTTTTTTTTTTTTTTTATCCCTTCTATGGCAGGTTCATGTAAGGGACATGCTTAAAATGAATATGTGCTGCTAGAATGTACAGAGGGGTGACAGGGAGCTGTGAATTCTGACCACAAACATATTTGGAGCCTTCGAAAAATACTAAAGCTTTTTCAGAATAACTTCCTATTATAGTTGTTATTATTATTAGTAGTAGTAATAGTAGTAGTAGTAGTTGTATTACATTTAGTAACAGTGTAATAATATAATAAATAATATGAAAGTTCATAATGAAGGTATTACTATCGCTACTATTACAACAATCATAATAATAATAATTATAACAATAACAACAACTACAACAATTTCTAGAAATGCTCAACTTCATGACATAATAATAATAATAATTATTACTATTATTATAAAGTTGAAAATTGTTAAAGAATCTTAACACTTTTATTTAACCCATTAAATAGTCAGATTGCAGTCTCTGTATTTACCTAAATTTCTAAATCAATTGATTGAGTTTAATAAAATATACTGAACAGCAAGTTACAACGTATACAGTTGAGGGGATTTTATACAAGTAATTAGATAATAATAACCAATAATAATTGATAAAATAATAACAAATACTCTTATTGAACTCAATGCAATTTTACCGAGAATAATAACAATAATAATAATAAGAAGAATAATAAAACATTACTGCATTTGTTTTTAATTAACAACAACAATAAATATTGTTTGAATATTGTTTTAAAAACACTTATATAAAAAACAATTCCGCACATTATCAAGCAATATTTACAACAATTACTACTGTATCTACAGTCAAAATAAGATTTGTGCTGCTTGTTCAAACTAGTTAAAATGAGCTTAACAATTCTTGAGATTATTTTGGGACAACTTAATTGTTTTATGTTCAATCCACTTCAATTTGTTAAGTTAACCTAATTGATTTATGTTGGGACAACATCAATGAATTATGTGGAACCCTGCATTTTTATAGTGTAGTTTGTTTTTTAAGTCAACTCTCACTATTGAATAGTGTCTTAATACTGGTTTAATATTAAGAAATTGGTTGTTTATTAGATTAAGGAAAAGTTGGCTTTATATTCACACATTCAGACTTTCTCCTTCATAACACAATTTCAGAAAAGCATTCCTTGCCAATTCTAAACAGGGAAATCATATTAGCAGCCAATGACTGTCAAAGTACAACATTGTTCACAGTCAATTAAATGCTAATGCTGTTTTGAAGTCCTACTTGTATGCCGAATATTCAAAGAAGCGTGGTAAACGATATAGGGACCGTTGTCACTGTTAAAAACAATAAACTAATGTGCTAACGAATGTACAAAGT
The DNA here is from genome assembly GCA_903798125.1 of Danio choprae. NCBI lineage: Eukaryota > Metazoa > Chordata > Actinopteri > Cypriniformes > Danionidae > Danio > Danio choprae. The sequence goes on along the minus strand of CAIGQW010015581.1, from coordinate 13,330,004 downwards.
TTACCTTAATGTTTATCATTACTAATAAAGTACATATTCTGCACAATCTTATTCTACATCCCAATCCCTACGCAAAACCTACGCCCAGCTATCACCTTAATAACTTATTATTAATAAGCAGCAAATCAGGAGTTTACTGAGGCAAAAGTTATAGCTTGGTTTATTAATAAAGAGAAAAGAGGGAGTGTGGCTATAAAACTAACTATCACAGTAATGACCGCTGAAAACAACAACTGTTGAACACAGTTGAAACTCGAAAGCATTTCTCTTGATTACGTAAATGCATGCGCTTGCGTTTTCACACCTGCAGCCACGACCTGACATTGTCAAAACTGAGATCTCACGGATCACAATGCTAAATCCCTTCACATGACATGAGCGTGCTCCTCAATCCAATGCACTAAGAAAAATCAGCACCACGAGCACATGCACACAATCCAAAATCCCGTGCTCTCACTACACGGACCTACACTTCACTCTACGGAAGACAGAAACGATTGCGTGCATGTTTCCAAGTCGCATGTTTTCCACTTGCGTGTAAAACTAAAGCATGTTTCGTAGCGATTTGTTTATGCACACAGCAAGGAACCTCAAGCTGGTTCAAGCCCTGCCACACGATCTGCTCCCTGGGCATCAATAAAATACACAACACGAATGCTTTTGAGTTACCTGTTCAGTCCGATCTCCTCTTACAGATGCTCTCTGAACTTTGAGAAGGCTGGAGGATGTTGTTTGCTGGCTAATACTGCCAGATGGAGCGATTAGTTATGCATTCAGTCAGATGCAAACATTTCTGCAAGCCCAGCGCCAGCGGCTGAGCTTGCATATGAGAGGTAAGTCGAGAAATGCGCAGTTCATCTTATTCTGGTAGAATAATTCCGTTAGTGTGGTGCTGTGGTGTCCGTTAAAACCTTCGGTTGAAGGCTGGCTAAGCTAACGAGGTTAGCAGGCTAATTTCAGCAGCTATTTTAAATCCAGGACGCAGTTTCTTTTCGTTAAACTCCGGGTATTTGCTATCGTGAATGCACTCTCCTGACGATGAGCCACTTCTTTAGTCGCTCGCGGTGCTGCAGTGCCGCTGTCATCCACGTCAAATGGTCATTTGTGTTTAATTCTCGCGTTGATCTCTCGTCACCGCCATTTTCATCCTCGAACTACACAAACAAACAGGAGGATCGCTCACGTCACGCAGAAGGTGCGCGACTGCACTGATCTCTATGGCATAGTTTGACGGGGTTGCTCGGCGACTCATGATTTAGGGATCTGATTGGCTGCGCAGGTTTGTGTGTTGTTGAAGAATCGCTGGGTTGCGTAGTGAACGGACGTTCAATGAAACTATCCATTTCTCCAGTGTAGTGTAGAGAGCGCAGAGGCCCGTATGGGTGAATGGTTGAATGAACGTGTCTTAAGTTGATTTTGCTATAAACTTCACTGGACGGTTTGTTTGTATAATTACTCTATGATTTTGCTTAAGGTTGAATTATATCGTGGCAGGACAGGTAGTAATGTTTTTATTGTGTTTACCCACGTGGTGAACTTCTGTCAGACACAGAAGGAGGAGGTAAAACCAGTCGAAAAGTACAAGACCTAGACTTATATTCTTATATTTCACTTAGTTTCAGTTGAAAGCTTAGATCACGTCATAAAAATGTAGATGCCTTTGTCTAAACTAATAAAACCACCACTGAATTACTTAATTCTTTCTAAAAAAAAAATTGCGGTCGTGAAGGCCTGCATATTGTTCTTTCTGAGACTAATTACTCACTGTAACGTTACATCCTTACGGTTTTTTTCATAATGATACTTTATCTTTTCTAGAGGCTTGGTTTTCTAAATAACAATCCGAACAATCCCATTGAGACTAACAGCATACACTAAACATGTTAGCAGTGTGCAAGAACACGCTAAATATATCAGAAACACAAAACCTGCTAGCAACCAGTTACACGGTGACAGTACATTAATATGCTAACTTGCAAAACATTGTATCAACATGGTAGGATACTGTTAAAACAATAAAAATGCTAATATTTGTTAATGATATATTTATAAACGTAACGTAAACATACAGACTGTTATAAACATAATGGCAGTAATAGCAGTAATATGTTAACCATGTCAACGTAAAAAAACAAATACGCGCTGCTCACACGCCGCTCATGCGTAACAGCTTTTTATGCGGAGGTGTCGCAGCACGCAGCGAATTTTGCAAGTCGACGAAATTAAAGTTTAATTAATATGATTGTGATCTTATTTTGACTAACAGTTTCTCCGGATAGATTTTTTTAAATGAAGAAAAAGAGAGGGTGGAGGGATGATGACTCGGGAGGTAAGACTTAATAAACCTAATTCTCGGCCATGAGTCGGGTCTAAGACAACTGATACTTCTATAAAACGTGTGTTTTTATTGAATTTAATTGTAATTAAATTAATATTTATGCCAAATATTACTTAAACGATTTTAGCATATTACTCCAGTTGTGTCTTTACATTGTTTTCCAGTTACATTTAGGATTGGTTTCTATTATTTATGTATAATAATAATTGTATAATAATTATATTAATACTTGTATTTATTCATAATAAATCTTTATTTGTATATATATATTTATTCATTCATTTTCCTTCGGCTTAGTCCCTTTATTCATCAGTGGTCGAATGAACCACCAACTTATCCAGCATGTGTTTTACACAGTGGATACCCTTCCAGCTGCAACCCAGTACAGGGAAACATCCACACACTGTTAAATTCATCCACATACACTACGGACAATTTAGCTTACCCAATTCACCTATACCGCATGTCTTTGGACTTGTGGGGGAAACCGGAGCACCCGGAGGAAACCCACGCAAACATGGGGAGAACATGTAAACTCCACACAGAAATGCCAACTGACCAGGCCGTATATAAATATATAATGCATATTTAAATTAAGAAATGTAAGAATTGACAGCCTGCAGAAGGTAAAACATATAATTTGTCACATAACTTCGTAAAGATATATAACCTATGTGTGTGTGTTTGTTAAAATGTGAAGCTAATTGTCGGTGAAGTAGTAGATCACATGGTGGTGAGCCCGATACCAGTGCGTGAAACGTAATAGACACTCCGGAGCGAAAGGCGGCAGTATTACACAATAAAAGCGAAAACAAAACGTCATCTTTGTGCGACGAGAAGTTGTCACAGCGAACGTGATGGCAGAAGCTGGGTGCGTATTTGGCTTGTTTTAAATCTTAAACAATCTGTGACGAAGAGCCAAACTGTTATTATATTCTTTTCGTTTTCGGTGTCCGTATAATGTGTATGGGTTTTTGGGTACAAATATTTATCGGGATGACACGATGGAAATCAGAATGCGGGGAGGATTCGTTAAAGCTTGTTTTCACATGGATCGACTCTAGTCTGTCTGCACCGACATGTTTACTGTGTTTTTTAATTTTATTTTTAGTTTGGATCTTAAGAACTGCCGGACTGTACTGTCATATGTGGATGCTTACAATTATCGTCCTGTCAAGGATTTCCTTTTAATGTATTTTTTGCTGTAGTTTTGGAGTTCGATGGCAGGGCAACTTCTACAGATGGTGGCATACTCAACTGTTTTTGGATTTAGACATATTTTGAAATAAGAGCAATTCCAGCGTCATGGATGTGACATTTGCAGTTAAAAACATAAATACACAGAGAAAGTATATGTTAACATTACATTGAAACATCGGTTTACATTTTCCAAAACAACGAACCATAGCTTTATGGGATCAGAAAATTATCAATCTGTATACATTTTTTATATTTGAAATGAGGAAAATAAACATGTTATGGATGTGACCTCAGATGTGTGCGAGTTTACAGTATGCAACATACTTTGTAGAAATTCTGTAAATTAATCTGCACAACCCAAAAGAAACAATGCTAATCAAAAAGATAAGTTGTCGCACTGTAGAACAAAAAATTTATTTTACAGTTTTGCATTTATAAGGAAAAAGCTTTGTTATGGATGTGACATGTGAAACTGCCGCTTTGTGACTTTGGTAAATCAAATATAATTGTTTGAGAACATTAACAGACAGCAAACATTGGTTGACATTTGTATGGAGTTGCTCAGAAATAAAATTTACAAACTGAACTCGCACACTAATTATAACAACCAGAGAGATTGCCCAACGATAAACAAACTGATGTACCCACAATAATAACAGTGTAATAAAACTCTTTCTGGTGATTTCACTTGTGTAATCATAGTAAAAGTCAAAATGATGCAACCATATCACGGTCAGTTAACTTGTTTACAAGAAACTTGTAGTTTGGAGGGGGAAAATAATGTACTTTTAGCTTATTTTCATTAGCCTTGTAGCATTTTATATTAGTTCTATGACCAAAAGCATTTTTAATAGCAGCAAATGGTACAATAATAGCACATGATGTTATCTTCAGTGATATGCAATTTGTCGTGTGTTTATGTATTTAACAAATAAAACCAGTAGACAGAAATTTAAAGTGTTGTTTATCAACAGATATGTGGTTGCATTGCTGAATTCAAATATTTGTAATACATTTTTTGCAGCTTCTTGCAGCCCATTCCTATAAAATAAAGAGCATTGTTTGTTGATTTCTCTTTACAGATTCCGTCGTTATATTAATCTTTATAAAAATATTCTTAAACTTATTATGAACAAAACAATACTTGGTTGAAGTCATTAAGGTGATGAAATGCATAATTAGGTCTTATAAAGTTTGTATAAAACTGTTGATCTCTTTTGTTCAGGACTGAGAAAGTGATAAAGCTTGTTCCTGAGAATCTTCTCAAGAAACGCAAAGCGTACCAGGCTATCAAAGCCACTCAAGCTAAACTTGCTTTACAGCAGAAGAGAAGGGTGAGAATTCTTGTATGTTGTTAATAGTCCAATAATTGCTTCAGAAACAAACTAATAAACTATCTACCTCATCAGGTCCAAAAAGGAATCCCCTTCAAGTTTAAGCGCTTGGAGGAGTTTTTGCAAAACAGTAGGAGAAAGCATCGAGATGAGACCAGGCTCGCAAGACTCAAAAACAGACCTCCACCACCCATGCCACCAGCCAAGAACAGCCTGGTGTTTGCTGTCCGCATTAGAGAGTAATTTGCACTCATGTCTCATTCATGTTGACATTGAAGCAGTCCTATTATGCCATTGCACTTTTAACTTCCTTTGGAGCCTAATGTGGCTGTTTGACCATGAAAAAAGTTACAAAGCACAATTTCTGGACTCCCTCAAATACCTCGATTGTAGTCCAAAATGGGAATAATTTTCACCCTAGGCAAGCCCATTGAGGTGACACAATCTGGCAGCACCTTAGACTTAAGTTGCATCTTATAAAATGAGCATAATAGGACCACTTCGAAGCATTGATTCATCCAAAAATTACATCATAATCGACTCACCTTTTGGTTATTTTCAACCTGAGAGGACAACATAAAAAATAAAGAGTGTTTTCACGGTGCGGCATCAGTTGGCCATATTGGAGAACAAAACATAAACAATGCCACTGAAGGAAACTTGACTAATTTGCTGATTACTGCTGTTGAAATTAGTTATTGTCATGTTTTGACCTGTACTAATTGGTTGGAGCAGAAGGAGTACTGGAGAGTACTAAAGACTGCCAAAAGTGAACAAATCAAGCAGAAGAAAGCCTTTTAAATTAAGTTTGACTAAATATTACACATTGTCCTGCTTACCAAGTTTTTTGTATGATTTAGCAGTGTACACTAATTTTTCAATGGTTCAGACAGCATAAAAGTGCAGAAAAAAGGGGCTAGGGTGCAGTCCATGCTGTTGTTTACATCTGAGTGTCTCCATCATGACTGCACATATGGGTAACTGGTGAAATAATGATGTGAGAAACACTTAATATTTTTAAACGGTTAAAACTAAAAGATATTTTTTTGTGATCTACAGACAGTAGAAAGTTATGTTTTAAATAACTTAACAGTATGTGATGAAATATTTTTTATTTACCATCCTTTAAGATTTATTACCTGTGTTTTTAGGGGTTAATTTTGTTTTATAATTTCTTGTAGGATCAAAGGTGTGAGCCCTAAAGTAATGAACGTCATTCAGATGCTGAGACTCAGGAAGATCTTCAGTGGCACCTTTATCAAAGTCAGCAAGCATTCTATAAACATGCTTAAGACTGTGGAACCCTATGTTGCATGGGGGTGAGTGATTCTATAGCAAAATGTTATTATATTTTTATTTATTTCAAGACTGAAGGCTGGAATGCACTATGTATCAGACTCTTGCAGACTTGGTTGTAAATGGTTACAGTAAAAACAGGGCATCATTCTTTTTCAGCCATTAGTAGGCTTTTAAATGCATCTCTTGTAATCATGTTAAATATTTCTCTGCAAGTGGATGTTGTGTTTCAGGTTATCTTAGATCAGATGAGAGTATCAACATTTTGTGTGAGCGACTGGTCGTAGAATCACACCTGCTGCTTTAAACTGCAAAAAAACGGCCTGAATGGCTTGTAGAAAATTAGCAAACATCAGAAGTGCAGTGTGTGCTTTTAGACTAGGTATAGTGAGGTAAACGACATGT
>CAIGQW010015581.1:13284066-13304008 GCA_903798125.1 Danio choprae | reverse complement strand
ACTTTAGCATTCTTTAGCCAGGTTTCCAGTTCCATCACCCTGTGTTAATGCACATTTGGAAGTTTTGCATGAGAAACGAGAGATTATGCCCGCTTGAGGTGGTTTTGGACATGTGTTAAAAATCCTTAAAGCAAACAATGGGGAAAGGAAACACATTTGCTGAATAAACTCTGACGTAGCAAACATTTGACTAATCAGCTCTATCCTGTGTCTTGTTTATTGTTGGTTACTAGGTTACCAATACTACAGTCAGACACTCTAACAGCTTGATGGAAACGCACCTAATTTGTATTTTTGCTTTTTATGTAAACCTTAAAATTGCTTCACTTTGGGATAATGCCATTATGTGTTCATGATGACAGACAGTTGATGACATTTCTATCTACATGCATTTTTTCAAGTAATCTGTGTCCTTTTGAATTGAAGTCTTATAGGCTTGGAAAAAACATTAGGTTTCGTAAATGGAGAAAGAAATTAGGTTTATTTAGCATCTTTACATGTAGTCCAGTTCAAATAGCTAAACCTTGGAGTGGTGAAACACTGACTTCCAGACATTGTTAATCATGTTGGTTGGCCCTTTGGCACGCTGTGTGCTTGATTATTTTAAGTAGCTTAGCAACTTTTCACTAACTAATTCACCAGTACTATAATCCTTGTCGTAACTTGTTCTGTTCTGTCCATTGTCATTGTCCTGTTTTATTTCCTGTTTTTTGAATTCCAGCTATAGGGAGAGATTATTAAGAGTTGACACATGACTCCAGAAATCTCTTGAGGTTAAGTTGAATTTTGGCCAATTGATTTGTTAATATATCAAATAATTAACTTTCATTATTAATTAAATTATTTTTACTTGAGTTATTTTCTTTTTATTGCGTTATTTTTGTATAACTTGAGTTATGGGCAGCTCATTGGATAGCGCTGTCGCCTCACAGCAAGAAGGTCACTGGTTCGAACCTCTGCTGGGTCAGTTGGCATTTCTGTGTGGAGTCTGCATGTTCTCCCTGTGTTCGCATGAGTTTCCTCATGGTGCTCTGGTTTCCCCCACTAGTCCAAAGACATGCGCTATAGGTGAATTGGTAAGCTAAATTGACCGTAGTGTCTGTATGTAAATGAGAGTGTATGGGTGTTTCCCAGTGATGGGTTGCAGCTGGCAGTTCAATCCGCTGTGGCGGATGTTTCCCAGTACTGGGTTACGGATGGAAGGGCATCCGCTGCGTAAAACATATGCTGGAATAGTTGGCGGTTCATTCTGCTGTGGCAAGCCCTGATAAATGAATCGGGAGTCAGTTCTCATACCATAAAGCAACCCATGCTGAACCAGCACAAATAACGGAGCAGTCAATCTGTTATATAATTGAACAGTTAAAACAGCTGATATTTGCTATGTGAGGGCACACTGTGATGTACAGTGGGTTCTGAAGCCGCTGCTGCTTGTGAGTCATAATCTGTTTAATAGTCATGCAGGAGCGCAGGGCTTGATCATAGAGGCTAAACCCAATCAAACAGACACTTCTGCGCCTTTATCCCACTGTTTGAACATCAAAAGCCTTGTGACCATAGAAAGGATTCAGGTTTGTTCATTTTTGGCAATTTAAAGGCACAATATGTATGCTATTTTTTCCATTAAATATCCAAACACCACTAGAACAGTGATATATTTTGCAGACTTATATACTGACATTATCCCAAATGTTTGGAAAAATGTTCAAATCCAGAGATATTAACAATTTTAATTAGTGACATGAACGTGCCATTGTGTGGCCGTGCTAATGACATCATACAGTAGGGTTGTACGATATTGGAAAAGCCTGACATTGCAATATTTTACTTTTCTGCAATATACAGTGCTCAACATAAATGAGTACACCCTATTTTGAAAATACATTTTTTAATCCATTTTCCAGTGAATATTGGTAATATTTTTTGGTGCATTTGAACAGATTTATTAAAAAGATATTAAAATAATATTTTAGTCACCGAACATCTTTAGAAATAGAAAGGTAATACATTTAAATTCATGCAAAATATTGGAAAGAAATAAAAAACTAAATTTTATATATTTTTTGTTTTTCTTGAATTAAAAAAAAACATTTTTTTATTTTATTTAATATTTTAACCTAACATATAAATTTGGGTGTACTAATTTTGGACCATTATCATAAGTCTTTTTTGTTAGATTAGTTCCAGATTTGGCTTTAGTACTGACTAATCTAATGTATATGCACAAATACAATATTGTAAAGCTTCCTGTAGAAAATATACATTCAAATGAGGGATTTGTGAGGGGTGTACTGCTATATGTTGGGCACTGTATGTGCGATTTGAATACAATTTCACTAGATGGCTTGAATAGCTCTGTTTGGGAAGAATTTATTCATTTACATTAATTGGGATGATTCTGTAGGGGACTGAATCATGCATGAAATATAATAAACTGATGACTTTGTGGCTTTCTGTTGAGTCTAACAGTATTCAGGTGTAGTACAGATTTTGAATAATCAAATGTAAAATACTGTACAGTCTTCATAAATTATTAATCAAAATGAATCTTTATTAAATTTCCAAACATTAATGCTTTAAATGCTCTTGAAATGCACAGTTACAGGCCTTTCACAAAGGAAAAACGTCATGTGGCTGCAGTATCACAAACAAATGATCAAAATGCCACTAATTTACTGAAATAAATAGAATTTCGGGATAATCCCGTGTAGCTCTTTGATGAGGAGGTGAACTCTTCCTCATCTCTGTGCAATGGATTGGATGGACACAATAGTTCCTGTTTATTTTTCTTTTTTTGAAGAAGATACAGGAGAACAAAAGCATAATTTCGCTTGAATTGAATTACTGAATTATTTAACTCATTCATTCATTCATTCTCATTTCGGCTTAGCCCCTTTATTAATCTGGGGTCGCCACAGCGGAATAAACCGCCAACCTATCCAGCATATGTTTTACGCAGCGGATGCCCTTCCAGCTGCAACCCATCTCTGGGAAACATCCATACACACCCATTCACACTCATGCACTACGGACAATTTAGCTTACCCAATTCACCTATACCGCATGTCTTTGGACTTGTGGGGGAAACCGGAGCACCCGGAGGAAACCCACGCCAACACAGGGAGAACATGCAAACTCCAAACAGAAAGGCCAACTGACCCAGCCGAGGCTCGAACCAGCGATCAGCGACCTTCTTGTTGTGAGGCGAACGTGCTACCCACTGCGCCACTGTGAGGCCCTGAATTATTTAACTATATATATATATATATATATATATATATATATATTTTTTTTTTTTTTCCCTTCGCAACAGATTAATTAATATGAATCAGACTCGATGTGCATGATGAGTTTTTAGGATCCGAATACGAAAATTCTGCAGTCATTGTGCAGCAGTGGTCTTTATTTTGCTTCATAATATGTTCTGAATACTTTAGCTCATCCATGAACATCATTTTTGCTGCAGTCCCGTAGGATGTAATGAAGATGACGATTCCCACAGAGCAAATCCTCCAGTGTTAAATTAACACTCAATCTAATTTGCTGTGCATGATTCCACACTCAGTCACAGCATCATCAATATAGGGCTTGCTTGTTGCACTGTAAAAAGCGATTTAGTTACCTTATTTTAAACAAGTGAGTAAACACCTTGTAAACAAGTTGATTTTACTTAGGAAAAAAAATCAGTAAACCCATTAACTTTTATAATTAGGCACATAGTTTAATAATTATATGGCATTTTGTGCTCTTGTCTTGACTCCCGCCATTAGTATGTATTTTAACCTTAGGTCTGGTCTAGCCAATAGCAAAACATCAACTCCTGGAGAGGTGGGGATAAATATAGTAAGGCACAGTCTGATTGGTCAAATTTAGATAAACAACCAATGCATACGGCTCAGTGGTTAGCACTGTCGCCTCACAGCAAAAAGGTTGCTGGTTCGAGTCCCGGCTAGGCCAGGAGCCATTTCTGTGTGGAGTTTGCATGTTCTCCCTGTGTTGGCTGGGTTTCCTCCGGGTGCTCCGGTTTCCCACACAGTCCAAAGACATGCACTATAGGTGAATTGAATGAACTAAATTGACCGTAGTGTATGAGTGTTTGTGTTTGTTTCCCAGTACTGGTTTGCAGCTGGAAGGGCATCCGCTGTGTAAAACATATGCCGGAATAGTTGGCGGTTTGTTCCGCTGTGGCGACCTCTGAAATAGAGACTAAGCCTAAGGAAAATGAATGAATGAATGAACCAATGCATACAATTAATGTAATTTATCACACCTGTCTGCAATAAGAAACCATTATCGCGATTACGATAATTTTGCGAATTATTGTGCATTTATAAAAAAATTTTCATCATAGGTTTAGTTTTTTCTTTTTTTTTTCTTTAAGAACTGAGCTAAAAAAGAAACTCCAGTAAGTTGCACATAATTCATTTTACAAAATGTTCATACGACAAATGTTGGACTGTGTGTCCTTGAATTTTATTCACTGTTCTGCAGATAAGAACCAGTTTGTCCTTTTTTACCTTCAGGGAAAGATTGTATTGGTGTGAAACTGTATTTTCCAACCCAAACAGCTCTTGTGCGGTGTTGTTATCTGAGTTGTCACGAGCATTCTAGGTCAGAGTCTTTTACTGTTGGCCTTATTGTGCCACGTGTAAGACTTATCTTTTAACAAACTAGCCAACACAACAGCTTTGATCACACAAAAATGAGTCTCCAATCGAACTGCTTGAGATGTGTGAATATGCTGCAAACAAGTGCCTATCAAAACCTATAAAATGATAAAATCACCCTGTTATCGTTTTGGCCATTTGCTTCATATTTTTCTGGCATATGTCAGTGCATTTAAATGCTCTTGACTAAAAAAAAAAAAAGAAAAGAAAAAGGTTTTTGCCATGGTTGCATCTTAGAACCACTTTTTTAGGATGTATTGTTCCATTGGACAGAACAGGATTGTGGCTCCATATGCCAGTAATTTACAGATATTGCAGTTGTAGTCAGTAAATGAGTTAACAAACTCACACAATTGCATCAAAGTTTAGTGCAATGTTTGACCTATGACCATTTTACAGGGTGTTATATTGTATAACTACTAAATGTTAGCAGATTAAAATCACCTTTGGGATGTTTCGAACATTGTTTTTTGTTGTTGTTGTGAAATATTATTAGAATAATTAGACATTTGTTTAAAAAAAATCACATGTATGAATTATGATTTATAGTTATGTGCTATAAAATATATCTTTTTGCTATATTCTGCGAACTACTGATTACATTTTAGCCAAATGTAAAATAAAAATGTTGCTTTTAGAGCAGTTTTTTTGTGCCATGTTTTCAGACGTGCATATTATTTTTAATTTCTTTTTACTTTGTTTTAAATTCCTGACTTAAAACAGATTTTTCAGCAAGCATCATCATTATCATTTGTATTTACTTTCAAAGCAGCTTTTATTTGACATCTTTTCTATCACTTTAGTGTAGTGTATATAGTTTATAGTTTCTTGAATGAAATCTTCTGCTGTATAATTGAATAATTTATGAAAGAAATGAATAATTGTTTGTCCTCGGCACTAAATACGCTAAAGTGCTTTTTGTGAAAATGGATGAATCCTGCTGCATGTCAGAATATGCTAGAATAGTTGTTTGTAAGATGGTTTGAATGGACAGTAGCTCCTGAGGCACAATATTAAATTAAAAAGAGATTTCTAAGTCACATGTTGACTCATTAAATAAGCTGTGTTATGTCTCACAAGACCATTGCTTGGTAGTCAGTTGTGATTGATTCATAAATAGGATGTTTCCTCTGGTCTAATTATTTAATTAGATTATTTTTATATAAAGAGTAAAAATGTTTATTTCATTTGGCCAATTAAGAATATTATAAGTTCTTGAATATGGAATAAGGCCATATAGACTTATATAATTTCATTTATTATTTATTTAACAGCATATGTGGAGATTTTTTTAATTGGCATACCATGTAGAAACCAAAAGAATCTGTTTAATGTTTAGCACAGATGCGGTTCCTTCTGGGTTTTTTATTAAACCATTGTTGATGTGTTTCATGTTGAACAGAATCACTAAAAGCATACTGTGTCTTAAGGCCTCCTGCCAGCAGATCAGGAAACACTAAGTAGAGCTTTATTCAGACAATGTTGAGCCAGCCGTGCTTTCAGCATTAAATTTATTGACATTTCTAGCTTTACAGCTGCAGTTGTGGAATTAAAACCCCCCAAAAATGGCCAATTGTGGCAATCATGCATTGGGTATACTTAACAAAGCATAATATAAGTTCATGTGCATTTATGGTAAGAATGCGTTATATTTAACGTCTTCAATATAATCATTTTAGTTTAAACCCTTTATAGGGCACTCCTCGAAATATGAATTGGATAATGCCTGGAGTATTACTGTGGGTTATTACAATATTTTTTAACTCTTGATGACTTGAAATATATATTGTAATCAAAGTCAATATAGTTACTTCACTCGATAAAGGGTTAACATTGTACGAGCTAACATTATTGAGTATAATGCTCACATTGTTTAATTTTTTTATATTACTAAATTTATATTACTTGTTATATTACTATGGCTCTCATCGTGTTATTGTATAATGATGAAAAAAAAATACAAATTTCATTGACTAGAATATCATTTCAGAACATAATTACTGTTATTATTGAATAAAAGAAATAAAATGGTGCTCGATCTTACTACAAACAATTTGTTATGTTTGTCAAATGTCAAATATTTGGTCATGATGCCACTTGAAACTCATACTGAAAACAACTTCTTTCTGGTGACGTGTGCCAGACTTCTCCAATCATTTAGTCTGCTTAAATCCGGCTTCTGTCTTACAGCCGACTGCAACCTTACAATAGGGCATTTTAAAAAGCTTGCTACCTGCAATTCGCAATAAGATGATTCACAATGGGAGCCTTAACACAAACAAATCATGTGCTGTATTTGTCCAACCAATGACACTGAGTTAACTAGTTGGGTTTAGGATTGTACACTATTGTATATCAGTGTATAAATACTCCCAGTATTGATTGTTAACCGTTGGTAAATTAAGAGTGGTGTGAAACGTGAAGCAAATTAAGCCAGGATTCTATAATGATTTAGAGTTAACTTCTTCAAGTGTAAAAAGACCTAGTGATATAAACTGAACAACATAGTCCAAACAACCGATGCATAGAACCAAGTTCTGCTCACATTTTTATAATATCAGATACACCATTAAAATGTCATCAGTTCAGTCTGATGTAGTCTTGTCAAAAATATTGATACTGAAATATTTATAAGGATACAATCTTGCTTTTGGTTAGTACAATACTGGCTTTGCTCTTTCGCACTCTCTCTTTTCACCAGCGGGGAGATAAATAATATTAATATTTTAACACGTTTGTTTTAATCAGAAAACAAGAAGAACTTGCACTAATTTAGTTTTTTTTGTTATTGCCTTTTGGATTTAAGGACTGCTGACTTATCTGGTATAAGCATTATATAGTTTAGTTTTTCCTTTTTACTTAATTTGCATACTTTGATTGTTGTGGAATTTGTTCTCCATGGTATCAAAGATGGTATCGAATATCAATATTTTTCAAGGTATCGTTTCGAAGTTACAAATTCCAGTATTGTGACAACACTAGTCTAAAGAAAACATGCAAAATGCACTTTTATGTGTTTCTTTTGTCACGCTTAATCAGTTTGTGCTTTTTGAATACAATATATAGTTTTAAAGGGTGTTTTCTGTTATGGAGTGATAATCAAAATCCCCTTTGACTCTAATATGTAAAACAATGAAACAATTTTAAACCTGATTTCATCCAATTTTCTGATCTTTGTGATAAAAAAGTGAATGCAGATTAGAGCATGTTTAATGAAATAATGTTTTATTCGCATAAACGTAACATTTACCCCCTTTTCACTTGCAGTATCTTGGCTTTATTTTTTACAGCACGTCACCTGCAGTCCTCGGTAACGATGACCTAATGGACCACTATCCACTGACCCTTCACTGACCATCCAGGGGCCTCATTGCCCCGTATTTTCCTCAGCATGGGGGACACTGTCCAAATGCACTTCAGCACGGTGGATTATGTGATTTTCGTCGTGCTGTTAGTGGCATCCGCAGGAATCGGCCTTTACTATGCCTTCTCAGGGGGTCGGCAGAGGACCACACAGGAGTTCCTGCTGGCAGACCGGAGCATGCGCTGCCTTCCCGTATCACTTTCACTGCTAGCCACCTTTCAGTCAGCCGTGGCCATCCTGGGCGCCCCGTCTGAGATCTACACCTATGGCACACAGTACTGGTTCCTGGGCTGCTCCTACTTCCTGGGCCTGCTCATTCCTGCACACATTTTCATCCCAGTTTTCTATCGCCTTCGCCTCAGCAGCGCATATCAGGTAGTGCCTTTTTAATAAAATAAAGTCCAGCATAATCCTAAAATTTTGACAGCAGCATTCACTTTAGATTTAATTATAATAAACTTTTTAAAAAGTGTTTAAAGTTGTGCTATTTAAAGGTGCCATTGAAAGAAAATATGAATTTGAATTTGTGAAATACCTAGGCATAGCTGAATACTAAGAGTTAAATGGAAATTACATACTGGGAGCTTGAAACACTATTGTTTCTGAGGTCTCATGTCAATCCTGTGAGTTTAAAATCCTGGTAAAAAAACAAACTGCTAAATCAGAACAAAACACAAACTCTGACGGTCTACATGGGATCATTAATATGCATGTCCCAGTCTGTGTTTGACTGGCCATGACGTTTCCTAATGACTTTATTTCTTCCACCTTACTTTTAAGTATATCTAAGCTTGTATTAAACATACTATGCATATGAGACTCTTATTTTGAAAATGGGAGAAGCAGGAAGACTAAAAAGGAGCAGTTTTGTGAAGCAGGTAGTCATGCATGACAACGGGGTGTTCATCAGAATGCAAAATGTGGGATATAACGATTATACATTTATCCAGCACCACCCCAAAGAGGCTGTTTAAATGTATCTTTTGTTTAATGTGTATATTGTGAAATTTGCACAGTTTGTTTGGAATGAGGCAGCAAACACACATAATCTGCTGAGTATAAGTGTTTAATGCACATTTATGCATCATATCAAAGCCCTAAGCTATTACTTGGATGTTTCCAAGCTGACATGAGCTGCATAGCATCAGTGCAGAGCTCATTAATATTCATGACTGTTCCAAATATGGGCAAAACGGTGCTTTTTATTCTAGGGGCAATTCCTGTGGTCATAAATGAGCATATAAAACTGTTTAACATATTGAATCAACACACTCTATGGCACCTTTTAATATTGTTGAGTAAACTGTTTAATACAAAGTAAACTGGATCAGCATTTATATGAAACAGAATTAGTAAGAAAGTCTTCGCTGTCACTTTTGATCATTGTACTGCCTATTTGGTAAGTAAATGACTGATTAATTTAAAAATATGTGAAACAGAAAATGTGAATTACATGTTTATTTAAGTTTTGGCAGTTTTTGATGCAATGAAAAGCTAAGCAGGCAAGATTACTGACCCATAATGATTTTTTTTTTAAATCAGTCCCCCAACTGTAAATATAAAGACTCTGTGGTGTATACATGATTTCTATTAATATTAAACTGCATTATTTTTCTATTTTTCATAGTATCTGGAGCTTCGTTTTAGCAAAAGTGTTCGGATATGTGGCACTATGACCTTCATTTTTCAAATGGTGAGTTGAATGGATGTGTATATTACTTTGATAATTTGATAATTTTGATTTGATTCTAACGTTAATATTGTCTTTTACTCCAGTTTTGTTAGGCACAAAGACACCCTGTTGTCAGTATGAAAACATGAACTTACACCTACAAACTTATCCTGACCCCTACTGATATGGACAATATTTTACTCCGCATTGTTGATCTAAACTGTAATGATTCTCAAAGTATAGTTTACTAGAGAGGGGAATGTTCAAAGAAAAAAAGTTATGTTTGAAAACAGTCGAATGTTCTTGAATATGTCTGTTTATATGTTTTATGCAGGTAATCTATATGGGAGTTGTTCTGTATGCTCCTGCTCTTGCACTTAATGCAGGTAAATTAGACCTCTGAAGTTTTACCAGACATGTATCTGTCACTATATATAAGATCAGTCGATTATTTCATGTTTTTGTAAACATTGCTATGAATTTGCTTGTGTTCACAGTAACAGGGTTTGACCTTTGGGGGGCAGTGCTGGCAATGGGATTAGTTTGCACACTTTATACAGCATTGGTAAGTCAGAAGATTAATCACTTGTTTACTTGTGGGACAAATGGATTCAGTACTATAAAAGTTCACTTATTATAGCTTATCTACATTGTCACTTTATTTGAGCAGGAATGCATTCAATTGATAAAAGTGGCATACAAGACAATTTTACAATGATTTCTTTTTTTTTTTTAAATAATGCTATTTTTGAACTTTTGTTTATAACAGAATTATCTATAACAGGGAAATCTTTGAAAAAAGGGTCAGGATTTCTACAAAAAAATTTGTATATAACTGTTTTCAACTTTCTGAACACAAAATCAGCACCAAGTCAGCATCTCAGAGGAATAAATGACATTTTAAAATAGATGATTTCTCATAAAGCTTTTTAATGCTTTCAAAATTGATATACTTTTGTCACATTAGGGGTCATTTTGAACACAAAGAATCATTCGTTTCTAAAAATTATAACTTATACATTTTAAATCAAAAATATATTATATCTGTTAGGTCAGTAAATGTGAAAAATCAGTAAATGTGAAAAAAAATCTATTTTAAATGTTATTTTGTTTTGACTCCTGCATTAATGAATTTATGCCCTTTTATTAACTAAAAAAATAGATTAATTTCTTGGAATTTCAAAATACACATGAACAAAGCCAAAACGGGGGCGACATGGTGGCTCAGTGGTTGGCATTGTCACCTTACAGCAAGAAGGTCACTGGTTTAAGTCCCGGCTGGGTCAGTTGGCATTTCTGTGTAGAGCTTGCATGTTCTCCTCGCGTTCGCGTGGGTTTCCTCCGGGTACTTCGGTTTTCCCCACAGTCTAAAGACATGCGCTATAGGTGAATTGAATAAACTAAATTGGCCGTAGTGTATGTGAATGAGCGTGTATGGATGCTTCCCAGTGCTGGGTTGCAGCTGGAAGGGCATCCGCTGTGTAGAACATATGCTGGATAAGTTGGCGGTTCATTTCCACTGCGGTGACCCCTGAGGAATAAAGGGACTAAGCCAAAGGAAAATAATTGCGTAAAAAAAACAAGTACTAACAAAACCAATATTTTTCGATGAAATTGGTAAACATTAATTTTGTAAGTTTAAATTTTAATTAAAAAAACATCAATATTTTATTCTGCAATGTTTTGCCAATAGTCGTGCATATTGCCCTTTATGGACACAATTCAGTCCCAAAATTGTGCGAGATATATTATTATTTTTTTTTTATACTTTACTGATATAACTTCATAGGTAGTTATACAAAATGTGTGTTTTCTACATAAAGGTAATCCATACACACCAAGGCACAAATGCATTGTAAGCTTTATAATAGAAAACTATAACTTTTTGATCATATAAATGCAAAACAAATATTACCTTAAACTTTTTAATGTTATTGTTTGTTATATCATGCATGTTGCATTTCTCTGTTTTAGGGTGGTCTGAAAGCAGTGATCTGGACAGATGTGTTTCAGACAATCGTGATGTTTGCAGGGCAACTGGCAGTGATCGTGGTGGGCACACACCAGGCGGGTGGCATCGCTGAAGTGTGGAGGAAAGCACAAAACGGCAGCCGTATCGCAGGCCTAGAGTGAGCAATACAGTTTTACATTATCTTGCATTATACTACATGCATGTTCTTGGCCAGTTAATGATTATTAAGCCAACAATGCACTTGGTCATGTAAACAGGTTAACCCACTGGAGTAAGGTCATTAACAGTTTAAGCAAACGAAACAAAAACAAAAAAACATATGTTTGCCCTTTGCCCAGCATGAAAATGCACTAACCTGCTTACCGAAGGTTTACTGAAGTGTGCATGTGTGATATGTGACAGGAAAACAGCCTTACTGTCAATTTAAGTATATACAAATGACATTTTGCAGTAAAGGAGGAAATATACTGCAAACTCAAATGCTTTTTTGATATAAACTATTATAACATATACATACAGTAAAGCAATACATCATGTATTTTTATATTAAACTTGTTAAAGTAATGTTTTTTTGCAGCTTAGTTCAATGTCATGACAATATGCATAAACCATTGCACGTCATGATTTTGCCAAGTAAGATGCGATCTGGATTAACATGTATGTTGATCCTGAAACATCATTTTTGTTTGACAATGTAATCCATACCTATTCCCTACCCCTAAACCCAACCATAGCTGTAAATTATTCCCAAAATCAGAGGGGAATAATAGCTGGATAAAAATCAAGTAGAAGAACATAAACCTAACCGTAAGCCTAAACTTAACATTAACTATAAACGTGTCCCTTAATTCTGATTGGCTGATTGGAATGTTGTTCCAGGATCAACATAGATGTTAATCCAGGAACATGTCCTACTTGGTGAATTCAGGTTGGTGATATACCATTATCAGAATCAGAAAGAACTTTATTGCCAGGTATACACATGTACACATACGAGGAATTTGTTTTCGAGACAGAGATTTCCACAGTGCAACAGAATGACAGTGACAGGACAAAAACACAGATAATAGAAAAGACGTAGAAAAAAAAAGAAGTAAATCAATTATAAAATAATCTTCAGCAATTAACTGCACCAGAAAATTCTATATAGACATAAATCTATTTTAAGATCACTACTTGGAAATAAATGTATTTATTTATAAAGTAAAAGTGGTTTACTTGCATGGCCGAGTTATTGGTTTGCAACTATAAACTATTATATGTACTATAAACATGTTTTTTAAGTGAACTTTTACTTTAAGATTATCTAGGACACACTGATCCACATACCAGAACTGTAACTGAAGCTATCATTCATTGTTTTGTTGTCCGCATGGCAGTCTGAACCCTGACCCTTTAGAGAGGCACACTTTCTGGACTCTAGGAGTTGGAGGTGTTTTTCTCATGCTGGCCCTGTATGGAGTCAACCAGGCTCAGGTCCAGAGATACCTCAGCTCCCGCACAGAGAAAGAGGCCATCATGTAAGAAAACACCCAGCCTTTCCTCATTCTGGTCAAAAGAGATCATAAACTTGTTTTACACACCATTCATGCTGTTTCTGTTGTGTAGTGTTAAGAAAGAACAGAACTATGTTATGTGTTTTTTTTTCATGAAGAGGCCTGTACATTGTGTCTTGTTCTCCAGGTCCTGCTATGCTGTGTTTCCTTGTCAGCAGGTTGTGCTCACATTGGGCTGTTTGATGGGTTTGGTTATGTACGCTCGATATGGGGAGGAAAGCCCTCTGGATCAGGGCTATGTTACAACTAATGATCAGGTCAGATTCATGCTATTAACAACTGGCTCATTGCCTACCTATTATTGTGATATTACTGTTAGTTAATGTTTTTTTAATAGCATGAATTAAAACAAAAAATATATATACTACTTTTTTATATTTGGAGGTCAGTATTTTTACAAGGATGTATTAATGACAGTAAATATATTTATGAACATAAGAACATTAGCCAATATTAGCACTTTTGTGTGTATAGAGAGAGATCTTTGTTAGCCCTCCTGTGACATTTCAATTATTTTTCAAACATTTCCCATGTTTAATGGAGCAAAGAAGTTTTCATAGTATTTCCTATAATATTTTCTTCTTCTGGAGAAAGTCTTATTTCTTTTAGTTTGCTGGAAGGAAAGTGTATATTATATAAAAAGGAGATGCGGTGACGCAGTAGGTAGCGCTGTCGTCTCACAGCAAGAAGGTCACTGGTTCGAGCCTCGGCTGGGTCAGTTGGCATTTCTCCCCGTGTTTGTGTGGGTTTCCCCCACACATCCAAAGACAAGCGCTAAAGGTGAATTGGGTAAGCTAAATTGTCCATAGTGTATGTGTGAATGAGTGTGTATGAGTGTGTCCCAGTGATAGGTTGCAACTGGAAGGGAATCCGCTGCGTAAAACATATGCTGTATTAGTTGGCAGTTCATTCCGCTGTGGCAACCCCAGGTTAATAAAGGGACTAAGCCGAAAAGAAAATATATGAATGAATGAATGAATGAATGAATGAACGAATATTAAAAAAAACTACTCTTGTCCACTTAAGTAACCTAACTTGCCTACTTAACCTAATTAACCTTGTTAAGCCTTTAAATCCCACTTTAAGCTGAATACTAGTAACTTACTATACAACTAGTAAAATATTATGTACTGTCATCATGAAAAGGACAACATAATTAGTTATTAAATATTTCATGTTTAAAAAATGTATTTGAAAAAAATCTTCTCTTCCTTAAACGGCATTGGTAAATATTTGAAAAATAATTAATATTTCACAGGAGGACTAATAATTTTTTCTTTAACTATACATAATGTGTAACTCTTTACCTCTTTGTCCATCTGCAGATGGTGTTGTATTTTGTAATGGATGTGTTGAGGGATCTTCCTGGTTTGCCAGGACTATTTGTCGCTTGCCTTTTTAGTGGAGCTCTCAGGTATTACCACATTCCTGTTTTATAATCAGACTTCATTATATATTTAATTAACAGTGGCCATTTTTTTACAGCACAATCTCATCTGCCTTTAACTCCCTGGCAACAGTAACCATGGAGGACCTGATCAAACCTCATGTCCCAGCCATGACCGAGGCCCGCGCCACTCTGTTATCCAAAATGTTAGGTAAGCTGACTGTCTAAAAGGCAGAGCTTATGATTGGAGTGGACCATATCCTCTATAATGTTCCATGCTAACTGAAAGCTTTTATGAATTAATTAATTTATGTTAATTATATTTCCCCACAGCTCTTGCCTATGGGCTTGTGTGTTTGGCTATGGCATACATCGCATCCTTAATGGGGTCTGTGCTGCAGGTAAGAGCATGAGTCTTTTAATTGGATATAGTAATAAAGTCAAAAAAGATAAAACTGAGGTGTTGCTATATAGAGTGTGGCCCTACAGTGAGCATCATTTTTCCTAATGTTTACAGGCAGCACTCAGTATTTTTGGGATGGTTGGAGGACCTCTACTTGGTCTTTTCTGTCTCGGGATGTTTTTCCCTTGGGCCAATTCCACTGTAAGTAAGACAGTAAACTATTTAAAGAAATCTTTCTTATAAATATACAACTATTCTAAAGGTTGATGTCAGTAACATTTTTTTTAAAGAATGTATTTGTATGTATTTAATAAAATTTTAGTGTACAGCAGAGATCACAAATATGAAACAATTTATAAACAATTGTTTTGTTTTTTTAAACAGAAATATAAACTCCGTCCAGCCTGAGTCTGTTCTACTGAACACAAAATAGGATATTTAAAAAACATTTGGTGACCAAACAGTTGCTTGTAACCCTTGAATTCATAGTTGTTGTTGTTGTTGTTTTTTTTTTTTTTACCATGGAAGTCACTGATTACCATCATCTGTTTCATTATCAACATTTTTCAAAATATCTTATTTTGTGTTTAATTGAAGAAATGAACTCATACAGGTTTGGAATGTGCAGGATGAGTAAATGGTAATGTAGATACCAGTAAGAAATAAATCATAAAAGTATGCCCTAAACTTCACATTAGCTTTCTAAACAAGTAAAAGATTTGCATTTTCATTACTGCGTTAATTCATCTCCTCTGTAGGGGTGAGAGTAAAGCCACATGACTGATATGTTTCATTTCTAGTTTAATGACTTATTGTATGATGCGCCTGATTCTGCATTTTCTCATCTTCATCAATGAAAAATTAAAGGTGTTATATACAGTAATCTTTAAAATAGTCAATTATTCTCCCCTTAATAATAAAACTTCCATTTAAAAACTGCATGATGGGTTTATTTGTGTTATCATTGACAAATATTTAAATTAGTTTGATGATCTGAAGCATTAAAGGCATGCAAAAAATAAGAAATCAGTAAGGGGGCAAATACTTTTTTTACCACTGTGTGTGTGTGTGTGTGTGTGTGTGTGTGTGTGTGTATATCTCATAATTTACTGAAACTTTTTAAGAGATGAGCACAATGCAGCATGAAAGCAGCAGAGCTTTTATTATGCCTCAGGGTTTGGTTATAATTCTGCTCTGTGCATAAAACGCATAACACACAACATATTAAAGCATCTATGTTTCCCTATTTTTTTTTTTGTTTCTCTATTTTTTATAACACCAAACCAGAAATTCGAGGGTGTGTGATGCCATTAGCAATGCCACACAGGACACAATGCGTGCCACTAGTTCAAATAGCTTATTTCTCCGGATTTCAACAGTCTTCGAAACATTTGGGATAAAACACTTACACAAGCCAGCAATATATATATATATATGGTTTTTGGATATTTTAATGATTTTTTTTTTTACATATTGTTGCATATTGAGTTTTATTTTAAAGACAACTCCTTTTGCTGATTACAGATGAGTTTTGTAAATATATTTATCTTTTTTACGGTATCTTATAAGGGATGCAGCCAGTGGATGATTCAGTGATTTGATGTGATTTGATGGAATTTTTTTTCTCCAGGGTGCTCTGGTTGGACTGGCATCAGGACTGGTCATGGCTTTTTGGATCGGCATCGGCAGCTTTGTTTCACGAATGTCTCCATCTGCACTACCTGTGATCAATTCCACCATCATGCCAGATGTGGGAAACATGACAACAGCTGTCATGACGACACTTACCACAACCAAACCCAGGTGCATAGAAACCAATGATGCTTTCTTCAGACCAATTATCTGACAATAGTTCATGAAGCCTTTTTGAAAATGTTAAACTTGACCATTTATCGTATCTTCTTGTCTTCTCAGACCTTCTGGAGTTCAGGCTCTGTACTCTTTGTCATATATGTGGTACAGTGCTCATAATTCTGCTACAGTTGTGGTGGTGGGACTGCTGGTCAGCTTTCTTACAGGTGAAGTGTGTTTCTAATAAATGCTCTAATCTAATCGTAAGCCAGGTTATATGATGTAATAGGACATATGAGTCTCAAAACAGTTTAAAGTTTGCTTCACTGATGTCAAATTTGAATAGCTTTAGTTACTGATAAAGTTTCTTTTATGTAAATGCCGTTTTTTAATCTGTCAAATCTCAAGATAAAATTGAAGTTTATTGGCTAAGTAAGATTGCATAAGCAATTTATCGTCTAGTCATAGTGAGGAGATGTTATCAAAATGGAGTCAGCAAATTTGAGGGAAAAGGAAAACAAAATGTAATTTTCTTTTATGTTGTTGTTTTATATATTTTGATTTGTTGATTTTGTAATCTGGCATTTTAGGAGATTGTTAAATCATATCAAATCTATTCTAGGAATAGAATTTTTTATAATAAAGTATACTAAGGTAACTATAATATAATCGCTTTACATTACGTAATAATCATTTATAATGTAATTATTTTGTTCATGTCAATTTAGTTTTATTTATTTTAGTACTTAATTTTACATTTTTAAAAAGATTTTATCCTAATATCAAAATTTTTTTTTTTTTTTATTGATTTAAAGTTTTATTTCGACGACCGAAAGTAAATTTGAATAACTTTAGTTAACAAAATCAAAACTAAAACTTCAGCCACTAAACTTCTTTGTGCTTTGTGTCCATTCAGGACCCTGGAAGGAGAAAGATTTAAACCCAGGTACAATTTACCCAGTGCTTGGAAATTTGCTGTTTTTTCTGCCCCAGCGCTACGGGGAGAAACTCTGCTGTGTAACTCCTCTGGAAGACAAGGTAAATCACTCACAATGCTCAGCACTTACAAATTAAACTTCAGCTTCATTGACAACATTCCTACTTTCATTATTAACACATTTAATCCCAAACTTGTCAAAACTGTGGGTGTCTTTTTCTGGAACCTTTCAAAAGTGTTGCTCTTGGCTTTGGGCTAGACATTCAACTTTGTTTTGATTCGAAATGTAGCAATGTCACATGACCAGATCAGTTTACCTACTCCATGCTTGCACATCTAGAAGAAGACAGAGGAATAAATGTAACTTAATTCTGACCAGTAGAACAACACATTAGCTATGTTTCGATCCACCTGTTTTTATGTGCATTTTGGAATATTGCATTTAAAACTGCTTCAAGGAAACGCCAAGATGTGCATAAACTTATACGCACAATCTAGTAAGAAACTTTTTATCTGATAAGAAAAACTGACAAAAATGCTGCAATGGGATGGCATTAATGGACAAACCAACGGAACGACCATGTTTTAAATATCTGAAATATTCTTTTAATGGGTGGCATGGTGGTTCAGTGGTTAGAATTGTCACCTCACAGCAAGAAGCTTGCTGGAGTCCCGGCTGGGCCAGTTCAGGGCATTTCTGTGTGGAGTTTCCCTGCCCCCCCCCCCCCCGTGTTAGCGTGATTTCCTCTGGGTGCTCTGGTTTCCCCCACAGTCCAAGGACATGTGATGTAAGTGAATTGGGAAAATTTTAAATTAACTGTCGTGTATGAGTGTGTGTGAGTGAATGTTTCCCAGTAGTGGGTTGCAGCTGGATGAGCATCCGCTGCGTAAAACATATGCTGGAATAGTTGGCAGTTCATTCCGCTGTGGCGACCCCTGATAAATACGGGACTAAGCCAAAGGAAAATGAATGAATATTCTTTTGGTCATTCTCAAATGCATATTATTACCTAGTCTTGCTCCTCCAAAAGCTTCAGTGAATTCATTGTGTGCTGTCTTCATCTTCTGTGGCACAACAATTTTTATATGACAAAAGGGCCCACATTGGCTTCTCCTGCTGCAAATTCTATTTTTCTGTTTGATATTTGCCTCCAGTTTATCAGGAAGTGACGATTCTGTTCTCTTTGAGTGTTATGCACATCAGTCTATTGTCTTAAATGAAAACAATTGTTAGTTAATTGACAACAGTTCTTAGTCAATGTTGAGACCTGTATAAAACATAATTTAATCAACATTATATCAAAGTAAGGTACGAAGGAAGGAATCGATGTGCCCGGAACTGTGGAAGTGATGGAATTTTTGTGTTAAGGAGGTCTAAGGACTAAAATGCAAATACTTGAAATTGCAAGAAAAAAATTGGGACTAAAGGAACGGTGCTGAAACTGAAAATTCTGCCATCATTTACTCATCCTTTACTTGCCACAAACCTGTTTGAGTTTCTTTTTTCTGTTGAACACAAAATAAGATATTTTGAAGGATGTTGAAAACCTGTAACCATTTACTTCCATCCCTTTAATGGTTGTGTATATATTCTATGTATGCTTTAGTCCAAAGATCTGGACCGACAGCCTTACCAGATGGCCCAGAAAGAGAGCAATGGTGTAGCCTGCACTAAAGAGGAAGACAAACTCAGGGAAGAGGAAGGAGAACGGATAACTGCCCAACCGACTTGTAACCTCGCCCATACTCTACAAGAAACAGCCTTGTGACTACGAAAGTTCAAGGGTAACTCAATCTCCTACAGGCTCTAGGAGGAAAATGTTATCTCCGATGCCAAAATGGTGTACATGTACAACCTCGCCGTTCCCTCTTCTCAAATTGGTCCATAAGCTGTGGTTTGTATCTGCAATATTGGTACGATGTGCCCTGAACTGCCAATGATGGAGGTTTGGGGGGTTGTCTTGTTTATATGTGCTGCTTCATGATGCCAGTGGTCTGTTTGATAGAAGTTGTATCGTATTTAAGATCCCATTGATTGAACTCGCTCAAGAGATCAACTAAATACTTTCGTTTACATGTCCTAAAATTGAATCTTAAGAAAAAAAGTTTGCTCATCTAAGGTGTAGGTGACTTTTTTTTCTTCTTCAGTAGAACATTTAAAGAAGATTTTTAGCTAAAATCATGGTCTTTTAT
>CAIGQW010015581.1:13243413-13283666 GCA_903798125.1 Danio choprae | reverse complement strand
AGAGATAATGTTTGATAATTGGCTTATACAAGACTGTCCTGTCCACACGAACACAAGTATTTTCAAAACCGCACGAAAATGGATTTTCTAGCTGAACATTTTCTAAAACTCCATGTACAGTGTAGTTTTGTGGACACTACAACTTTTTTTTTTGTTTTTACCCCATGATATCTTCGTGCACACCGTTTTCTCCTTTCTGATTGGCCAACACGGCTGGGTTCACACCAAAGGCAGAAGCGAATGAGGCAAATTTTGCACATGTATTCCGTATTGTTCAACTATGGGACAATAATCCACCTATGTTCTCATGTTTGCATGGACTTGAATGCAATTTACACCTGAAATATTCTTAATGAAAAATACTTAATGGTGTGAACTCAGCATAAAAATGTCGTTAACTCCGCTTGTTGGTTTGCCGTGCCCTTAACATGCATCACAGTGCATTTTTGCATTGTCATGTGGACGGAGAATTCCTTAAAAACAAATCAGGGAAAACTTTTTTTTTAAAAACTTTTAAAAAATAAATTAAAATAAATACCTGTGTAGGTGTGGACATGGTCTAAAAATCCAAAAATATCACCTAAGAATTTCAGTATATGGAAATTATTTTATTTCATTAAATTTAATATATTTTTATTTTAATAAAGCAGCAACAACAACACTAGCATTATGTAAACAAACTGTGATTTAAAAGGTTAAACAATGTTAAATCCAATGATTTGTTGGTAGTTATCATCAGGGCTGATGCTGGTATAGAAATATATATCAGTGAAAGTGTAAAACACATTAAAATGCGATACTTTAATTCATCTTTTTTTTTTTTTTTTTTTTTTGACATGGCCATTTTTATCCTCTATATTTTTGTCCTCTTAATGTTTTTACATTGACACACAAGGGTTAATGTTCTACTGAATAAAAAAAGTCACCTACATCCTGGATAGTCTGAGAATAAGTAAATTAACAGCAATTTTTTTTGGGGGGGGGGGACTAAATTATCCCTTTAAGATTACTCAGTTCATATTGCTGGGTTGTGATCTACATATGTACATGCATGGAATGAAAGGTTAAGCTGGATGGTTTATCACTCTAAAGTCCACGATTTGCACAAATCGTTTTCATTCGATGTCATATTTTTGGGGTTTTTCTGTCCCAAAGCTTTTGTTTTGTCCAAAGTTCACTACCATGAGCCTTTCCATTCTGTTTGCCTTCAAAAAAAACACTACAGTCAATATGTTTGTTCCCTAAACCAAGTTTACAGTAAATGAAGAATTGCTAGTACTTCAAATGTAAAATGTAGTAAACGTCCACCATGATCTCTGCAGTAGAAAAAAAAGTGCCATATTGTGATAGATTTAATTACTGGAATGCATGTAGAATCTGTAGTTCCCTCATTGAAGCCCATTCGTTTGTGACAAGTGCCTCCTCACATGAATGTATGATGTAGTTTTGTGACTGGATTTTTGCTTTAGTCCGGCGGTTCATAGTCTATAACCCAAACAGAGCATGGCTTTGATGGGTTTTAAGCATCTGGACTCCTCACTATTGAATTCCCATGATGCTTTTCAGTGCGAGAGCTTGGCTAACTATACTTTAGCATTGCAAAAAAAGGTTTAAATTAGCCTAGATTTTATCTTGGTATAAATGGTTATCAGTGTTGGGTACAGAAAAAGTGATATATTACAATCTTAAAGTGATAGTAGGGCTGCACAATATATTGTTTCAGCCTCGATATCGCAATGTGATCATTTGCAATAGTCACATCGCAGGATATGCAATGTTGAGTGAGTCTATATGTTGTTATATAGTGTTTTTGAGGCCTGTGACTGTATAATGATTTTAAAAGCATTCACGGCTAAGAAACTGTACCGTTTGTAATTTTAATAATGATAGATTTTATTGAATTATTTGTATTATTCAATTACTATACCTGAATACTGTTAGACCCGGAAAACGGAAAACATTGTTTATTTCAATTGTATCTTGATTTTTTTATTGCATTGATCTATGCTTGTAGGTGGTTAATTATATTTTAGTCAGATGCACTTCTCTAGAATCATCTCAACCGATCTAAAATGATTAATCCTTTCCAAATAGAGATATTCAAGTCATCTGCTGAAATGGTAATCATATTGCAATATATATTGCAGAATAACAAAATATCGCAATGATCGATTTTTTTTTTTCCAATATCGTGCAGCTCTAAGTAATAGTTCACCCAAAAAAAGAAGGAAATGAAAATTCTGTCATCATTTACTCACCCTTTATTTGTTTCAAACCTTTATGAGTTTCTTTCTTCAGTTCAACACAAACGAAGATATTTAGAAAAATGTTGGAAACCAGTAACCATTGACATCCATGGTGTGTTTTTCCTACTATGGAAGTCAGTGTTTACAGGTTTTCAGCATTCTTCAAAATATCTTCTTTTGTGTTCAACAGAAGAAAGTCATAAAGTTTTAGAACCACTAGAGGGTGAGTACATTTTTAGGTGAACTATCCCTTTAAGCTTATCTTAATCTTTATTTTATTGCTTTTTAATAGTATAACACATGCAAAATATAAAAAATAACAGACATTTACATTACTGTCCTTAAAAAGTAACACATTTAGTTTTTTTTTTTTTTTTAAATGACTTAAGATTGTATTGAATTACTTTTAAAAGTAACTTTACCCAACACTGGCTATTATACTAATATATATGTATTATATGATGTAATTTTTTTTTAAAGTTCTCTATATCTTATTTGATCTTTTAGATATAGAAGTAAGATGCTTGTTATAGTATTAAGAGTACTAGGAACACAAACTGCATAGAATTGAAACCTCATTGTGAGTTACTGATCATAATTCTCAGTATTAGCATATGACATGGTTGCACTTGTTTTCTCGTATAGTTTGATTAGTTTTATTGGTGTTATAATGGCGTTTTTATTTTATTTATTTTTCTCCTGTGCTTTGCTGTCTAGTTCGAATTCACACCTCAGTCTACTCTAAGTCATACCATTTGTAGTTGTTGTATTGTGCCTATGATGGAAATTGAAAGCTTTCCCTGAACTTGTCACAATCTCACAAGCAGACAGTGGGTTATCTTTTCAGGTTATGCGCTCTGGGTCAAGAATTTGTTGAAGTCTTTCATCCATTGATTGAAGGTTTGTGTGTTTATTGTGTTTCATCTTGGCCTGCATTGTGACAGGTTTCAGTTTTACATTTGTCTCCAAAGAATCATGCTACAGTATGTGGATTTATGTTCATCACATGCTCTGTTTAAAGTCAGTGGGAAATCAAAATTTACAATGTTCATTCCTTCCCTGTTGACTTCAGCCACAATATTCTTAACCAGTGTTGGGGGTAACGCATTACAAGTAACACAAGTTACGTACTAATATTACTTTTCTAAGTAACTAATAAAGTAACGCATGACTTTAAAAAAAATAAGTAATAATATTTGAGCTGCTTTTTAGTTTAATTAACTCTCTTTTAAAAACTAAATTGCTGAATTAAAATGAACATTGAATCCCGCAGTCAATGAGAGAACTTTCTCCTTGCAGAAACAAACAGAAACCAAGATGGCAGAGCCTTACATTTTTGCGCTGGAAGTATTCTCATTATTCTGAGCGCATGGAAAAAATGTAAAAGGGGATTGTGTCAATGCTCGTTTTACTTCACTAATAAGACAAAAAAGTACAAAAGCATCAAACATTGCTTTAAACTTTCATTAATCTGTATATATGGCATGTAGAGCTCTGTGCTCAGGAAGTTCTAAGAAGAAAACATTATCCTAAATTAGTATTATTTGATTAGTTTTTAAAGGTAAATAAAGGTTATACAGTGTGTTGTTTATTGCAGAGTTCCTCTATTTAAAAATAAGAAAAAACAACCCTGCAGGTTTTGAAAGAGATCAAGCAAGAAAACTCAAAAGTAACGTGTAACTCATTACTTTCCATAAAAAGTAACTAAGTAACGCAACTAGTTACTTTTTTGGGGAGTAACTCGATATTGTAATGCATTACTTCAAAAGTAATTTTCCCCAACACTGCTCTAAACCACCTCTCACCGTTAGTTTGCTATGAGGGAATGATGTGCAAAAAGAAAGCCCCGCCCCCTACTCAATATTCTGTTTCAGTTGGAAGTACATCAACATACTGAAATAAGTCTCAGAAACCTCCGTCTCACACGGACTTTAAATATTATAATTATTTTACGTTTTTAAATTAAAATAAGTAGTAAATTAACTGGCTTTTTATCTCACATTTCTGACTTTTCGATTACAATTGTAGGTTTTAGGCTTCTTGTTTATCACTTTCTTGTTGCAATTTAATTGCTTAAGCTTTTCAAGATATACAGTGTTTTCACTGCAAAAAGATTACTTTAACAGGTATAATAACATTAGTGTATTAATACTTGGTGTGTTGCTCTATTGTATGAACATGTTCAGTGAACAGATGTTTGAAACAAATTATATTGCGTAGAGATTATAAAGTACAATAGGTAACACTTTTTAGTCTCTTCAGTAAACATTATTGCATTAAAATCAACAGTGCCATATTATAGTTGTGTATGCTAAAGTTACTGAAAATGAATTTTATTAGTTATTAACTATAAAACGATAATATAAAAATATAACTAATAAAACGATTACGAATTTTGATTTGAATGCGTTATTAGGCATAAACTAAGAAATTAACATCACATAAGGTTAATAAATGGTTTTGTAGATGTGTTTAGTTAAATTAACTGATGTTAACTAGTGGAGCCTTACAGTAGTTAACGAACAGAATTGTGAGAGAAAAAATGTTATCGCTGATTGTCGTTTTTTTTAAATGCAAGAAACAACTTGAACCCCTACACCTCGCACATTCATCCTTCATTCCATTACGCTCCAGCTTACAACTTGTTTTAACATGCCATTTCAAGATTAACTCATCTTTAAAAACATTTCAACACACCATTGCGATCCCTTGCTGTTATTAGTCTGTGATTTTATCTGAGCTTCATACACTGACCGAAACGGATTATGCATTTTTAGGCCTAACAGTATTAGATGCAAAACAACATTCGTTGGAGATTGTAGTTGTTTTCTAACATCGACAGATATGCGTTTAATGTGAAGCCATACTTTAACCAACAACAGCACTAATTTAATCCATCCAGTTCAATCTGTTAGATTATGACATTTGTTTAAGGTATAAAAATGACAAATGACTCTTGATTATTTTTTATTTTATTGCAACTCAAGCATTCCAGTCAAAGGGTCCAATGGAGATCATGCCTTTATTGTAAAATGCAAACATATACACTGTAAAAAATATTTCCCCTATCTTGTGATTCACAAGTGTTTTCCATTTATTTATAGCTGTGAATTGCATTATCAACACTACAGTTTAACAAAGTGACTTTTATTGACATTTTAGTAGTTTGAAATAATATAATGTATAAGAAATAATATAGAGAAATGTACAGAACACAAGGTTTTTGTAGCGTAACATACAACACCAACCCAGACAATATATCATTTTAGACGATTATAAATGTTCAAAAGAAAGATCAAGGTCCCATAATGCAATTCAAAAGCATAAATGAATGGAGAAAAATAAAAACATGAATCACAGAATACAGAAAACTGCTAATTTACGGATATTTTTTTACAGCGTGGCTTGATCCTAATTCTTTTTTGCATTGTGTAAAAGGCTTTTTGTTTTGACATTCATGATTACATGTGGATCAATCGCATGTAGAGTTGCCTCTGTCATCCGTCATACCTGAAATTACTTGAATTTATGTGTGCAAAATGCTTTAAACCACCTGAACTTTTAATAGTATCCAGCACTTGCTTTCAATGACTGAATATCGCTTCTGTATTGTTTCATTGACGACCTGTCGGAATGTCTTAATTCAGACCGCGTTTCCCATACAAGCGACGAAAGAAGGAACGAATCAAAAGCACACAGTCAATCAAAATGTTAAGCACAAGCAGGGAATGATCATGAACTATGCTGTCCTACAATCGAAAACTGTGTAAACCTAAGAGAATCGATCTTAGGTGAGAAACAACAACAAAAAAATATACTGAGTTCTACTGTGAGAATAGTTTTTTATGGCATTTTTTAATGTTCATTTTTTTACGGAAAGCGCAACTCTTAGTGCAAAATAAATATTTGAATACATAATATTTACCTTTGTATAAATATTATGAGAATATTTATTTTTTTATAGAAGTATTACCTGTTTTTGATTTCCTCCAAAGATGCATTCCAGAAAGCCATAAGCAATGGAGTCTGACCAGCTTCATTACTTTGGTCGTGCCTTCACTTATAGTGTCTCTTTATTTGATTGGTCGCGAAAGTTCTCGCCTGGAACTTTCCTTTACTATGTGAAAAAGAGGCAGTTGCGTTGGCCTGCAGAGCGTCTATAGCGATGATACCTTTTATTTATGTACTGTAGATGAACACAGAAGCGATGCATTTAGCCACTCTTGTGGGCATTATTTCTAATCACGAACACTCATTTTTCCTCTTGATGAATTGTTTGTAATGAGAAAGTGATATAAAATTTGTCTTGATAACAATAAAAATGTGTTCCTGGGTGTTTTTTGTTGGTGATTTCAGTTATTGCCACATAGAGGTGCTTTATCAACCATTTTATTGGTATTGTCATTCAAAATTAATAACAATGGAGTCAAATTTAGCTGGGATTGGCGTAAGAAACACAATTTAAGCAAAGAAATTGGTCAAAATTGTGTTTTGAGAGTGAAAGCTCCAGGGTTAAAGGATACTCCAAGGTTTAAATTTTCATATTGTTTAATATCAGAACTGTATTGATCCCATTTAAACACATCAGCATCAAATCACTCAGAAATATTTAGAAAGCAAGCGTCTGTCAGTTTATAATTATGTAAAGCACAATTACTCTTAAAGGGACAGTCCACCCAAAAATGACATTTCTGTCATCATTTATTTACACAAGTTTATCCAAAGTTGCAATTGGCTTAATATGGAAGTCAATGGAGATCGTCGACTTTTGGTCACCAACATTCTTCAAAATATCTTCTTTTGATTCTGCTCAAAAGAAGATATTTATAAGAATGTTGGTGACCAAAAGTCAACAATCCCAGTTGACTTCAATAGTAAGCCAATGGGGACCAACAATGATTTTGGTTAACTTTGTTCTTCAAAATATCGTGTTTGTGTTTTCAGCAGATGAAAGAAACGAATACAGGTTTGGAAGACGTGGAGAGGAAAAAATGATGGCAATTTAAAGATTTTTGAGGGGTGAATTATCCTTTTAAGACACAATTGGTAATATATTCCTAGCAGTGCAAATACATTTCATCATAAGAGCTTTGACAATACTCATTAGCAGTTTGTGGTGCGAGGATTGTGTTTTTTACTACATTGTTATCACTGTATAGATGCATTTATGAGAGTACCATGAATATGAATTAGAATTGATTATTTCCGCTTCCTGTTCTCTACGATCTTGACAAAGTTCTGCACATCTTCAGCCAGTAACTGCGGCTCCTCCATAGCTCCAAAATGGCCTCCACGAGCAATGGGTGTGTAAGACTTGAGATTACGGTATTTGTACGTTACCCACAGTTTCGGGGTGTGCAACAGCTCATTGGGGAAAGAAGCCACACCCGTTGGAACGTATACTGGAAGCCTATTGGGTAAAAAGAGACATAGTACGATAATGAGCCGATTTGGCCTTGTGCTTTCTACATGGAATTGACTTTGAGCAAGAAAACCTTGATTTAGAGACTATTATTAAGTCAAATTGATTAAAATAAATATATAAAACATCACAAAAATATTTCACTATCATTAAAAAGATTAGTTGACCCCAAAATGAAGAATCTTTCATCATTTACTCGCCCTTAAATTGTACCAAACCGATAATACATTTTTTTAATTAAAAAAATTTTTAATAAAAGCTTTATAAGAAGTTTATTTTAATAAATAAACTTCTTTAAAAAAGACTAAATGAGATCTGTTGACCTTAAAAAGTGATTGTACCACTCCAAACGACTTGGATTAAACCAGTCAACTCGTATATTTATATATTACTTTATCTATTTGTGAAGTTCTGAAATTTCAGAGTGAACGGCCTTTCAAGGGAGAGACAAAAATCTCTCAGATTTGATCACAAATATCATCATTTGTGTTCCAAAGATAAGTTTCTTATGGATTTAGAATGATGTGAATACATTTTGACAACTTTTATTTTTGGGTAAAAACTTTTGATAATATCAAATATTATTTGGTCACTAAACTAGAATATTAGAGTAATATATGAAAGGTCATGTGACACTGAGGACTGGAGAGAATTCAGCTTTGTCACTGAATTAATGAAAGAATTGCTTTAATTAACCAAACCATTCTGTTCAGTTGTTCTATTATTGTATTGTTGTACACAATATTACCGTTCTTGCTGTATTTTTAGAAAATAATTCCAGCCTTGGGTGAGCATAACTTCTTAAAATAAAAATTGAAGCAATCTTACAAAATCCCAGATTGTTTTTTGTATTTACAATGTTTCTTTGTCCAAATAATTCTGGGAACACTATATTGACTAGAACTGAAATAAAAATGCTGTTATTAAATCAAAGCCTGTAGTTCTCTTACTTTGCATGAGGCTGGTTTAGGCCTTTGCCAAAGTTCTCCTTGTAGAAACGCATGGAGGATATAATGCACCTAGAAGTCCAGTAGATCATCACATTTGTCAGAAGATCATCAAGAGAAAACTTCCTGTAGGGAAATGAAGAGATATTTTTAACCGCACACACATTTAATCGACCTACAATGAAACGTAACTGGTTAGTTTACTCCAAAATAAAAGTTCTGGCATTTAATCTACCTACAAGTCTTTTGTTCTTTTTCAGAAAAGCTCAACTTGAACTTGACGGTGACTAAAAATTCATTAATTTTCCTTCGGCTTAGTCCCTTATTTATCAGGGGTCGCCACAGCGGAATGAACCGCAAACTATTCCAGCATATGTTTTATGCAGCGGATGCCCTTCCAGCCGCAACCCAGTATTGGGAAACATGCATACACTCGCATTCACACACACTATGGCCAATTTAATCCATCCAATTCACCTATAGCGCATGTTTTTGGACTGGGGGGGAAACCGGAGCACCCGGAGGAAACCCACACCAACACGGGGAGAACATGCAAACTCCACACAGAAATGCCAACTGGCCCAGCCGGGACTCGAACCAGCGACCTTCTTGCTGTGAGGCGACAGTGCTAACCACTGAGCCACCGTGCCGCCAGTGACTAAAAATCTGAATTTAAATTTTGGGGTGAATTGATGGTTTTTACTATAACAATATGTATACCTCTCCAGTCCACCGTCCTCGAGCTCCTTACAATCAGGGTCAGTCCAGGTTGAAAATTTCTCCAAAATGTAAGCAGCCAAACCAACAGGGGAGTCATTCAACCCACGGCCTGTACAATACACATTATGTGGTTCAATAAAAGCAAACACTGAATATAATCCAATTGACCAACATCACAAGAGTATTCAAGAAGAACATTATATATATTTAATTCACTGTAAATGTTTCTGACCTGCAGTGTCAGGTTTAGTGGCCTGTATGTGCATGTATCCAGTCTCCCTCAAAGCATCCAGTACAAGCTTGTCCATGCAAGGGAAAAGACGTTTCACATCATGTTCGGTGAAGCCAAAGAGTTTGGGGAATCGTCGGCCAAAAAGTAAAGATAAGCCCATAAGAAGACTTCCTTGTGCAGGGGGAGCGAAGTTAATATGGAGGCCTTTTACAGCACTGAGGAGAAAATAAAAAGTGAACAACAAACACTTCATCGTTTACACTATATTTCTTTAAAGGGTTAGTTCACCATAAATTAAAATTAAAATCATTTATTGATGTCATTATGACAAAATCTATATAATAATTTAATATAATAAATTAAGTTTATTTTTGTCATCATGACATCAAAACTGAACATTCTTCATTTATGCAATATTGCAGTTGTAATTATAAATGAGTTACCCACTATATATATATTTATTATATTATTTTTTAAAAATAAATCATTAATGTGCCTCATCATTTTTAATCAAAATTATTTTCCTTGCTATGCGTTTATTGGCACATGGGAAGGCCAACCTGTCACTCATATGACGTCACTGTAACAGAAAAATCACACAATTCAAGCATCCAATCAAAATCAAGCTCTGCACTATTTTCTTTCTGGTTTAGAAGCCATTTCACAGTGATATACACTGCTCAGCATAATTGAGTACACTCCATTTTGAAGATGAATATTTGTATCCATTTCTCATTGAATATAGGCAATGTATTTTGGTGCATTTGAATAAAACAGATTTCTTAAATGGATATATTTATTAAAATAATATTTTAGTCACCAAACATTTAGAAATTGAAAGATAATACATTTGAATTCATGCAAAATATTAAAAAGAAAAATTGCAAACTACAACATTTTTTAACATTTTTTGTTTAT
Organism: Danio choprae; assembly: GCA_903798125.1. Classification (NCBI taxonomy): domain Eukaryota; kingdom Metazoa; phylum Chordata; class Actinopteri; order Cypriniformes; family Danionidae; genus Danio; species Danio choprae. Next base: position 13,273,181 of record CAIGQW010015581.1, on the reverse strand, counting down.
CTTGAATTATTATTATTTTATTTTTTTAACTTTTCTTTTACATATAAATTTGGGTGTACTCATTTTGGACCATTATCACAACTTACGTTGCTAGACAAGCTCCAGATTTGGTTTCAGTAATGACTAATCTAATGTTTATGCACAAATATAATATTGTAAAGCATCCTATAGAAAATATGAATTTAAATGAGAGATTTGTGTAGGGTGTGCTTATATATGCTGAGCACTGTATATATAGGTAAGAAAAAAATAAATACTTTTTACTTACGTTTCATGTCAGCTTTAAGAGCATTTTGCCTTTTTGCACAGTGAGATGATATACATAAACATACACTTAATTAGGGCTGCACGATATTGGAAAAATCTGATATTGCGATATTTTATTTTTCTGCGATAAATATTACGAATTTCACGAGATACTTCGAATGGTACTATTTGACTATTTGGTTTTCTGGGGCGTCTAACAGTATTCAGGTACAGAACTTTTATAATCACAGTGCAAAATATGCTTTTCTTACTTTGCTTTGTCTCGTTTCCAGTCCAAATATCAAACTATTTCTAAGATCATATAAAAATATTGTTTTCAAGAGTTCACACTTAGGTGACCATTGGTTATAAAGTTTGTATAGCATGCTGTCCCGGGAGAGAGCCCTGAGCTCATAGATCCTCGAGCCCGGGGCTCCCTCCCGTTTGCAAGGCGAGAGGTGAGTTTGAGCTAAGGTAGATCTCAAGAACTCCCCTGCTGTAGTAGCTAATGAACAGATAGTGATTGCTCTTGAGGTAACTACTTACTAGGAGCATGTCTATAATGCTGATTTGGATTAGTCAATTAACTTAAGTTGTATGTTTTTGGACGGTGGGAGGAAACCGGGGAACCCGGTGGAAACCCACGTGAGCACGGGGAGAACGTGTAAACTCCACACAGAAACGTCGGCTGGCGTGGTAAGGACTAGAACCAGTGACGTTCTTGCTTTGAGGCAACAGTGCTAACCACTGGGCCACTGAGCCATTTATAGTGGCTTAGGAATCGTCTGATTGGTGAATCATGAATTGGATAATGCGGGACCAGCCGCATAAGCACGTGATCCTCTCGAAATTAGTTTATGAATACACTTCACTTGTTTTCAACTTCAGAAGAAATAAGGCAAAGTTTTTCCTTAAAACAAGCTAAATTATCTGCCAGTGCGGTAAGCAAAATAATCTTGTTTTCGCTTTGAAATGTAGATAATTGGACTAGAAACAAGTATAAATACAGTAATTAAATACAATTCTGTGTCTCCTAGTCAACTACTTCAGACTTAACATTTTATACCCATCGATGTAACTATTGCGGATGTGCACATTGCGATATTGATGCTGAAACAATATATTGTGCAGCCCTACACTTAATACACGCCATTAAACATGTACACACAGACATCACCTATATCCTATAAAATTGCAGGTTAATGATGTCTGTATATAATATTTGATTGTAACTATAACTTAATTTGATTGTAATGCAATAATGTGCACCTTTTGTAATGCTGCTTTGAAACAATATTGTAAAAAACGCTATACAAATAAACCTGAATTGAATATAATAATAATACTACTAATAATAAACTATTTCTATATAGCGCCTTTAAAAGTAGCATCTCAAGGCACTTTACAGACATAAAATGTGCAGCAGTAAAACAATACAAAGATGAACACAAAAAAAGGTTATACTAAAATAAATAAAAACAAAATAATAATAATAATAGTTGATATGTATAAAATTCAACCATTTAATTCATCAAATAAATGTGATTTTAAAATATATTCACAAATATATTCAGATTTAAAACATATATTCACACATAAATGTTATTTTATATGCACTATTTCACATTCTTACTCTTATACTGTAATTTTAGTATGCTTCATATGAGCTTAAATAAATAAAGACCTTGAATACCGGCGAAGACAAAGTTGAGCTTAAAAAATAAATGTTAAGAAGCACTGCTTTTATACATACTTGGGCTCCAGCTGAGCCATATTAGTGGTAATCATGGACCCCCAATCTCCTCCCTGAACATAGTACTGGGTGAATCCAAGCCGCTTCATCAGTTTATTGAATATATGGGCAGCACATACTGTGTCAAAACCTGTGCAAAACAAATTATGACAATATTGGCTTTTTAACAAACCACACCAATCAATATGTGCTTGAAACAATAAGACATCTGCTGGGCTGGGTTGTTTGTTCTTTACCTTTCTTATGTGATGCTTCTGAAAAACCGTAACCAGGTATCGAGGGGCAAATGACTTCAAAGGTTACGTCATCTGGACTAGATGGCTCCGTGAGCAGGGGGATGATGCCGTAAAACTCATAAAAAGAGCCTGGCCATCCATGAACCATCATCAGTGGTACAGCGCGGGTTCCCTCTGCCAGGTTCTTTGGTTTCACGTGAACATAATGAATATCAATGCCTTTTAGGATAAACCAAGAACAATAATAATTATTATTTTTTACTATTGTGTACTATAATGCATACTGTCTGGCTCTGGAAGTCGAAAAAGGTCCAAATGAGAGAAAAAAAATCTTCATTGGCAAACATATGAAACTTTTTCATGAGTTCAAATAATGCCTGCAAACAAGATATGGTTCCATTTGATTATCAGTAAGCAAAGACGGTATAGTAATAATCATATAAATCATAGTAGTCTATAATTTGACCGTTACTGCAGGGTTTAATATGTTCTGTTGTAATTCTAAGTGACGCAATCTATAGCTTATCATTTTTTAATCATGTTGGAGGACACTTCCAGGATGATTATGCAAAAATAGGGTTAAATTGTGGAAAAAAAAGCCTAATTTTCACATTAATTGACTTAAGATGAATCCCAATGAATGTTTTAGGCATTTTAATTGGGATCTTGCTAAAGCTGTGTAATGGTCAAGACTCACCTTCGATTTTGGTTTTGAAATGAGGATATTTGTTCAGTTTATCCAGTTGTTTCCCCCAGTTAAATTCCTTCCTCCAGTAAGACACAACCTTCTCAAGGTATTTGGAGTTAAAGCCGTAGTTGAACTGGCTGTCTTCAAGAGAAGGAAAAGAGCGGGTCTGATCTAGCCTACGGTGCAGATCCTAAAGAATAGAAAACACAGCATTTCTTACAACAAAGAACTATGAAATAATTATGTGAGGCTTTATTCTGGTAATGAGATTCTAATTTACCTCAATCTCTTCAGGAGTTGTCTCAACTTTAAATGGCCGGATACTGTCATCCTCAGGTCCTTGGGGACAGGTTCCCACACCCCACCACCCATCCTGCACCTTCAGGACAGTCTTTCTCTTTTTTAGGAATATCAGAGCTACCACCAATCCGACCCCCAATGCCACTGCCACCTCTATGTACATAGTTCATGGATCTGGAATGAAGAAAATGGCACTTTTACCCACTTGGAGTCACCTAAAGTGTCTTGTTTTAGGGTTGAACGGCAAAAGGTAGCTCATGGACTATCACTTTAACAACCTTTCAGCCACTGGGCAAATAGATTTTAAAGGCATGCATGCTAGAAAATGGAGCAAAGGTTTATTGTTGCACAACATTCCCAACACTGGGATTAGGGTGAACAAAGCTCTGTGGTTACAACAAATGCGGGACCAATGAATGAGAAAGCTGTTCTCTGTCCAACTCCTAATGCACAGTAAATACCCCGTAAATAGGAAGATCAGAATGTGTGGCATTTTGATTATAAACTATTCACAGAAATATCATGTGACAAACTTATCTGGCATTTTGCCTTTTTGCACAGTCGGAAGACATGCATATAATTCACCCATTTTATTCATTAAAGAAATGTCATTTTAAAATATATTCATATATAAATGTTATTATTAATATGCACTATGTCACGTTATTACTGTCTTTTGATCAAACAGATGCAAGCTTTGTGAGCCGAACATACTTGTTTGAAAAACAAAAGCACATTTTAGGGTTTAAACATTTATGAACTATAAGTTAGTAGTAGTATCTACTGTACTTTTCTGTCATTAACAGGAACAGCTACAAACAAGTCACTAAAGACACTTGAGATACTTACAATAGCATTTACCATGATACAGTTTTTACTGAGCTAAATGTGTATCAGTTTGATTTGAATATCACAAGTAAATCTATACAAGTAGAGATCGAACTGAGCTTTGTCAACATCAATACCAACACACTAACCGACTGGTGTGGTGAAGCCGAAGAGCAATATTAATCAACACTAGCTAAAACGCCATGATTTAAAACACCAGATATTTCCCCACTCACCTCAATATGTAGCAAGATAATGCAGCGTTCGTTTAGCAGCAAGATACAGCAACATGAGCCCAGTGCACCACGGGAAATGCAGTCAGCTCCCTTGATTATATAAAATACAGTGTTCAGATGATATTTTTATGTAATAGTGGTGATTTTTATTACAATTAAATGAAAATAATAATAATAACTGCACACGAAGCGAACTTCTCATGTCATGTTGTGATTTGAATTAATTTAACGGCTTCAAGACGTTCTAAAAATCTAAAACACAACTGAAACATTTCACTAATTTTATTTACGGTTACTTGTATTATTTTGAGTTTGATTCTGGTACTGGAAGGGTGAAGGAGACAAAACGTTTTACTCATTGAAAAGTCACGGTACATCTGACTAGAGACACTCGGCCAAAGTAAGGAATCTGACAGGAGGATAAAGCGACGTTTCATGGACTGCTCGATTGGTTTTCGAGGTAAAAGACTTTTATCTGACGATGAACAATTTTGGTAAAAATATAGGCCTGTTTTCACAGACATGGTTTAGAAAAAGTCAGGAAGAAAACGTCTTAAGGAAGCCTTACTAAAAAACATCATGTGCTGGTGTTTATCTGGAGGTAAAATCAAGGTGTAAAGAAAAGGGGCTGATACATCTTTAAGATTTGTAATTGATATTCATTTTAAATCAGTATAATGAACCATAACACTTGACTTTATGATGAAATGTTTGTTAAACTTGTTGTTAATGCCTAACGTTACACCTACCACGACCCTAAACCTACCCCTTACAGTAATGTTTCATTAACATTTACCAACCCCAACCCTTACAATAAGGGAAAAAAAAAACTGTTTATTGTTGTCCAGCATCACAAAAATTATGCTAAATGTATGTGCTTATTCTTAGTAGCCACAACTGTAACCCTTCTAGCCACAATCAACCTACTCGTATCCCTCCCTCATGGAAGCTATAGGATCTAATGGTCTGAATCTAATGTGTGTTGAAATGTGTGGGTCTGCAGCTATATATTACTGGATGAAACAGCCCAGACTTACATTGGAAATGCAAGTCTGGGACTAGGTTTAAGCATTGTCTGTGAAACAGGGATATTTTCAGAACATTTGGTATAGGACAGGTTTCATTACTCAACATTTACTAAAAGACAAAGAGACTCAAATCTAATTCCTCATGACAGCCTACCAACAATATTATCTCCATAGTGAAAACATAACTAAGAGGTACTTTTATTTTTTTTCCTTTTAGATGTGCTAACCCCTTTACAAAAACATTTTTGAAGTGTGGTATTACAACGTTAACATTTATTTCTGCCTGAGGAAATGTTGCCATTTTCAACATAACCTGAATAAAACTCATAGGTGAAACTGCAAAGATAAAAATACAATATTATTGTTCCAGAAGAGCAACTGGTTAAAAAAAAATAAAAAAAATAAATGAAAATGTTATAATGAAAATGTTACCATCATCAAAACATTGTGCCAGTCAACAAACAGTAAAGTATTTAACATGAAAAAAAAGACATTTGCTGTTACTTTTAAAGCACTCATTTAAAGGGGGTTAAACCAAAATTTAAAATTCTACCATCCTATACTTGTACATAAATTGTCTGTTTGAGTTTTTGTTGTTGTAGACAAAAGTTATTTTGAAAAATGCTGAAAACCTGTAACCACTGACCTTCATGGCATTCCAACTGTAGATATCAATGGTTTCTAACATTTTTTTCAAAATATCTTTTGTTCAACAGAACAAGGAAACTCATAAAGGTTTGGAACCACTTGAGGTTGAGTAAACTTCATTTTTAAGTGAACTATCCCTTAAAACGTTTCTGAATTGCAATTATATTAGAAGGTAAAATATAATGGAAAACATCTTGTTTTTATTAAGGATTAGTGTACATCCGGTTTAGATATAGAAAATACGGACTTGTTCAAGAAATGTATCCCTTGATATTGCAGTTAAAATCTACTTTTTCCAAACATTAAATAATAGGCAGACCAAATGAAAACTGTATGGCCATTACAACGTTGTCCGCTTTCTAGAACAAGAACACATATTAGCCCCTTGTAAGATGCTCTTGCTGCTTGCTCTCCAAATGAGCGTATGGACACCAGTCAAAAAGAAAACATCAACCAAACGTCTTCTCAATCCTCCTATAAATCAGTCTCTCTTCATTGTCAGTCAGACAGAGTCACAAACAACTTTCCAATCCCAACAGTTCATTTGACGACTTCAGTCTGTTTCCATTGATCCACTGTGAGTCTCTTTGGAGACCATTAATCTCATAAGTTTCCCATGCAGTTTCTCAACCTTCTTCACATCTTGGGCCTGGTCAGTCTTGTACTGTAAACACTGAGATATAACAGTTCAGTCAATATAACATGATCTACATAAGACAACAATAACAGTTCAGCGTGTCAGCTGAAAACTTTGAGGTAATTTTGAGGTAAAGTTGGTTTCATATTCGCACATTTGGGCTTTCTCCTTAATAATATAATTTTAGAAATGTATTCTTTGCAAAGTCTAAATAGGGAAATCTAATTTCACCAGCAGCATGGCACAGTGGTTAGCACTGTCACCTCACAGCAAGCAGGTTGCTGGTTCAAGCCATGGCTGGGTCAGTTGAGGTTTCTGTGTAGTATGCCTGTTCTCCCCGTGTTCATGGGGGTTTCCACTGGGTGCTCCGGAGGATTCTGGGTTCTTCCGGTTTCCCCCACAGTCCAAAAACGTGGTGCAGGTGAACTGAATAAGCTAAATTGGCAAGAATGTGAGTGTATGGGTGTTTCCCCAGTACTGTGGTGCAGCTGGAAGGGCATCCGCTGCGAAAACATATGCTGGATAAGTTGGCAGATCATTCCACTGTGGCGACCCCTGATAAATGAAGGGTTTATAAACTGAAGGAAAATGAATAAATGAAAATTACCAACCAATGACTATCAAAGTACATCATTGCTCAGTTAAAAACCGCTAATATTATTTTGAAGTCATACTTGCATGCAGTTTCAGACTGAATATTCAAAGTACCACGGTAAACAATACAGAGACCGTGTCACAAGTTGTCACTGAACGAATGTGCGAATATAAAACCAACTTTACCTAAATAACTTACAACAGCATCATCTGTGACCTTCATACAGAGATTTCCATCACAGTGTCTGTATTTCAGCACCACTCTAACCTGAAAGAACAACACGAATACAGTGAATTAATCATGTTTAATATACTGCAGTCCCCTTTCTTTAAAGTTTGCCAGCTAAATTTACAGATGAATGTACAGACAAATCCATTATATATTTGACATACATGGAATTCGCTCTGCTATACAACTTGTATATATTAAGTTGCATTTTCAATGTAAATTTTGAGAATGTGAGGCTTGTGTAGCCTGTAGCTTCAAACTAGCATAATGTTCGTCAGTTACCTTCATTGGGTCCGTCAGATAAAGTTTTTCGGCAGCTCGCGCAAACTCTTCCCATGTTTGGTAATAAGGCATGATTCACTAAACTCTGTATATAATGTATTTTAATAGTACTTTAACGGCGAAGCAAATTACAGCTGTTTGAAGCAAAACCCAGGTGGTGTAAAATATGGCCACCTTAAGACGAGGAATAACGCACTCTGATTGGTCGGTTGATGAACAGGCCAATAGAAAATGTGCACACTGGCGAGTAAAGACTACGTAGTGTACGTCGCCTGATTTAAGGATCGTGATTGGCGCGTTGAAATAGAATTAAGAGTGTAGAATGACGAATAGGCTAAAATTGTGTGAAGAGATAGGTGGGGATTAGTGGAATATTGTCACGTGGTATTAGTTACATTTTGCAACAATGGTCAGGTCTGGTCAATCATTGTTATTTGCGATGACTGTTTTTAAAATAAAGGAAAAGGTAGAATAATAGAAACTGTTGAATGTGATTTGAATGTTTTTAGGTACATATATATATTGTGTAATATTATATTTTAAACAATTACACATTTAGGGAATATATATCCACAGAACTCCCTGTGATTTGAAGGAGAAATCGGCTTTTTGAGCCCGCATGCGCCGTCTGCTGGTAAACAACGCACGTATCGCATGAAACTACTGTGTCAAACGTCATTGTGTCATTTACCATGACGGGCCATAGAAAGAGTTCCAGACTGAAGTGTATTTACAGAGAGTGCAACCTAGAGGAATATGTGAGAACTGTTAACAAAATTACATTCATTCATTCATTCATTTTCATTTCGGCTTAGTCCCTTTATTAATCTGGGGTCGCCACAGCGGAATGAACTTATCCAGCATATGTTTTACGCAGCGGATGCCCTTCCAGCTGCAACCCATCACTGGGAAACATCCACACACACCCATTCACACTCATACACTACGGACAATTTAGCTTACCCAATTCACCTGTAACGCATGTCTTTGGACTTGTGGGGGAAACCGGAGCACCCGGAGGAAACCCACGCCAACACGGGGAGAACATGCAAACTCCACACAAAAACGCCAACTGGCCCAGCCGAGGCTCAAACCAGCGACCTTCTTGCTGTGAGGCGAACGTGCTACCCACTGCGCCACCGTGAGGCCACAAAATTACATAACATTTCTAAAACAAAGGGGTCATCTTTTAACCCCGAAAAGCAAAGTACAGATGTTTGTTAGAGAGTTCTTTGTAAATCTGCTTTAGAATGACATTTGTTATGATTTGGTAAAGGTATATTTCACAATTAGAATGCATAATTTAATAATTTATTTACATATTATTTCAGTTTTTAGGGCTGAATTATTTATTGGGCACTTCAAGGGCCCGTTTGCACTTATGGCCCATCTGATGGGAAATATATTACAAATTTTTGTTTCATGTAGTCTGTAAACTTTTTAGGGCAGCACGGTGGCACAGTGGGTAATAATAAAATAAAACATAAACTTTTAATGGAAATAAACATGAACAATGTATCAAGAATCATGCCAGAATCAAAAAGGGAGCCCACAGTTGTGCCCAGGGACCTCTGAGTTCTTAATCCAGCCCTAGATACTGTAGGAAATAGTAAATATGGTGTAAAAATCAATGACTGTTATACAAAGAAGGGACAAAGAAAACAGTAAGCAGAGACTAGAATTAGAAATTTGTCATTTCACTTTCAAGCATTAAACTATAGTTTTCTATTTTTGCGTAAACCAAACACTTTTTGTAAAATGCTTCACTTTTGTTGACAGCAGATGTACAGTATAAACCATTCTCATAACAAGCTTCAGAGGACATTTGGCATCAAACTCACAGCACATGCAAAGACTGAGTTTGTGTCGAGCACTACTGTGAACAAAGTTGCTCTGAAGTCCTGAAAACATTGTTATTATTAAAACACTGTATAATAGCTGCTCATGTTAAAAGGTTGTCTATCAACTTATTTATATGATTATGACAATACTTTGCAATCTGAAAATCAAACAGAACCGTATTTTGTTCTCAGGAATTATTTGAATTAATACAAAAGTTTCATATACTCGCCAGTGAAGTTTTTTTCTCATCTGGTCTCATTTTTTTATCTCATTTGGTCCTTTTTCGAGTGTTAATATTAGGCCCAGACTGGTTCTGATGCTCATACACAAGAATGTTAGGTGTTTTTATTGCAATATTTGTATTTTATTTTGTATATATTTTATTTATTTATTTTTTTTTTAATTCTTAATTTATTATTTTGTTTATATACTATATTGTATATAGTACAAACCATACAAAGATAATTGTTTTTCCAATCAGGGAAATATGAATTACATTTAAAATAGTATAGCAAGGGTATAGAAAGAAAGAAAGAAAGAAAGAAAGAAAGAAAGAAAGAAAGAAAGAAAACAAAAGGGCAATGGCAATATTAATGGAGAATATTAAATAAAGAATATTAAACTGCTTTCTTATAGACACTGAAATTGTATTTGAGTACAGTTTTAATTCTCGTTTCAAAATCATAAAATGGGGTTTACATTTAGTATTTTTACATGTATGCATATCAAACTTTCCAACAAATAACATGAGATTTGTACAGAAACTTGAATTAAGGATTTCTTTTTTCCTTTAGCGTAAATCCCCAAAACGACAAGTGTAGCATATAACTTAATGAGAAATCACCACAAATCTTTTGGACAATTAAAGCATTCACACCCAAGCAAAAAGATTTAATAAAAGGACATTCTCCAAAAAATGAGCAACAGATTCAGAAGAAGCCTCACAGAAAGCAAGATATGTCAATGTCACTTCTGAACCCCTCGATAATGTTAGGTGTCCACCAGTAGATGGCAGTGTAGACTTTATAAAAGCTGAATTTAGACGTCAAGATTTGGGCTTGCATTTCATAGGATTTCCCTTTAATGTTGCCTTTAGTCAAATGCCCCATAGACATTTTAATAGATAGCTGTCTGTTATAATGTCTATGAAACGCCCTACCCCATATAGGCATACACTCCACATATATATGCCACAGGTCGATGTATATATGAGTGACAGTGGTAGTTGATCTGGTAACTGAGATGTGGGGGTTTAACCCTGCTCAGATCACAAGCTTTGAACACTTGTGATGAACCATCAGATTACCTCTGGCATCAAAGCACACCACTGGCTCTTTTTATGAACAAGTGACAGACAGAACATAAGTCAGAGTCAAATGACATATACAGTACTTGTCAGACATCGCAGTGTGGTGAGAGATTTAATGAATGTGATCAATGCGCTATAAAATATTGACATAAAAATAATGAATTCACCTTTGCGTGAAGTGATGTAATGTTTTTCCACATAAACTTTAATATGGATTTATAAATACACACATACATGCATATTTGAGAAAACATTCATTTATATTTAGATATAAACTATATATGATGCAAATTATATATACATTTAAATATCTATGTAACAAAATTGTTATGTATAGTCTTCCCACATAGCATCACGGTGGCACAGTGGCTAGCACGATTGCCTCACTGCAAGAAGGTCGCTGGTTCGAGTGGTCGCTGGGTCAGTTGGCAATTCTGTGTGGAGTTTGCAGGTTTTCCCACACAGTCCAAAGACATGCGCTATAAGTGAATTGAATAAGCTAAATTAGTGTGTGTGTGTGTGAATGTAAGAGTGTATGGGTGTTTTCCAGTGTTGGGTTGCGGCTGGAAGGGCATCCGCTGTGTAAAACATATGCTGGATCAGAGTTTGCAGGTTTTACCCCACAGTCTATAGACATGCGCTAGAAGTGAATTGAATAAGCTAAATTAGTGTGCGTGTGTGTGTGTGTGTGTGTGTGTGTGTGTGTGTGAATGTAAGAGTGCATGGGTGTTTTCCAGTGTGTAAAACATATGCTGGATCAGTTCCACTGATCATTCCACTGTGGCGACCTCTGAAGGTCTAATAAAGGGACTAAGCCGAAAAGAAAATGAATGAGTCTTCCCACATAGCAAAATTTCTCTGGCCCACACAATCAGCTTTTGCTTGGCCCACATGCTGCAGTGAACTATGGTACATGACTAGACCAAGTCTGGCTTCCAAACATGGACTCAAGTCTCAGTAAAGTTCATAACCCATAACTGAGCCTGAAGTGGACCAGATATGTCAATGTGTCGCATTTGCAATGACATTGATAATCCCAGGAAGCATTGCGCTTTGGGTGTGTTTTTCTCAAAGCGACCTGATTGGTAGATTTTATTTCTTTACTTACAAATCATTTAAATGTATTTTAAATGTGGGTCAAGAAAGGCAAACCTACATGGCCCACATATACATTTTTAACATCTGGACCAAATACTACATTTGACATCTGGCCCAGGTCTTTTTTGCAGCCTTAATGATGATGCCACCTCTGCTAAACCCAGGCCATGTTTGGCCCACATGCTGTATGCCAGTGCTGGATGAATGCCTGCTTTGCCAGCTTCATGCCAAATCTGGGCCAGAATTCTTTGCTACCTGGGTTGTTTCAATATATATCTGTGTATCACATATACATAATAAAATGTATAATACACATATATTATGTCAAAACAAAGTTTAATTTTGGATGCGATTAATCTTTGCTCAGCACTAATACAAATATGTAACGTATATGCCTGCCTTAAATTTCTGTCCAACTATCAAATAGGGGCGTGACCTGTGCGTGTCTTGCGTGATGACGTCGCGCAGTAAAGCTCTGCGTCGCTGCTGTGGCTGTAGAAGGGGATCCCAGCGGCACGTTGCCGCTATTAGAAGATCAGGCGCTTGCAAGACCAAACAGAAAATTGCATTCTCACTTACATTTTTTTTCTTCCGTGCTGCAGCATCCACACACAGGGGTGCAATGCGGTAGATCATGTAGACCGAGTTCTTTTTTATTTACTTTCATTTTTATTTTTTTACTTTGCGGGATACAAACTCTCTGGTCCTGCGGCGTTTCATTCATATCTTTTTTTGTGATCAAGTGCGAACTTTGAAAACTCTCTGAAATTATATAACGCCGAATATATAGCGCGGAAATCACCATGAGGTAAGAAAAACCTGCTTTAATCTTCACCCGCAGCCGTTTGAGATTGTTATAAATATATGCAGATAGGATGTTTAAGGATTTTTTGAACGTGTGCTATTTGCGCACTGCCTATAAATAATTCATACACAAACAATGGATGTTTTTCATGATATAGGATGTCTTAGAATTAAAAAAAGGCAATTAATCCATTGAATGTTGTTAAAATAAATCCATGAAACTGATACAGGTAAATCGATCAATTAGCCAAATTGAGCGTTACTGCATGTTTTGTAAATTTCATGTGTGTGCGCGTGTGTGTGTGTGTGTGTGTGTGTGGAAAATGCACATTTGTATGTATCTGCATTTCTCCATATTATATAAATGGCCATTTGCATAGTAATTTTTTTTCCGTTGCATTGCAGCATGACACTCGAGACATGTTGTTTAGTAAGCTTCATGTACTCGAAGTTGAGTTTTTATGACAACTTTGACACTTCTGCTCACGTCATAAAGCCAATGAGCATTATAGGCATTATATGTAATTTTTACATTTGTATTAATATTTTTCTTCCTTTTTTGCCATTCTTTCATTTTTAAGCTAAATCTGGTCGTAGACTGTTTGCTAATATCTGTTTGACTGGTGATCGGATCCATCTCACTATTGTGATGTAAGCATGTTCGCTGTGTCTGGTGATCTGGTTAAGAGCATGTGTTAAAATGTTCAAGCCTTTGGAAGTATTTCCTCCCACACTCCTGCTGAAGACACATGAAGATGGAGCCAGCTGTTGGCAACCTTCAGCAGAAACCACGAGCTGCCCTTAAAGCAGGGTTTGTCTAATATGACATAACCTTCCCTTTAGGTTTAGATTAATCTCTCCTGTATTATTCGGGCTGTCTTCCCACGAAGTGCGGTGCTGCATAGTAAAGCACCTCATATGTACGTGGGTTGCCTCTTGTGTCAAAAACAGGATTGTCTCTCGCTCGGGAGGGTGATTGAGCGGAGGCGAATGTTCATGTTTGTTAGCTGTAACAGGTGTGGTTTGTGTGATTTTTAGACCCAGGCTGTTCTCTCTTGCTCATCACAAGCATGTGTTGGGAAGTGTCAAGCTTTTAATAACGTTACACGACCGTTGGCTTTATTATGTGTATGAGGAAGGAACCTGACTGAATTAACAACCTATTTGTGAATCGGTTGCATTGCTCAGCTTGGATTTAGTTTTACACTACCAGACAAAAGTTTGCATACACTTGACTGCATTTGTTTTTTATGATCTCAAAGGGCACTGTCAAAGAGTGTCTTTTCACACAGATTTGCTAAAATGACACAAAAAAAACAGCAACCAAACCAGCAAGAAAAGAAAAGGAAAAGCTTTGTTTGCTAGGCCAGTTAAGTTTCCTCTACAGTGCATTTGTCAAGTACTTACGCATGACTGTACATACACATAAACGTATGGCTTGACTGCAAAGAAACTTTAACAATGTCATTTTCGAAATCATACTCCTTTGCAGTTGTCGAATGACCAAAACAGTCGTTCAGTCAAGTTTTTTTGTTTGTTTTTAGTTGAAAATGAGTGTAAATGAACTCATTTTTGTTTATAAATTAGCATTTTATTGGAACAGTAAAAAGAAATTAGCAAATATCCAATACTTTTACGTTTTTCCTCTAAATTTGCAGTGACTAATGCTAAAGAATGAGTATATGGCTTGACCGCAAATTCATTCATTTTCTTTTCGGGTTTGTCCCTTTATTAATCTGGGGTCGCCACAGCGGAATGAACCGCCAACTCATCCAGGATATGTTTTACGCAGCGGATGCCCTTCCAGCTGCAACCCATAACTGGGAAACATCCACACTCATTTACACACATACACTACAGACAATTTAGTTTACCCAATTCACCTATAGCGCATGTCTTTGGACTGTGTATGAAACCAGAGCACCCAGAGTAAACCCACGCGAACACGGGGAGACAACTGCAAATTCACATTTTTGAGACTGTAACAATGCTGTTTTTTAAAATCATACAGTTTTGCAGTTGTTGCTGTTAAAAATACGTTGATGAATGAGCAAAACACTAACAGTTTTGTTTTTAGTTGAAAATGAGTGTAAATGAACTACTTTTTTAAGTTTGCATTTTATTGGTACAGTTAGTAAAAAGAAATCAAAAAGCAACTATCCAGTACTTTACTATTTTCCCTAAATTTGCAATGACTAATGCTAGAGAATGAGTATATGTCAAAACGTATGGCTTGACCGCAAATTTACATTTTTGTAATTTGCGCAGAGACTGTTAACAATGCTATTTTGCAGTTGTTACAGTTAAAAATACGTTGTTGAATGACCAAAACACAAACTTGTTAAAGAATGAGTATGTCAAAATCTGTGACTAGTACTGCAGGTTAGTTTCTATCTTCCAGAATTTCCCAAATTTCATGGTGAGGTCAATAACACTTCTCTCTGGTTCACAGTTCATGTTTTCAAGTTACTGATAGCTTGGCTGAAATATACTTGAATTATGTGTTGGGTTTAAAACTAATTCAAAAGCAAAGTCCGCTCTGGTGTTTTAGCCCAGTCAAGGCTTTGATGGTATTCTACTGGTAAACTTGTCTGTATGAACTCATCAGTATGCTCTCGCTGTATCTTTCTGCCATTAGAAACAACTCAAGGCCTTTCAGCATATTCACACCTAATCAGAATGGAATAATATATGAGCACAATTGTATTGAAGGGGCCATTTAAAAATTTCCCTTCCTCTTTCCGCCTTATGTAATTACTCTCTTTGGTAGAGATACAGTGTCTACCTCATCTGCAAACAACATTTCTGTGTGAAGTTTGTATGTTCCCCTTGTGTTCGCGTGGGTTTCCTCTGGGTGCTCCTGTTTGGTGGTATAGGTGGATATGATGAACTAAAATTGGCCGAAGTGTATGAATGTGTGTGTGAATGTGAGACTGTATGGGTGTTTCCCTGTACTGGGTTGTGGTTGGAAGGGCATCTGCTGCGTAAAACGTATGCGGGAATGGATGGCAGTTTATTCCGCTGTGGCGACCCCTCATAGTGAGGGACTAAGCCGAAGGAAAATGAATGTATGAATGAATGCATCGCAGACATGTTGGATAAATTACCTTTATTTTATGCAGTGGTTGTTTATCTAAATTTGACCAATCAGATGGGACCTTACTATGTTTATCCCCAGTAGTTTCTGCTCTGCTATTGACTGGAATGGCCCAAAAGTGAACCCAGAGCTGAAAATAAATACTTTAAATACTTGCATATAAATACTTTTCATTAAATGGTTTTATTAAATTGTATCACAAACGTTTATCTTTTGTCTAAAACATTTTTTATTTAGGTGAGAATGCTTGCATTTTGAGTGTCATTTGCTCATTTAAGGGAGCTGTTTGATCCCTTAAATTTGTTAAAGGGTAAATGGTTACAAAGGACTTTGTAGCAACGGTTAAGGGAACACTTTATCATTAAGGGGATATACTTAATGGGAGCCTTAGTTGACCCTTAAGTTTTTGTTCTTGCAACCCAAGTTTTACTAAGGGGTACCCTTAACCTTCAAACTAAGGGATTTCTTAGCTTAAGGACTTTCATGCAGCCGGGCCCTGATCCACAATATCAAATACAGGTATAAATGGGTTCTAAAATGTTTTGAGCTTGTCCACTTTTGACCACTTCCAGGATATAGTGTAGATGCTTGCATTTGAATTCATTCGAACAACCATTAAAAGATCATCTCATCTCTGCCTACTGACCTAATTCTTAAACATTATAGGATGCAATTTTGAAGCACTCTGGATTGAAAGGATTATAACTTTGCCATCGGAAATCATAAGTTTGGTTTAATGGGGGAAAATGTAAATAAAAAGCACAATGTTCTATTACTAGATCCGATCCTAACACAAATGCCAAGTGTTCAGTGTAGTTTAGGGGCTGTCAGAGCAGAAACAAAATATGCTACTCTCTTTATCATATTAAGTTGTCATCGCACATTCATACATAAATTGTGTGAGCTGATTTTGCAATATTAGGTTGAAAGAACATAGCCCTAAGTGTTCAAAACTCCAGTTATAAAAGATGACTGACGAATGTTTCACTCGTCTGCTTCTGGTCTTACTGACCAAACCGCATCTCAATGTCAGACGTAAACGGGCTGTCACTCCTTTTATTTAGGTAAGATTAAAACATTGTATTTTATCTCAAACTTCACAAGGATGTGAGATCTAACAGTCTGTTATGCTTTGACTTTATTTTGAGTGGCCTTTACAAGTCTTTTACTGCCAGTGTTCTTTTGAATTCATTCATTTTGGGAGTTTATTTTGCTAGTGATCATCACACCTGCTTTCTCTGCTCTCAGCAGTTTGGGTTTCAGTAAACTGATTCAGTAGCTAAGATTGAGTGATTATGCCCACTTCTTTTCCCAAATGCTTTATGGCCACTATAGGGCCAATAAGCCTTTCAGAGTGCTTAAAATAGGCTTGACACTACAGTTCATGTTGCATATGCATAAGGATTTGTTGTCAGGTAGCGTAGCACAGCATTTTTTTTTCACTGCACACATGCACTTTGTTGCCTA
Organism: Danio choprae; assembly: GCA_903798125.1. Classification (NCBI taxonomy): domain Eukaryota; kingdom Metazoa; phylum Chordata; class Actinopteri; order Cypriniformes; family Danionidae; genus Danio; species Danio choprae. The sequence goes on along the minus strand of CAIGQW010015581.1, from coordinate 13,255,859 downwards.
AGTGAAGAGTTTTCTGGGTTCTTAGTTTGAGTGGTTCTTTTTAACAACAGCCATAAATGTATAATTGAAGTAGGCCTTAGAGAATTATTACAAATGTGATCGTCATTAGGTGCAAAAAATAAGCTGCTTAAATGTAAATTGCTCGATAGGCTTTGATAATGAATAAAAAAAAATAATCGATTGATTTACTCCCCTTCATATTCTATAATGCAGTTTTTATAAATAAAATTAATAATAATCTCAATTTTTCCTATATGTTAAGGTAAAAATAAGCTCAGCATTAAAACTGAAACCACCGTGCACCTGCAGAGGCTTGCTTGTGTGGGCAGTGTAAACTGTGTAACCTGTTAATATAGGCCTCAAAATAAATATGAGCTGGTTTTGCGAGAGGCATGCATGTAACCAGTTCGTCTTGTGTGTGTATATATGGCCCTCACTGACTCTACACAATGTGTGTCTCTAAGTGTTGAAAGGTGAAAGGAACTTTCTACCTGCCATATGTTTAGTTTACTTGGAGTTCATTATTTTGCTTGCTTTGTTTCCTTTACCCATTCTGTAGTGCTCACAGTGAGCACCTGTTCGTAATTAAACAATTTAAAGCCATTATTTTGGAATTTGTTGGTTTTGACCCTTAGCATGCTTTTGTATACACTGTATGCTGGGTTCCACACAATTACTTCATGTTGCCCCCCCAACACAAATCGATTGTTAAGTTAAAATTTTTTTCAAATTTAAGTGGACTAAACATAAAACAATTAAGATGTCCCAAAAACGGCACAGTGGCTCAGTGGTTGAATTGTCATCAAAGTAGCACAATATATCGGAAAATTATTGTTATAGCGATAACAGTATATGCAATATATGTTCGAGTCCCGGCTAGGCCAGTTGGCATTTCTCTGGGTGCTCCGGTTTCCCCCACAGTTCAAAGACATGTGATGTAGGTGAATTGAATAAACTAAATTGGCCATAGTGTATGAGTGTGTGTGTGAATGAGAGAGTGTATGGGAGTTTACCAGTACTGGGTTGCGGCTGGAAGGGCATCTGCTGGGTAAACCATATGCCGGAATAGTTGGCGGTTCATTCCGCTGTGGCGACCCCTGATAAATAAGGAACTAAGCTGGAGGAAAATGAATGAATGAATGAATGAATAAATGAATGAAGAATTGTGTTGTTTCAACTTATTTTAAATAAGTAGTTCCAACTAGCAACAAAACAAATTGAAGTGTAAACTATGACCATGATATTTTTATTGGCCTTATACATGAGAGACAAACAAACAAACAAACAAACAAACTGTTTTACCTGCATAAGATCGGTTAATGGAAAGACATACAATAGTTGTGGTCAGCATTTAGAAAATATTGCTAAAGTTAAACCTGTTATAGAAAACAGGCTATAGTTATAGTTTAGTGCCTTAGATGGCCTATTTTCATGAATGATTATAATCAAATGAGTGAGAATGATATTCTTCTTTCAGCCTATTCCAAATATGCCAATAAATAAATCTGCGAGTGGCTAATAGCATTGCATCTCTAAAAGGGAACTATTTATTCTGAAGGAAATGCATTGATAAACAATGGTTAGATTGTCCCCCTTTAAACAAATGCATATTCTAGGCCAAGAGCACTTTGTTCTCTAAGAGCTGGTCATGAAAGTGCGTCAATTTTGTTCCCTGCATCCTTTTTATGGAGGAAATTAATGTAACGATTTAACACTTAGGAATTTAATTTTAAAGTCCTTCTAGTTTGTTGTGCATGTCTTTTCTTTGATGCATTTCTATTGACGCCATAGTTTCCAATTAAAGATCTAAAAATCCCACTTTAGGAAACCACTTATGGGAATGGTCACCTGACAAGTATTGTTTATGGGAAATGGGAATATGGAATCACCAGCTGGCTGTGATCGGTGGATGTTGGAAGTGCCAAGTCTGTTGGATTGATTAACACAAATTTTTGTGAAGGATGCTGTAACTAGTTGGATAGTGTTGCTTATTCATGACCTTTCTTTTTAATCATAATGCAGTGTGCATTGCCTTGGGGCTCGTCTGTACTTCCTCTGAAAGCAACAATGCGAAAGTTTTTCCACTTCTTGTTGGTTAAATTACAATCAATCAGCAGTCATTATTCAACAGCTCCTGGTGGAAACATCACTGGGCCTATTGAGCTTTTTTACTTGGGGCAATGAAATGATGTGTGAAAATGGAGCTATAAAAGCTACCCAGCTCTAAATGATTAATATCTTGAAGTTCTCACCTTCACTTAACTATTCCTTTGTATAACATGGACAGACTTGAAGAAACGGTACCAGCATCTAACACAGAGTTCTGGCACTTAACCGAACCCCCTGAGAAAGCAGTCCTTTTTTTTGTTTTGGATGCCTACGTGACTGGAGAGCTTGTGGTGCTCATCATGTGCTCTGTGGCCTTCTGGTCTCGCAGCCAAATGAGATGTCCTTGGATTTTTTTTTTACGCAAGATGAACTAACGATTCTCTGACTAAAGGCGACCAACAAGAATCCCCAATATCTACTTTCCGTCATTGTGCCATTATTTAGGCCTGTTCACTTTGAATGGATACAGCATCTGAATTAAAGATGAGATGTTTTGTGTGTGTGTGTGGGTGCGTTAGGTTTAGAAATCTGGCCAGCATCCCTCTTCTTGTTTTCAAGATGGCATGCTACGCAGCACAACAGCAAGTGGAGTGTTCGTTACTGTCATCCAAGATCATCCTTTCTACCTCAATCCCTCTGCGTTTCTGAAGCTGGAACCACTGTTAGGCAGCTACTTTCCTTTTAGGGTGCTGTTGCTATAAAAGAGACTTTAAAAAAAAGTGTGAAGTTTGGGGTTGTAAGAAGCTTAAGGTGCAGAGCGTGGTGCTTGCATTTCATCGTGCGGAGGAGGACATGGATAATTACTCTAATGTGTAGAGTGTTGAAACAGCTGTGAATGTTATCACAACACAGAATTCTGATGAGTTTGCACAGTTGTACAGAAGAAGACAACTTAAGACTCTAAGGTCTTTATCAGCAAACACAATCTTTTGCTATGGTAAGTTTTTCCTTAATCTTGCAGTATTATAAATCCAACCCTTTTACGCAGTCTTCTAGAATGCTCGATTTTGATTGGATGATTGTGCAGATGCTTTCCAGTACTTCTGCCATCCATGACAATGGTTTATCTAAATTTAGGTAACTGAAATGGGTGCTACTTTTTACGTCTCCCTCATTTTATGCAACTGCTGCCATCTTGCATCTCAATTATCGATTATACCATGGGTCACCAAACTTGTTCCGGGGGCCGGTGTTCCTGCAGAGTTTAGTTTACTAGTTATACTAGAAACTTCCAGGCAGGTGTGTTTTAGGCAAGTTGGAGCTCTACAGGAACACTGACCCTCCAGGAGCGAGGTTGGTGACCCTTGGATTATACTGAAAATGGTCATAGTGAGCTTCAGAATGAATATTACTAACTATAGTATTGTTTTGTTTTACTTCCACCATGGTTTCTACTGAAAAAATAAAAAGTGTAGATATCGCACAATGTCTAATGCTTTGTTGTCATTGAATGAAATGGGAATTTATTTGTGACTTTTTTTTTTTTTCTTCAGTTGCTATTAATATAAACGAAAGTATCCAAAGCTTCACAATTGATCGAAGCTTTGAAGGTTGAGAGGCTGTTGGTTCGCATTCCTTGTCGCCAGACCCCTGATGCCCTACATAATGTAGTGCCCTGCTATTGTGAATAAAACATCTCCCTTTTGTGTGTGCAACAATAGAGCTAGACCCTGAAACTGGATTGTTGGACGCTGGCTGTAAAACCTTCTCTGGCTTTTGTGGGCATTTTAACAAAACAGTCCTGATTCTTTAGTGGAGGAGCCATCAAACTGCACTCCGAGATTTTACAGACCGTTTCCCAAATGGCCTTGAAAGCTTAAATGTAATTTTTGTGAAATTAGATACTGTTGTTTTCTGCTTTGGCATTTGGCAACAATGGCCTTGAACAAGCACTAGAGATTTTATCTCTTTTCTTTTTCTTTTTTAAGTATTGGTATCTGAAATTTTTTTTCACTCTTGCACGCACGCACGCACGCACGCACAAAGTTCTTTTAGATTAACACTGGTTGTTTTAAGAGGTCTTCTTAACCACCATCCCCTGGTGGTTGTTTTTTTTTTTTTTTTTTTTTTTAAGTCCACATGAACTGGAAGCTACAACCAGTTTTTACACATTTTTTGTATTGTGACAGCTCGGATACGGAATAATAAATGAGAAAACAGTGGGAGTGGCTTGTTTTTTCTACTCTAAGCTGATTGAATGTAGTATTGAATGTAGTATTGAGCTGATTTAATGTAGTTCATTCAGAAAGATTGGGCAATTGGTTTTAGAAGAGTTATTACAACTTAACAGCCTCCTTCTTACCATTTCTGTTTGTCGTCAGAACTGACAGTTGGAGGGGTGTGGTTAAGTAAGAATGTTAACCACGCCCCAATACCTAGGCATGGGACGATAACCATTTTCAAGGTATAGCGTGGTTGGGAAAAGTCAATGTTTTGAAAAACCGCCAAAATGTTCTGTTCCTACGGTTTATGTAAGATTTTTTTTTTTCTTTATGCTTCTTTATTTTTTTTATTTTTTTTTAAAATTTATTTATTTTTTTTTTTTTTAGGACAACAGTATCTCCAGCAGAAAAAATATCCTGCCATTTTAAATCGTAAAGAAATTTGTGTTTTTGAACTAATGACGAAGGCAGAAGTCAATTATTCATTTTAATTAAAGGGGAAAAACGTTTTTGTTTTTGTTTATCCAGATATTTAAAAAGAATATATTTTAGAGCAGTAATCACAATACCGTGAAACCTTGATATTTTTATCCAAGGTTATCATACTGTCAGAATCTTATACCAGCCCATACCTACCAATACTTAAGACATACAAAATCTGACAATTTAACTGAATAAAAACAGGAAGTGCATTTTCAGATTTCAATTAAAGATTACACGGGCAAACTATTTATTTTTTTTAATGACATGCACAAATTGTTCACTACAAAACTAGCAATGTGAGCTAACAAAATCATACGGTTTTTCATTATGTCTGGATGGATAACTCAGCTGTAGAAATCATTGTTTTGCATGCACCATTCTTTCTTATACTGGAATGTTTCATTAATGTGAGCTTATTTCTCATAAAGTCTTCCTTTGGTCCCTCTTTGTGCCTTTTTTATCAATATCTGTTTTACGGTAAAGGATACAGTACATCTGCGTTCGCTATTTAATATGCCACCACTAAGAAGCTTCACGTGACCCTTCAGGCTGTTTGCCATGCAGCGGCTCCGTGTCATCACATGTGCTGCTGAAAGATCTGCGAGCACAGCCCTAATCCAGCTGCACGATTGAACCCAGCAGCCCGTCTCTCTTCTGCCCACCTCAAGCTGTGCCATTCACTGCGCACAAGCCAAGAGAACATCCCTGAAACAAAACAAAAAAAAAACAGCATCACGAATGTCCTAATCAGACTCTTTGTGCTAATGGCACTGCCTGCTTATGTAAGCAATCAGAAAATATTAGTTTTTTCTTTTTTCTTTTTTCTTCTTTTTCAAGGTCTTACAAGTTCAAAAGTACAACCAAGTCATTGTCTCTTAGTTGGAATGTGCATTTATTGGTCATTCTGGCTACAATGTACAATGCTACAATCTGAATTCCTTAGATCTAATTGTGGGATTTTGCTTGTGTTTATCACTTGCCAAAGGCACTTTGTTCTCTGAGATAACTGATGTGCCATTATATATATTTTTTTGAGCTGTTTTTGTAAAGTAAGTTATCTTTGGAAGGGCTTTATTACTGGTGTGTCTTTAGGTATATCGTATCACTGTGAAATTGTTAAAGGGTTGACTAGAAGCTTTGACCTTTCAATCCTTTATGGTGTGATATCTCTCTTTCCATGATATTTAAGCCTTTATCTTTAGGAATGTCTTGTTTTTGCTGTGCTTCGGTACTGTAATTTGAGATTGTGTCCTTTTCAGCACTTTTCTACCATCGGGCTGGTTCACGATGCCTTTTAATCATAGCTGTTGCAAGGACGCGTGTGTGTGTGTGTGTGTGTGTGTGTGTGTGTGTTTGTTAAAAAAGCTTTTTTTTTTCTGTTGAAGCAGCATCATTTAATTTCCAAAATGTGCTTTGAGACATGGCCCTCTTTTCAGCTTTATATTTAAATATTCTTAAAATGAAAGAAATGAACTTGAAGCAAAATTGTTGAGAGATCGATTCTCATTTTTTGAGAATGTTGTTGATTAGATTGCACATAAAAAAAAGTTCCAAGAAAAATCAATGTTAGACTGGACATATATTTGAACTGGCCGTTTGCTTTAGAATGGCTAGTTGAGATTTATGGATGGTCAAAGATTTATTCATTTATTGGTTATGCGCAGACTGCATTGCGGTAACTTTCCAAAATGTAAATTGGAAATGTGAAATATTATGGTGTTAACTGAGCCCAGAGATCCTAAAGATGGAGCATAGGTGCTGCAGCAGCCAAAATCCTTTACCAGGTCATTTAGGTATTTTTATTTTATCTATAATAAAATAAATATATATTGTATATTAAAATTAGGCTGCACAATATATTGTTTCAGCATCGATATCGCAGTGTGATCATTCGCAATAGTCACATCGCATGATATGCAATGTTGAGTTTGTATATATATTTTTATTGTATTTATCTATACTTGTAGATTGTTTATTTGATTTTATGCAAATGCTCTACCTTACAGAATCAGCATAATCAATCTAAAATTATGAATTCTTTCCAAATAGAGATATTTAAGTCATCTGGTAAAATTGTATTTATATCGCAATATATACAGTGCAGTTTATGAACACAGGTCTACTTTTTTTATACTGGTAATTTCTTTTTCTTCTATAACCATTGCTTAAAGGCAGAGAGTGAACGGGAATTGTTTTTTAGCCTGTCTACAGTTTTTGTTTCGCCAGGCATTTTATGTAGCATAATTTTACAAATCAAGTCAGACCAGTTGGTTTCTACTTCAGATTACATGTATGAAGCATCTTTGGTTAGATCATGATTGTTTTAAATGGCTACATATGTAATCGATATAGAGTTTTAAAATATAACTCTTGTTTATGTACTGTATTGCCATTCTTTCTTGTCCTTAAAAAAATCTGAAAATATATTTAAAAAATCTGCTGTCAAAATTGGATTATTTCTTTTTGTCAGACAGAATCAAGTTGAAATTGTTAGGCGGAATTGGTTAAAATTAGGATCAGTTGATCAGAACTTTTGTTTCTTGTTTGAAACACTAATATACCAATGTACCGAAACAAACTAGAAACTATTCACCTTAATGCTTCTATAATGGAATTCTGTACTTGTTTAATTTGATGTTCTTTTCACCAAGCAGTCGTGTGTGTGTGAATTCAAGGGTGATTATCTTTAAAAGAGTTACTTTTAGTACGTCAGCTAAATACATTTCATTCTTGACTTGAATTGTATCCGATTATGTAAGTTACAGTGTATTGAATAGAACAGTCAGCACCTTTTGTTCCACATTTCTTTCTGAGTTAATGCTGATCTCTAATAAGTGTGCAGAATTTTAGCATGCGCTACTGAACGCTCTACATGAGTACACACACACACACACACACTGTGGTGGTGATGACCAGTGGGCAGAAATAAGCATGTCAGCCCTGGACTTAAAGACCCTTATTGCAGCAGATGTTGTTGGTGAGAAACGCAAGGCTTTCAGCAGGGTTGGTGTGGTATTGTTTGTGTCCTTTCTACACCGGCAGGATTGAGATGTGCAGTATTAGATGTCATAATGACATTTATTTTGGATTTGACTTTTGTTATTGAAATCTGTAGACTATGTTTTATCTCGGGTTCAATAAAAGATCCATTTGTCCATGCTTTGCAATTCTCAGAGCACATTTCTTATTCAGAATTTCACATAATAATCTGCACCTTTATTTTACGTATTTTTGGTCTGGAGTTCAGGGTCTCTCTTTCTCTCTTTCTCTCTTTCTCTTTGTGCGTGTTGAACAGGTGGTCTCTATGTTGACCCATCTGTCCGAGAGAGAGCAGCTGTCCTGCAGACGTTGATTTTATTACCTCTTAATGTTTTTCTTCTTGCTGTTTTCTTGTAGTCTCTGGGTTATGTTACGTTACTGCTGGTCCTGGGATTTCTGACCTCTTCTCATTTTTTCAGGGTTTGGGTGTGTGCTGAGATCAGTGGGACGTGCTCTGCACCTGCTAAATCTAGTAATATAGAGTCATGTTTGCATTAGCTCAAGACAAAAAAAAATGTCTTGCTTGAAGATTTTTTTTTCTTCAGTTAAACCAATATTCCATCAGTTCTATTTACAATCGAGTAAAAATAAATAAATAAATAAAAAAAAATAAATAAAAAAAAGTTCTTGTGCAACATGTAACTACACATGGTGTTTTCTCTGTCTGTTGTCACTATATGAGCTATATATAGATGTTTTTAGCTGAACAGTAATATTACTGTAATATTTACAATAAGGTTCTGTTGGTTGCTACTTATTGTATTTACTAGCATGGACAATCAATGAACAATTCATTTATTACACACAGCAAAATAGTTAAAATCCTGCTGTTACTGTGATTTGGAGTGAAGTGTTGTTTTATGGTGCTGAATTAACATTGATGGTGTAAAGAGTATCCTCTGACTGGTGTAATTATTGAAAGCCTGACCTCATTAACACAGGTAGTGCGTCATATATACACCGGTAAAGTGTTAAAATTAACTCTCTCAGAGTTGAATTAACACTGGCGATTTTGCTGTGCAGTATTTTTTTATTCACCTTTGTTTACTCAAAGTGCATTACCTAATGTTAAAAGTACAACTTTGGATTTTAACAACGCATTAGCAAATGTTGAGCTATGGTTAATAAATGCTGTGCAAAAAGTATTGTTTGTGTTAGTTAAAACATTAACTAAAAATAACTTGAGACTGCAGAAAGGTTTTTTTAATAAAAAATGAATTCACTCAAGGAGACATTCAGCAAAGTGTCACTAGGAAAATATTTTGAATTTGTATATTACGTTAAAAATCATATCTAATTCATGTATTCATTTGGTAATACATGTGTGGTTTTTAATTGTATATTTATTAATTAAATGTTTGTTTGCCATAAAAAATAGCAGTTGTTGCTGACATAGCATAAGTAAAATAATAATGATGATGATGATGATGAATTTGTTTCATGATTAAAAATTATTATTCTTTTTGATTACATATTTAAAACAAAATGATGGTAAACTTAGTTTTGTCCATTTTAAAATAAAATCGATAAAAAAAAATTCTAACCAATTTCAAAGAGCCGTATTTATGATATGTTGTAGACTGACTTCAACAGAAACAAGTATGTAAAATTGAAATATATAAATTAGAGAAATAAAATTATCAAAGTTACTATTTGTGCAAAGTATGACCTGAATAAGTTGATCTTATTGAAGTAGGGTTTACCAACATGAATAGTTTGTAAAACAGCTGACCACATTTCAGCTGTCTTTTTTCTGTCAATCCCAAGCACACTCGCACCAGTGAGTAAAAACAGGTGATCCTCAGTCAACATTGGACAACAGTGCCTTCCCTTTCATTAAACCATCAACCACAGACAGAATACCCTCACACCTGTCAGGCCTCCCAGAGAGGGTTAATGAACACTAACAGGGTTTCATGGTCAGATGCGTTGAATCTGCTTAAGTCTGACGTCACGCATCACACTTTCTTTTTCCAATAGCTCTCTCAAATGCCAACAAATGGTACTAATGCAAATTCAGTGTGCTCTAACACTGTTGAAAGTTGTGATCGTAATGTTTATATCCATGCTTAATCTCAGATGGTCAGACAGTGATTCAACTTTTTGAAATTGATAAAATATGAGAGACTGGGATGCAGCAAGTCCGAAGAGACTATAGTGAGCAACACCATGAATTTATGAAATATGTGTGATATTAAGTCTAAATGGTGGGAGTTTCAGCTACTGTGTTTAATCAATTTGATTTAGTAGAAGCTTAAACCTGGAAAAATGATTCTATAAATCACAACTTAACAAGCGGATAGTCATCAGAATATATAGTCAAACCAATAACTATTTAGACACCAGATATACAGTAATTGTTGATTTTTATTATTATTATTATTATTATTATTATTATTTACTTGTGGGTACACAACACTGTAGATCATTTATGTAAGTAAGAATAGCAAAATAAACTTTTACATATTGGACCGTTTATCATATTTTCTGCCAGAAACGAGAAACGTTTTATGTGTCTTGCTTGTTCTTTTGCACGACAATAGCTTTTTTGAGACTGAAAATACATGCACCCAAAAATTAGTCTTTGAAGAGTCTTTGAGTCAAGACGATGTCATGTCCGTGTATACAGTGTTTGAGCGTTTTTTTTTGTTGTTGATGTCCAAATGGAGATCGTTTTGAAAACATTGTGTAAACGTGAACCTTTTTAAAATGACTGCATCCCAAAAACCAACAGTTTGTAAAAATATTGAAGTTCATGATTGTATGAACCCGTTTAAAAGGGTCAGGAGACTACAGGCTGTAGATATGTTTCCATCCACCTATTTAAAAAAAAAATTATTAAAAAAAAATGTTTAATGGAAACGCCAAGATGTGCATAAATTTTGGAAATGGGCATAAAAGACATGTGTGAATAACTGAGTTGGATAAACTTTTTATTCGTAAAAAAAAAAAAATGCGCATAAACTACGATGGAAACACTTTTACCGAACAAATTCCACTGTGCATTAAAAAAGTCATGTGATTTTGTTATAAGAGATCCTGTGTTGATAAAAAAGTGTGTGAATGGACAAACCAGCAGGCTGGCCACATTGTAAAACATCTGAAATGTTCTTTTGGTCTTTCTAAAATACAGTAATCATTTCAGTATTAGCGTTATTATATTATTGGTGACCTCCAGAATTGTCAAGAGCATCTGTGCTCCTCGTCTCATGCCTTCAAACGCCACCCAAGTTCATTGTGTGTTGGCATTGTCTTCTGAGGCGCAAGTCATTTATTAAATGAAGAAAAGATTCACGCAGCTTCTCCCACCGCAGCAAATTACAGTTTTTCTTTTGATATTTGGTACCAGTTAATCAGGAAGTGACAATTTAGTTCTTTTCGACTCATTGGAAGGAAACTTTGCTTTATTCGCACGTCTTTTATGTGATATTCCAGTTTTGTGTATACATTTAATTTGTATCTATGGATGGAAACATAGCTACTGAGTAAAGAGTGCAGTATTTATAGTTGTATAAATCTTGTCCTACTTAAAGTTTGAATTATTTTGATTATAATCCATTGCGTACTCTACTTTTCTATCAAAGTTATCTTCCATTATGAAGATGTGTTCTGACACAGTTTAAAGGTCTCGTGAAGTGCTTTGAAATGTGCATTTTCTTTTTAATTCGATGCTTGAAGTAATCTCAACTCAAAAACTAATAGAGGGTCATAGTAGCCCCTCCCCTTTTAAAAAAACAGCCAATAGCGTTTTGTTCTTATCACAGCTCTGCCAGTGAGAGTGGTTGAGCTCAAGCACATCAAATGAAAAGCAAAAAAGATGACTTGAAGGGGGCGGGGCTTGTCGGATACTAGAGAGCATTTGATTGGCCAATATTTGATGAGAAACTGAAGTATGAGGTGACGTGAAAAAAGCTTTGATCAATTTAAACAGAAGTGACAAACTGCAAGCTTTGGATGTTTATATTAGTTTTATATTTTCTAAACACAAATTTTGTCACTGTTTTGGAACACAGTAGCTAATAATTATTCTTAAAATTACCAGACTGAAACTAAGATCTAACATTTTTTTTTATTTTAATTTCACCTGACCTTTAACTGGGAGTTAACATTTTCTAAGCTATACTGAATACACTGTGATTGTTGAAGGTATCTAAATAATTTTGGGTTTGACTGGACCAGTGCATGCTAGTTGTTATTTGTCAGACCGCCAATATTTTGTCTTCACAATGCACTTGCTTGCATGTCATTGGTTCAGTTAACGTTATAATTATAATAAGCATCACAAAGTGATTAATCAAAGTTTTTTGTTGGTCCTCAGTGGCTGTTTAGATGATGGTGGTTTCTCTGCTCTTGCTGGCCAGTGGCAGCACATTAAAAATTTGTTGTAGTTTCATTGCGGCATCCAGGCTGACCGTGTTGTGCTGTCAGAATATTAACCAGCCCTCCCACTTCTCCTTGCGTTCTCTTCTTCAGCCCCCCCATCCTCCCACCGGCCATGTGCTGAAAAGGCCTCTGGAGTGTTTTTTGTGGCACGTGGCCAGAGCCGGAGTGAATATGTGAAGAATCTCTCTCTCTCTCTCTCTCCCTCTCTCTCTCTCTTTCTTTCTTTCTCTCTCTCTTTCTCTCTCTCTCTCTCTCTCTCTCTCCCTCTCT
>CAIGQW010015581.1:13216402-13233233 GCA_903798125.1 Danio choprae | reverse complement strand
TGTGTGTGTGTGTGTGTGTGTGTGTGTGTGTGTGTGTGTCCTGCAGCATTTCTTTTCTGCGGTACTAAGACACAATTTTCTGCACAGCTGCTTTGATGCCGTGTGGGTTTTAGAAAGCACTTTACAAATGCAACTTATGTTTTCAGTTTGGTGTTTGACAGTAACTTCTGTCAAACTGGTTTCTGTAAGACAAGTTTCACAGGTCCTACTATAACAAGTGCTTACAATTCCCTTGATGCTTTTGTTTGGCGTGTCTGCTGTAGGTGCACTTAAAATAAACTTTATCCCTCCCCAGCCACAGTGTTTTTGATTTGTAGAATTTGTAATTGTAAAAAATAAATAAACCTGATTTTTGTAGATAATTAAACACTTATTTGTTGTAGTTTCAAAATGGAAGGTAATTTTGTTTTTTTTTGCACTAAGAAATAAATCTGTGCATAACAGAAAAAGATGTTTTTTTTCTACCATAATTCACCATATTGACCAACAAAAAAAAAGTTTTTAGTTTAGTAGGTTAATGTTCAACATCAAAGGTTTCATTTTTTTAAAAACTATTTCCTTCACTTTCGTCAATTGAAAATTTTGTTCCTCGCCACTGGCTTGCTTGGTTTTGGGACTTTGTTTACAGACTTGTGGAGCTGCGCATCGATGGATTTGCTCTTCGCTGTTTGGACTTTCAGCAGTCAAAATTAAACCACACTGAAATGAACTAAACTGAACTCTGAAAACTGGACTGACAGTTTCAATTTACTAGAACTTCTGTGTTAAGCTGTTTTGGCACAATCTACATTGTAAAAGCGCTATAGAAATAAAGATGAATTGAGTTGAATTAGATGCGTTTCATTTTAAAGGGGCCAGTAAACTAAAAGACAGTTGAAGTCAAAATGATTACGCCTCCTGTGAATTTTTTTTTACTTTTTCAAATGTTTCTCAAATGATGTTTAACAGAGCACGGAATTTATTTTTTGCAGTATTTCCCATAATATTTTTTCTTCTGACGAAAGTCTTATTTGTTTTATTTCTGCTAGAATAAAGCCTTTAAATTGCACGTTAAGCTAAATATTAGTATCTTGAAAAATATCTAGTGAAATATTTTGTACTGTCATCATGGCAAAGATTAAAAAAAAATTATTAGAAATGAGATATTGAAACTATTGTGTTTTGAAATGTCTCCGTTAAACAGAAATTGGGCACAAAAAATATACGGGGGGCTAATAATTCAAGAGGGCTAATAATTCTGACTTTAACTGTATGTTAAAATACATGTGCTTAAATATGGAAATAATACATGCTATTGCAGGAGATTCTTTCAAAGCGCTGTTATGTTATATAATAGTATTTAGCTGCGGTTATTTATATATGCTAGTCAGGCTCTAAATATAAAATGTGTTGTTTTTTTGTACTCTGTCATGACGCAGCAGGCGTCTGGCATGTGCAGTCATTCTAGTTTGCTGAGGTGATTGAAGCGAATGCTGAATAAGTCACCTGAAGCCGCTGCATGTGTTTGCTTGAGATATTGATTCTGTATGTGTATGGGTTTGTGTTTGTCTGTGCTGCAGTACATCATTAGCATTGCATTGCATTGCCTCGCCTTGCTAGGTCTAATCCAGTCTCGATCTCCCCCTCGGCGTATAGCTGGCGTCCTGCTGCATTCATCTGTAGTGTTAACTCTCGGCTCATGACCTGTCGTATTATAAGTTTTATTGTTACTATTTTAAGTTGCAGATGCTATAGCTCTATGCACAAGGTAAAACCTGTGTGTTTAGAGAAAGAACAAGTGGATTTTTTTTCCAGTGCCGCATTACTTCCCTCCATTTGTTTTTCTGAGGATGATCGGGGGATTTTTCTGTCTGTCTGCTTCTGAGAGCGCGGAGAACACAAGAGCCCCGTGGCCTTCTGCTGTGCTTTTTGCTCGTTTGAAGGGCACAGTCTTCATTCCTCCATTTTTATTATTTTTTTATAGTGAAAAATTGCATGTTTGGAATCAAGAACTGGTTATTATTCAGAAGCAGTTCTACATTTTTTTTGAAACATCTGACATTGAATTCAGATCTTTATTGAGATTATGCACATAAAAGGGTCATATTTTAATGATCTAAGCACATGGTCTAAAGCGCACAGTTAAGATTCACTTGGTGAATCCCCTTTTTGCTATTTTGAGGATGGGAAAAGCAGTCTGCGCACCCAGCGCATGTTCTAAAAGGGGTGTTCTTATTCTCTTAATAAGTCATAGGTGTGTTTGGGCATAATGTGCATTAAACCAATCACAGTCTGCTATTCAATTTAAGTTTAAAATGTTGGCGCACTATTGCAGAGTCGCTATTTACATGGCAGACTTTGTAAGTTGGAAAAAATAAATGCTTTACTACAGAGGAATGGATCTGCTTGTGCGCCAGTTTAAAATGTGCGAGCTGACTATCTACAGAACCAGACGGATTCCACCAAAGCCCCCTGAGGTTAGGATGATGTGGGACGATGTGGCAGTTTTTATATTTATGTAGACAATAATAACATTTTACAATTTAATCCTGTAATTTGTCATATTTAAAGATGTTTGTGTGCTGCTGCGCATTCCTTTGTGTGTAATAAGCAATATGGAACCACTTATCACCACTGCATATCACACACTTTTTAAATAAGAATAAAAATAATTAAAACTGCGCCAGAGCAGCTGACGTTAGAGCAGCGTTTAGTTGGTCAATGGTGCAGTCTATTTCAGTTGCCTCAAAATAGCTATCCATCAACAATGCAGCTTAACACACCTCATTTTCAGACTAGGACTCCTATTGGCACAAATTAATTTTCTATTTAAATAATGTGGCACAGTATGTGAAAATTATTCCTATGCCGGGCCGAGACTAGCAAAAAACACTTGTCGTGCTTGCCGCCACATTGCACTGGGTATTTGATAGGGCTCAAAATGTACACAAACTAAAGCACACATATGAGGCAGTGTAATATTGTCTAATATGCTGGTCAGTTGATTTTATAGTGTAGATTGATTGAATGTGACATACTCGCATACTTCTGTCATCTCATCTACTTTGTGCCGGAGGTGTCAACAAGCTCAGGAACTCTGTTAGAAACGATGCTTACTAACAGATAGAAAAAAGGTGAATTTTTCCCATTTTCCTGGAAACCACTGACGTTTTGGAATGAAATTCATTATTTTAGAGCTTAGGTTTGCTTCCATAAAATTGACAAAAAATAGCACACGTTCACAAATAATGTTAAAGCCATCTTGATGATGAGGATGATGATGAACATTTACATTTATACATCACTGCTGTCAAAGTTTATGTTAGGAAATTGACTTTTTTAAGCCTCGTATTACAAAATTCAAATAACCTATCTGTCCCTTAGTATTTTTGCCTATTCGCATATGGTGTTGTATAATCATTATATAATCACAGTGACATAAAATGTCTTACAATTTACAATAATATCACTTGTGAAATAACGTTTAAAGCCATTTTACGAGAACATTTACGTTTCTACATCACTGCTGTTAAAGTTTATATTAGGAAAATGACTTTTTACATCATTAAAAAAACAAATAACCTTAACCTTTTAATCCATTAGTGTTTATGGCTATTTGCATTATTATGCTGTTTTATAATCACTATGTAATCACAATTCACAAAAATATAACTTTTATGACAAAAATGATTAATCATTACATGCCTATATACTATACATAACTCAGATTCTCTACACGTGATGACAACACAGACGTGTTTTGTCATTTGCTTGGTGTGTGTCAGAGCCCTAAGTGTTGGTATGAAGAAACTCTGCTGTCAGCACTGTTCTGAGGTCTGTTTAGTCTGAGTCGTATCCTCGCCACTTAAGATGATTCATGGTCTTTCAGTTGCTTTATGTACTTTATAGAGTTCATTAGAATCTAAAGTTATAACTCAAGTCCAGTCTTGTGCAAAGCAGTAGAGTGATTCTTAACTTTTTTTTGTTGTTGTTGAATTAATCCTTCATGCCTATTGTAGCATGGAGTTAAAATGTCTTTCATGTGACATTGAGATGAGTTGAATGTTGTTTGATATCTTGCTTGGAGCCAGACACTAGCAGTCAGTCAGTCTGTCTGTCACACAGGCACATGTAGAATATAGCAGCCTGCTGGGAGGTTGTTGCTAGGGGCAGGATAGGGCACTAAGTGTACAGTAAGTCCTGGTATTTAATTTCAGCTTTGGGCATACAGAGCAACTATTGGATCATACTTAAAGGTGCAAGAATACATTAATGGATCTGCAAATTTTCTTTAATTAATTACTGCATTAATTTCTAGTCTTTATTTATTTATTTAAATTGTTTGTTTATTTATTTATTTATTTATTTATTTATTTATCCATTTGTTGTATTTATTTATCCAGTTGTTTATTTTATCTTTATTTATTTATTCATTCATTCATTCAATTTTTTAATTAGTTTTTATGCATTTATTTGATTGATTGATTAATTGATTGATTGATTACAAATTTCCAGTGTATTGTTTTTAATAATATCACACAATATTATGCGTTTTATTTTCTAAAATGATTGTTTTGGATCAAATCAAACTGGGCAAGCTTTAGGAAATATTTTTTACATTTTCTAGAGTTCAGTGAGAAATTAACAGTTTAATAATTCTAGATTTTGTGGCTGACGTTGATATTTACTATAATATTAAAAAAAATACAACAATTGATATCAAATGACTTGAATCGTTATAAAGTATTTTGAAGGAATTGATCATTTAGGCGCGAAGTGTGATGATTGTTTTGGTTTGTTCATCCATTTAGAAAAAGAGAGTTAATTAAAAGCTATCTAAAATATTTAATGGCAATATATTTACAAATAAAATCAATTATTAGAGTATGATGTTGAAGAAAATACTTTTTCAATCTTTCAGTAGATTTTTGGACAATTTTATGTTAATTTGTGATTATCTACAAAGTTTACAAGCAATTTCTTAGTAAATGGTTTCAAAGTAAATTGTAACAGCAACATGTTACTCAATACTATAAGTACAGTATAATGTGGTTATTGTTAAAACATAAAATAATACATGTATTGCACTGTTATGTAAACAAAATTGCGCTTTAAAATAAAGTAATACATGTTGTATTTTATTCTCTTAATTTTACTTTCAGACACTAACAAATCAAGCTTTTTTTTGATGGTGGATTGACTATCTTTCTATATATCTTACAGGACTATTAACCATTGTGACTTTTTATGTAAAAAGGAATTATTTGTTTGACTTTTTGCATAAAAAAAAACTTAAACGCACACACACGCATGCACACACACGCATTAAAAAAAATCAGAACAAAAGGGGATAAGCCCAGACTGGTTCAATGGCTTTTTTTGCCAACTCCTGCAGAGGCATGAATCCTGAAATGGAGGTGCCAGGCCTCCCGTGGACGTGGTTTATATGCAGAGGTGTTGCATGCATCCACCCATGCACCATGTGTTCCTCTGCTGCTGGGCTCAAGGTTTCACACTTTCGGCCTGACCTGACTGCGACTGCGCCTCCCACTCATAGGAACCTGTCGCTTCCAGGTGGCTCCTGACAAGTCTGTGATGTTTTGTGCCAACTGTGTGTCTACGTGAAACTGGAGTGCTGAATGTTTGCTGTTGAAGTGGTTCATAGCGTGTTACTGCTCTCTGATCCAGAGGAGCTAATTGATTCCTGCGTAATTGCCTTGCTCTCTAAATGTAAGAGTCTGTTGTGACTATGCTTTTGTGTACATTTGTGCAGTAACACTCAATGGTCTGAAAATGGTGGTGTGTTTCACATCAGTGAAATGATAAATGAAAGCAGAAAATATTTCACTCTCAGGAAAATGTTTAAGCCAACCCAGCAGTTTGTCGTTTTTTTTTTTTGTTGTTTTTTTTACCTCTTAGTGGTCCGGTTGTGTGGTCTAGATTTCTGGATGCCTTTACTGTATATTCATATGCATTAAGTGTAAATGTACATTAAATGAAATTACAGTATTTAAAATGCAACTGACATTTAAAAATTATTTGTTTAAAATTTTGTCATTAAATATATATATTGGTGTTATAATATTTCAATGCAACCAAAATATGCGATTATATATTCTCATAAATTTACATAATCTTTCATTCATTTTCTTTTCGGCTTAATCCCTTTATTCATCAGGGGTCACCACAGCGGAATGAACCGCCAACCTATCCAGCATATGTTCTATGCAACGGATGCCCTTCCAGGTGCAACCCATCCCTGGGAAACACCCATACACATACACTACGGGCAATTTAGCTTACCCAATTCACCTATAGAGCATGTCTTTGGACTTGTGGGGTAAACCGGAGCACCCGAAGGAAACCCAAGCGAACACAGGGAGAACATGCAAACTCCACACAGAAATGCCAACTGGCCTGGAGTTTGCATATTTTCCCTGTGTTCGCGTGGGTTTCCTCTGGGTGCTCCGGTTTGTCCCACAAGTTCCCCCACAGCTGGAAGGGCATCCGCTGCGTAAAACATATGCTGTATAAGTTGGCGGTTCATTCCGCTGTGGCGGCCCCTGATTAATAAAGGGACTAAGCCGAAAAGTAAATGAATAAATAATAATGAGCAAAATTATTTGTTTAGTTTTTTTGCTATAAAAATAAAAGAAAATAATTTGATAAACATAAATCTTTATTATTATTATTATTATTATAAACAATAATAAGTATTAATAATAATATATTAATTGTGGCAAATATTATAAAATGACTAAAATCCACCTCCAGAAGGTCTGGTGTTTTGACAGCCCTATTGATCAAGTCATATAGATTGCTCTCACTGTCAGCTCGTCCCTGTCAGTGATTGTTGATTTGGGTGGGTCCTTGACCGGTGCTGCCCTCGTCAGCGCCTGAGTGATGAATTGCCGCGTTTACAGACTGGATGCTTGAAGCGTGACCGTGCATTATAATGGGGCTCCTGCGCAGTGAACGCCACTCTTAAAAATGACAAGACCCTTACACTGCACCTGACCTGTCACTCACACCCATCTGTTCCTGTGGAGGCAAACAGCCAATCGCTAAACCGCATGCTCCCACAGTGCATCTGTTACTCGTTTCTCCCATTTTTTTCTATTCAGGGATCATTCTTTAAAATGCGTAATCTGTTTAATTGATTTGGCTTTATTGCTGTCTTTAGCTCATTGGCACTGTTTTAAGTCTCATGTTGAGCTGGTGGGGTTTTAGAACAGGGTATAGCAAAGCAATCTTGTGTAGATTGATTGCACCTTTTATGGCCTCGAGCAGTTGGAATGAAGCTGAACTCTGCAGTGTGCTGGTCAGATCTTTAACTGCTTTTTGAAGGTCCACTAGCTTAACAAACGAGGTTTCATTTCAAAGAGATTGATGTATCATGATGTATTTTTGGTATCACAGTATCATAGGTATAGTTTTATTGTCTTCCTTGTGGTTTAACTTAACATTGATGGAACTATAGTACTATTTTATAGTCAAGTGTCCTTCTCAAAGTCATAGTAAATTAATAAAATAAAAAACTAACTAAATATCTTTGATAATGAAATTGTAACGAATCATAAAATGGAATACAGCAAAAAAAAATGGGAAATAAAAATTGGTAAAAAATAAAACTGTGTAATTTAAAATGTTAATTTAAAAGATCAAAACCTGACTTCTCTGTACAGAAATGTAAAATATGGAGCTCACTTAATCCGTCTAATCATGTTGTTTTATCCCGCCCCATTTTGCGGGCCGAATGACGAATTTTGCATGTTTAAACCGCAGCTTAATTAATTAATTCAGTAATTTAAGTTAAATCACGTGCACTTTAAAGTGTTCAACTGTAAGCATAGAAAAATTATTCATTGGATTTACAAATTAAGATAAGTGGTTGCAAACAATTTATATGGGCTGAATTTAAACAAACAAATTCAATTTAGTAAGGATTAATTCATTGTAATCACTTACCTTCAAAAAATAGTAAATCCAATGAATAATTTGTTTCAGTGCATGAGTGCAAGCATGTAGAAAAAAAAACTATTACTTTGCACATAAGGAATGTTTGTGACCTTAAAGGTCATATAAGGCCAAAAGTCAGTCATCAAGTGTTTGCCGTTCTGCATATCATGCTTTTGAAATAATGTTTACCTCATCCTGCTCTGATGACTGCATGCACATGCTGCTTCAAAACAAAGCTTAGCCAGTGAAGATAAATCACTATTGAAAGCGAGCAGCACAGAATTGAGAGCGGAGGGTGGGGGGTAGGAAAGACCAAAGAGAGAGAGAGTGAGAGAGAGAGGCAGGGCGGGAAAAAGCCTGCTCAGTTGAGCAGTATTAACACAGCGTAGCAATTTCATCTTCCCAAACGTGATCTCCTTTAACAACTGCGAGCGCTCAAATGCCTGTTGCCAGGTTACCGTCCAGCACTGTGAAAAGCGGGATTGTATACGCGAGCGGCATGGAGGAGCGCTGCTGACTTGCACCCATCTCTAAATAATGAATCACCGATGCATTCAGAACAGGGGGAATGCGATGAATAGGCGAGTGTGATCGGGATCGAGTCCGCAGCGTCGGAGCCGGGGGGGAAGCCATGCAGCTCCAGTCTGCAGCACAATGCAAGGTGTCCGGCTTCATACTGAGTGAAAGATGCGCCCTGTCTTCAAAAATGGAAGTCCACCGGTATGTACACACACAGGCTTTACGGGTTGCTTTTCTGATACCAGCAACTGTTGCGTCCTTGATGTAGCTCAAAGATGACAACGCTTTGTTTAGGTTCAGGTCTGCTTGGTCGTTGGCTGTCTGGGATTATGGCTTTAATAAAGCACTGCTCTGTTGTAATTATGGAGGATGCGAGCTGCTTTAGGAAAATGTTTTCAGTAAGATTACGGTTTCATTTGCTCTAATAGCTCCCCACGGAATGGATGGTAGATGCACAAATTGGCCTGTAAAACCAGTGGCAGGCTACCAACACTTGTGTGCTGCAAATTCACTCATCAAACATTGATGGCTGGTTTATCCCATTGCACGAATATTGCCATGCAGACCGAATCAAAGTTCTTTTTTTTTTGTGCCACTGCTAATGAGAGCTTAAACCTCATGGGAGGAAAGGTGTTTCCCCCATGTAGCCTCAATGAATGGGGTGTTTTTGTGAACCATGCTGCCATGACTAACAAGTATCACTTATGACGCTCTTAAAGGGAACCTCCATGCATGCGAAAGCTTCGGTGTGAGGAGTCGCTGTGCTTGCTTTGGGTGTGAATGGCGGCACAGTGGAGGCAAAACAGGTCGCTGTCAACACTCACCTGCTACTTTGTTAAAAAGTAAATAGCCTTGCTTTATGCAAACACAACCTGCTTTTCTGAGAATCCTCAGGTCATTCTGAAGGAAAGGTGTTGGTGGTTGCTGGAACCTTCTGGAATGAGAGGATTGTTTGAAATTTGTGTGTTGTAGTACTGTGCTGAGGAAAACCAGTACTGTGAGTTCTTAAAGGGTTAGTTCACCCAAAAATGAAAATCATTTACTCTCCTTATGTGGTTTTGAACCTTTGAGTTTCACTCTTCTTTTGAACACAAAAAAAGATATTTTGAAGAATGTTGATTGCTGGGACCCATTGATTTCCATAGTAGGAAAACTTCTTTTGTCTTCAGCAGAAGAAACTCAAATAGATTTTGAGGGGCTTTAGCAGTAATTTGCTATGCTTTAAATGTAAAAGACAAACAATAAGCAAAATAATAAAATATTTGATTGAAATGGATTTATTTTGGATATTTAGTAACGATTCACCTTGAGGCAGTTAAAAATCTTTTAAAATATGTGACAATTCAAATCAGTTTGGATGATAAACTACTTGTGGTACATGTTTTGAACATTAGGGACATCATGTTTATTTCAAACTTGCTTGACGTGGAATAGTGGCAAAAAAGTGGCAGCAGTCGATTAAAGTGATGCTGAGTTTAGACGTTGATATCAAGAAAGCTATATTCTCATTCAAATGAGGGCCGGCCAGTGGAAGACAAATGTCTGGCCTGCATCCTCACACAGGCAGTCCAGCATACGACTTCATGTTCTTTGTTTACTGTCATTGATTTAATACAATTTAACTCGCTTGTAAAAAAAACGGCAGAGATGATGATGATGCACTGAAGTGGATGTGACTTCACAGATGTACACATGTCTGTATGCTCTGCGATCTCCACTTCAATGCATCAAAACTTAGCTGCTTTTTACCAGTTCAATCGATAAGAGTAAACATTACAAGTGCTAAGAAGCTCAAAGTTGACAATGATGGAAGGCAATTTGAACAATTACTAAATTAGTTCAGTTTCACTCTCTCTCCTTTTTATATAGTTATGTATTTATATATGGGCACTTGTGTATTTCAAAATTGTCAACAAAAAAAAAAATTATGTAGTTGTATAGATAAATTATATAGATCGGTACTGTGAATTACATTTAATAGTGAGTTGAGAAAGTAAGCACATCCCTAATATTTATATAAATTATTATTATTGTTGTTGTTGTTATTGAATATGCATTTTTTTTTATATATTTATATATATAAAAAAGAAGTATTAGTAATAATATAAATAATATTGTGAAATGCTAGTTTTTGTTTGAAAATAAAATGACAATAAAATATTCTTTATTGTCATAATTCAATGTTTTTTATTGTTATTGTACTATAACTATTTTTACTGTGGTGTTGTATAATTAAGAGTGAGTGTGAGTAAGTGACCTTATATTCCAACTTGCATTCAAAATGGCAATTGCCCACAAGTATAACAATACCAGTAACTTTTGATCTTGTGGGGACATCTTTTCAGTCCCCATGAAGAAAATGGCTCAAAAATGAGTTAACTCATTCATTCATTCATTTTCATTTCGGCTTAGTCCCTTTATTAATCTGGGGTCGCCACAGCGGAATGAACCGCCAACTTATCCAGCATGTGTTTTACGCAGCGGATGCCCTTCCAGCTGCAACCCATCTCTGGGAAACATCCATACACACCCATTCACACACATACACTACGGACAATTTTTTAGCTTACCCAATTCACCTATATTGCATGTTTTTGGAATTGTGGGGGAAACCGGAGCACCCGGAGGAAACCCATGCCAACACAGGGAGAACATGCAAACTCCACACAGAAACGCCAACTGACCCAGCCGAGGATCGAACCAGCGACCTTCTTGCTGTGAGGCGAACGTGCTACCCACTGCGCCACTGTGAGGCTGAGTTAACTCAGAATAAAGTAAAATTTAACAGTGCAAAATGTTTCCTGTGAGGGGTTGGTTTGGCTTAGGGGGATAGAATATGCAGTCTGTACAGTATAAAAAACAAAACATCATGTCTATGGGAAGTCCCATTACATATAGCTGTACAATGTGTGTGTGTGCGTGAATGTGGTTTCTGTAATTCTGTCAAAGATGTAACCATTGTCAGCTTAGGTTCGACTTTTAAAGCCATTTAGAGTTCCTCATGATTAAATGGAGGGAAGTATAATTTCTATAAGGCCGTCCATCTGTCTGAACTACACAAGCATGAACATCTTGAATGTCCTCCATGTCAAACTGTGTGGATTATACCCGACACACTGCTTAGATAAAGATGACAGATGGCAGCTGTCAAAGTGAAAATGTATTTAGGATAGCAGTATTTTGCTGATGTTTTTCAGGGGCCAGTCAAACAGGGATGCCTGAAGGATAAAAGCATAAATTTGCGCTATAGTAGATATTGGCATGGCATAAATAGAGTAAAACTGCTATTTCTGAAGTGGTTAGGGCTGTTTGTATAGTATCACAACCTCGGCTCAACAACACATTCTCAGACTTAATAACAACTCTCAGACTTGATAACAACTCTTCCTACTTTTTTAATTGTCTTGAAATCTTTTGTGGTTTTGTCATTGTGAGTGGAGGGTCATAATTCACTGATCATTCATAGTTTAAAAATAAAGTTTCAAAACAGACTTCAGATGTTTACAATAATTTAATTCTCTATTTATTTAATATTCATTATTTCTGTTATATTAAAATATAATATTATGCTATAGAATTATAATATATTTAATATGTACAGATTCATTAATTGATTTTTATATAGATAAGGTCTACTAATTGTTGATTTTAGCAACAGTCATCATTTTCTAAATATTATAATTTTGTCTTATTACCATTTTTAGCATTTCTATGTATTTAAATCAAATATTTTGTGTATTACTTTTACTAACATTGTATTAATAACTGTAACTTGAAGATTAATTATAATTATAAATCAGTAGCAATAATAATTTAATAACTAATAATAATAATAATAATATCATTATGATTATGCTGAACAATAATAATAATAATAATCATGATACAATTTTTTTTGTATTTAAATGACTATTGACTCATGACTATTGATCATATAACATTTAAATTAAAACTTAAATATAATATTTTAAAAATATATTTCAATCAAAACACAGTAATTATACTTAATAATATAATAATAATAATAATAATAATAATAATAATAATAATAATAATAATAATCATCATAATCATTATACATTGAACACTTTTATTCATTATTGTGCATTGATGGTGATCATAATAATTTTTTTTTTACTAAATTATGTTTTTTATTTTAATAGACAATTTGAGTGTTCACATTTGTATTGTTGTATATTATATTATATTATACTTGCACATAATACAAAATCTGTAATATTAATTATTAATATATTAATATTAATTAATAAGAAAATATATAGTATTGTCCTGACAAAAACTAAATCAATGTAATTCAATAATGTTACTTTTGTCCACATGTAAATAATAAATACTGACTTTCATGTTTTCATTTCTTCATATAACCTGTTTTGTGTCTGTCCTGTAAAGTCAGTAAATGAAGCTTGCATTAGCATCAGTTTTTGTCTAAGTGTGTTCTTGCCTCCTTGCCAGTGGCTTAAACGCAGACTCCTCTCACAAATAGCTGGCTGTGCAGAAGATGTCACCAGGGCTGTTTATACAGTGCTGATGTCTCCCATTGTCCTGCAAAGCATGGCATGAATGAATCTGCACTGGCATCCACCGAAACGGGTGTTCTGCGTGACTCATGGTTTGTGAGTGGAGAGTATTTTTAAGCCAGTTTTTGCGGTTTCTGTGGAGGAGGTGAGGTGTTGGCAGCTCAGGGACTCTCCATCTCCTCTGTGGAAGGAAACCATCGCCATCTTTTTCCGCAAAGGATCAGAGTAAGGTTTAACACCAGGTTGAGAGTATTAATGTCCATTTAGATATACATAGATATGCATAGATGTAGAGTATATCACTTTACTTTCAGTTTAGCTTTTAGCTGTTGCGATTTGTCAAATTCGGCATGAAATGGAAGTTAAGTTTGTCTTTTTTCCACCATCATTTATGTTACGTTTTCTTAAAGCTACGAGTCGTATTTAAATGACTCTGATTAAGAGTCTAACATGTAAACAGCGATTTTTGACTTATCTGATTAAGGTCATAATTGAACTAAACAGAAATCGGATTAAGACGTGTAGTATGCCGATTTTAGTGGCATTATTGAAGTGCAGTACAGACATGTAAACACCTTAATCAAACTATTACCATCAGGTAGGGCTTTCGCCGCATTTTGCGACAGGATAGTCTATACACACACAGCTGTTTGACACTTTTTCTCTGTACCTAGAGAGTCAGTGAAGGATTACAAACACCTGCATGTCAGTATGAAATTATTATTTTTTTTTTCCCCCATACGGCGTGCAGTATCAAATTCCATTAAAACAACACTTCCAGCAATTCATACTCTCATACAATACCTGTTTGTCACAGGGGTGTGCGTGAAATGTTCCTGAATGAAAGTAAAAGTGCCAAACTGCATTTAAAGTTGACAAGTTAAAAATGAAACACCCGAAATTACATGAAACTCTGGAGGAAATATGGCTGGCCCGGTGACGCAGTGACATTAGCCGAACTATGTGCTATAACATGTAAAACAGGATCATGAAAGAAACATTCAAAAAGCAACTCATGTAAACATCATAATCATATTATTGTCTTATTCATATTAAGACAAATAATTTGATTACTGATGTCCATGTAAACCTAGTCAGTGAGGTACATACAATTGAAATGTTTCTGAAATGGGAAAAAATGTAGGGCAGTGCATGATTTTGTCTTCCGGGAACCAAAATGGAGGAAGATTTGATTGCCAGTTTGTACTTGGTTGTGGAGGATGGTTTCACGAATGGTTTCAAATGCCGATGATGACAAGGAGGAGCTAAATTTTGCAGACGGAGTCGTATTTGGATCGGAATCAGAATCGTGGAACCAAATTCCCTTTAAGACAAGTCAATTCACTCCACGGCCATCTTTGAAACGCCTCTCGGGCAGTATTCTCAAGCATTCTGTTTCAATGAAGAAACATCAAATTCTCCAAAACTGCTTGCCAAACGTACAATTGAATTGCATATTATTAATCACCAATAAAATTTAAACAACAGCTGTCTCTTTAGTTTCATTTCTAAACGTTAGAATTACCCATAATCTGCAAACTTATGTTTGGTCCGAGCCCCTCCCTCGAGGTATCATCGGTCTACAGCGATCTGATTGGCTTATCTACTAGAAGGCGGGCTTTATATATCATATTGACCTTTACACTTTTCCCCATTCAAAACGATTCGAGTGACATATCTTGTGCATTCTCATAGACTTTGCCGGAACTACCTGTGCATTTAAATGAAAATAATGCACTCTCCAGCCAATCAGAATCAAGAGTTTCAACAGACCATAGAATTAAAAAAATAATGATAATAAATAAATAAAAACAGACAATTAATCGCCCGATTAAATCATCAGCCTGATTGTATAATTGTGACAGCTCTAGTGTTGATCCTACGCTCAGAGCTTGTGTTATGGAGCTAAACAAAAGGCATGCAAAGGAGAAGCCTAAATGACTGTCTCCCCCTCTTCATACAGAATCTTTTTTTCTCCTAGTATTATGTAGGAGCTACACATAAATCCCACCCACGTACACAGTGTTGCTAAGGTGATGGCTTTAATTCCTCTGTCTATAAAAAGACCAAAAGAGAACAAAAAAAACACAGCAGTGAGGGATTGTGACTTATATGAAGATGTCTCTGTCGACACCAGTGTGTGATCACTACTGAGTGTGAGATCTTTTGAGCTGGTTTGAAGACTGTATCGCGGACAGTTCGCTGGAATACATAATGAAACATCCTCCTCAAAATGGAGGAAATGAAATGCAGTGGAAAACAGATACAAGTGCTGAATCAGTTGACATGCTGCTTCATATAGCGAGTTCTACATCCTACCCATCCATACGCCTCCTATAGAGAAATACAGGAAGAGCCGTATTCTCTATTCCTCACGGTTATAATTTAAAGGAATGCAGTTTGCATGTAAAATACAATTCTGATGTTGTTTTTCTAACCTGTTTATTTGGAACACAAAAGGAGAATTCTGAAGAGTGCTTGTTTTATTTTCTGTACAGTGCCAGTTATATTGGCATGAAAGCGGCATGGGACTTTTCCGAAAGTAGTGATTTAATCAAAACTTAGACATTATCAAATGTGTTTTTTGACTGATTGTTTTTCACACAAAGCTATAAGGTGTGCAGGCTTGTTTTATTTTTATTTTTTTTATTTATTTTTTTATTATTTAATAAATTGTAAAAACTGTAGATAGACTTTCACTTTTTGCCTGTAAATTTAGTAAATTTATTTTGTTTGCAGAAGGTTTCTAAGGTTTTGGAACAACATGATAGTAATTTAAAATTAAAAACATTATTTAAGAAATAAGAAATGTTGCTTTAGCACTAAATCAACATATTAATCATTTCTGAAGAATAATATGACTGTAATATTTTAGTACTGACTTCTAAAAATGTATCTTTGTCATTACAGGAATAAACATTATAAAATATAAGTTTTTAAATGATTCATTGCGATTAATCTCATCCAAAGTATAAGTTCATATTTTCAAAGTATATTTGTGGATACTTTGCATATTTTATATATATTTATGTATATATATTTGTATTTTATTCAATTCAATTCAAGTTTATTTATATAGCGCTTTTTACAATGTAGATTGTCAAAGCAGCTTAACGTGTTCTAGTAAAGTCCAGATTTTTATGTACAGTATGTGTATATGCATTTATGCATAAATATACACCATACAAACTTCTATCTTTGATGCGATTAATCATGTGGCTGCACTAAAAATATATATTTTAAATTCTTTTCTTGTTATGTTTCATGTCTTGTTAATATGTTTTGCTGTCTATGTAATCAAACAAGTGCAACCTTGATAGTGTTATTTTGATAGTGCATATTGTTATTTACATCTTGAATATGTTATATGGACATGACTATATGAACATCTTGAATCTATTCCAGTCGTCTTGCCAGTTTCATCATGATCTGGTTTTGCAGACAGCAATCAGGATTTCAGTTATTTGTCACTGTATGCTGATTTCACCTTGTGGCTGTGAGGTGGTTTGCATCTCTCAGTGGGAGTCGGAGCCTATTTCCAGCTCCCTGCAACGCCTACACCCTGCCGTAGACCCTCCAGCTCCCTGTGAGCAGTCAGCGCTCAGCCTGAGCCATCTCTGTTACAGGAGTATGCTTTAAAATAGCTCCTGTCTGCTCTTTCTCACGCACCTGTGGCTAGTTGAGTAGGTAAAACGCAGCACAAGTGTTATTTTTGGAGACCGTGGCCCTCTTGGGGATTTGTAGAATCATTCAGATGGAGATTTTTAGCCCTCCTGCTGCATGTTGCCATAGATTATTTTGCATTTGGATATTACAGCTGAAGTATGTCTTTTTTT
>CAIGQW010015581.1:13201223-13211402 GCA_903798125.1 Danio choprae | reverse complement strand
GTGTGTGTGTGTGTGTGTGTGTGTGTGTGTGTGTGTGTGTGTGTGTGTGTGTGTGTGTGTGTGTGTGTGTGTGTGTGTGTGTGTGTGTGTGTGTGTGTGTGTGTTGTTTGAATGATTTTTATTGTATTTATTATATTGTATTATTCTCAATAGTTGTTTTTTTATATGAAAATGATATGGCTATAAATAAAAGTTACCAAACAATATGATATTATATATAATTTTTTTTTTCATGTAGACAAAAACCACAATAGCTTAATCAGTGATATGTACTTTATTTTTACTCATATATTTCTTACACAATTTAATGCTTTAAAATCTGCTTCTGCAAACTTTCCTGAGTGACTACGCTATCATTTATTTCCTTTTGACTTTCGATTCGATTGACTTTCGATCGATCGATTAAGTTAACTTAATTGTTTCTACAAATTTAAGTGGATTGAACATGAAACGAATAAGTTGTCCCAAAAAACACTTAAGAATTGTGTTGTTTCAAGTCATTTTAAATAAGTAGTTTGAACAAGCAGCAAAAGTCATTTTTTGAGTGCATAACGACTAAATAATATAGGTTTCAAAAAGATCAACTGTGCTTCATACTCTGTGCAATCCATAATCACATACGCACCAGCAGTTTTACTTATTTATATTAAACTGCTTTTTTATTTGCGTCCAATTTCAGCACAGCAGAGCTTTTTATTTTGACAGATTCCCTTAAATGGCTTCTTAATCCTGCGATTGATGAGAGTGCGAGCGTAGATTGCGTAGCTGTCATAATTTGGCTTTATCACTGAGCTCCGTGTGCTTTCCTCCCTCCGTCCTCGGGATTTATTTGCGCCTCTGGATGGAGATTGTGAGAAAACATGATCTATTTGAAGGCTTTTGGGTAACTATATGAAAATGGCAGGCTGAGACTGTTCTTTGTGTGGTTGACATGTACAGTTGTCCTGGCCTGCTGAAAAGTGTCAGGTTGAATTTGCATAGAGCAGCAAAGGTGTGGGTGAAAGCGTGGTTTTCAGGTCTCATGAGATCAGCAAATATACGAGCAGTGCGGCCTGCTGCTGCTGTCTGTCATTCTCAGTTCTTGTCTGACTCTGACCCTCATTCTGGTGCTGTAATGATGAAGCTGCTCAGGGTGATGACTTTTGCTTTTGGCTTTCATGTTTCTTAGTTTTTGTGTGTGTGTGTGTTTTTTTCTTTTTTTTTTCTTCATTTTTTTCATCTTTCTTTTTCTTTGTTCATTTACTTTTTCCTTTCCTTTCTTTTTCATGTTTCATTTTTCTTTTTCATTTTCAATTTGTTTTTTCTTTTCTCTTTTTTTTATCCTTCTTCTTTTTTTATTTATTTCTTCTCAATTCATCTTCCTATTATTATTATTATTATTATAATTATTATTATTATTATTACATTTTATTATTACTTTATTTATTATTAAATTGCTACTTAAATTTTCAGTTATTATTTTTATATTAGTTTTTTCTTTTTTGTTTATTAATTGGGTGACTCTTTACAATGACATTTAATTTGTTAATATAAGTTTACTGTATTGTAATATTGCAGTTAAACAAGTTTAAACTGCAATTGAAGGTGACTTTCTGCCTTCAAAATGTGATAAAACCCAACTAAATATGAACATTTAGTTTAGACTCAACAAATAATCAAGAGAATTGATTACTCAGATTATTCATTCATTTTCATTTCAGCTTAGTCCCTTTATTAATCTGGGGTCGCCACAGCGGAATGAACCGCCAACTTATCCAGCATATGTTTTACGCAGCGAATGCCCTTCCAGCTGCAACCCATCTCTGGGAAACATCCATACACACCCATTCACACTCATGCACTACGGACAATTTAGCTTACCCAATTCACCTATAGCGTATGTCTTTGGACTTGTGGGGGAAACCCACGCCAACACAGGGAGAACATGCAAACTCCACACAGAAACGCCAACTGACCCAGCCGAGGCTCGAACCAGCGATCAGCGACCTTCTTGCTGTGAGGCGAACGTGCTACCCACTGCGCCACTGTGAGGCCCGATTACTCAGATTAATTTTATAAAAATAAAAAACTAACAAACAGGAACTAACAATAAATACTTTTAATAATCTTAACTTTTTTAAATTTCTAACTTTATATTTTTTTCTTTTTTCTTTTTTTATTTACATTAAAAATCATAAGTTGTATTTTATATATAAAACATTATTTTACTGTGAGAACTAAGAGGAATACATTTAACTAACAAAAGTTAGTAATTGTACAAATATGCAATGTGTATATAATGTTAGTTAAAAAAAATAACAACAGCTAAAAGACTAATGATGTGTAGGACCTAGAAAATGGTCCAAACAACATAGGCATGATGTTCCCAAACTTCTATTTATCAGTGTTAATAATTATTTAGAAATCATTCTGTAGTAATTAATTTTTTAATCACTTATTTAGTAATCAAAAAAAGAAAAAAGAAATCATTTATGTTTGAGTTGTTTCCCAATGTTAGTCATACTTTTGTTAAAAGTGTTTTATTTATTTATTATAATTTTTTTTTTATATAAAATGTGTCATGGCTTCCTCCCATTGGTCTGTTGTCCTGTGTAAGCCATTAGCTTGCTGACTTTCTGCCATCAATTACACCGTAATATGACATACAGCACTGAAGCGTCCGCTCAGCCCTCTCCTGTATGCCTGTTCCTTAATTAAATGGCAGGGATTGGTCTCGGTGGACAATCCTGTTAGATTAGCCCTTATCTGCTCTGCGGATGATCCTGTGATCTCATCTCAGTCCTTAGATTGATTTCAGCGAAAAGCAAAAAACACTCAACAGTCTGTCATATACTGTATGTATATTCTGAAGTGCTTTCTTATGATAATTTTTTACCACATTCATTTGATGCTGTTATCCATATGGTTATCTGATCTCTAAGTCTATCTATTTCCCCAGTGGAACATCGTTTGAATGTTTGTGTTTATATGCATCACTATTAGGCTATATTAGTGTTTGTGAGAACTGATGTCAATGGAAATCAAGCAGCTGGCATGACAGGATATTAAAGTCTGTGTCAAATAAAAATGTACAATGTTTATTTTGCTAGCACACATTGTTATACTTTAGGTGAACAATTAATCAGTGCAAGTTAATTCAATGAAAAAAAAGAAGAAGTTTGTTTTGGTAATCCTAAATCAAAGTCTGATCATTTACTTCCGCCTTTGAAATGGCAGTTCTTCTATGTTGACATCAGTTTGACGGCTTCATCCACAATATTTTTAACCACATCCTTCTTATCATTAGTTTGCTATAAGTGAATGATGTGCAAAAAGAAAGCCCCGCCCCCTACTCAATATTCAGTTTCAGTTAGAAGTGCATCAACATAATGAAATAAAAGTCTTGCCAACTTCCGGTTCACCTGGACTTTATTGCTAGATTTAATGGCTGTGCTTACTATATATAACTATAAATATTGTTTATATCTATTCTTTTTTTAATCGAGTTGATTAGTTTTTGACAGCAGATGAAACTACAGGCTTGTTTTTGACCGTACATTCAAATGTTCAAAAGGAAGACCGTTTGCAAGTCAGATTTTATGTCACATGATTAATGTAAACACTATGATCTCTTGTAATTTGCTTAAAGCCTTCCTAACTTTTATTATTTATTACGGGTGGAAGAAATTTGATGAATTATTGATGAATCGCGTTTCTTTTTTTTAACTGTTCTGAATTGATTCTCCGAAGTTTCAAATTAGAATTTAGAAGACCTAAATTAGATGTCAATGGTAACAATAAACAGAACAAATAATAAGCATTGACAGGCCCTTGTATGTATGCTGCTGAATTCGCTTTATTTGGACGAATATGTATTTGCAGGATGTATAGAATCAATTTCTTGAACCATTTTTCACCACAGAAAGTAGTTATTAGTTTAAATATAGAACCAATTTTAAAAGTTTATCTTTATATTATGTTATATTATGGGTTCATGTCGATGTTTTGGTCATAATCTTCATTTCTGGGAGTTAAATTAGTTTTTATTTTTATTTAAAAGATTTTTATGACAGTTAAACAAGAGTTAAAGAGGGGAAAAAAAATAAAAAAATAAATTAAGTTATTAAGTTAGCCTAATCGTTTTTACAAATTTAAGTGGACTGAACGTAATACAATTACACCCCCCCCCCCCCCCTTAAAAAAACTTAATGTGTTGTTTCAACTCATTTTTAAAAAGTAGTTTGAACAAGCAACAAAGTCCATTCTTGAGTGTAGAATGTATATTTTTTCATTATATCAGAGAATGTTTAATTCAGGAAATATTTTAAGGGAAATGTTTAAAAAAAGTGTCTTCTGGAGGAATTTTAGATTAATTATCATTGATCAAATTGAAAGATTTTATATGACTTTTTATCAGTGTTGTGGTTATTTGCATGTTTTCTGTACAATACATGATTATTAAGAAGTTAGGTTTGTAAATTATATATGGAATACTTAATACACGTGTTGCCATCAATATAGTCAATGCTGCTGATATGGCATTAAAACATTAATAAATAAATGTTAGCTAGACCAGATGATAAAATAGGATGGAACTATAGGATGAAATCTGCCCAGAACATTCTCAAGGATTCTAGAATAAGCGAATACGAACATTCTTTTCACAAGGTCACAGCACTTTTCCCATACTTTCTCGCTCTTTTTTCCATTTGTGTTAAAAGTGTGCTCACACGACAAGGGAAGCCTTTCAGTGGTTCTTTTCCCATTCTATTAGCGCAGTCGGAGGTTGGAAGTCACTGTAAATAATTTAGTGTCATATGCGAGCTAGAGTTGGTCTGTAGTGCAAAGTGAGCCGAGAGACAGGAGAAATTGATTTCCAGTGTTTACACATAATGGGTGACTACTTAATGAAAGCGTGACCTATAAAGGTGTACTTAACTTGAATGCCAATGCCACGACTGTTATTTCTCTCTGCTTTCTGTGATTGGAGGAGCTGTTAACTACTGCGATCTGCATGAAGATGAAGTGCCGTTCTCTCTGATGACTTGTCATTGAATTTAATGCACCATCCAATATTTATTATCACTTTAGACTAGAGACACAGAAAAACAAATTTTTTTGTGAGTGAATTTGTTTCTCCATTACTCATTTTTCTCTTTTTCTTTCTTTTCAGTGAGCAGAGTATCTGTCAGGCGAGGGCCGCTGTCATGGTTTATGACGACGCCAATAAGAAGTGGGTTCCGGCTGGTGGATCCACAGGCTTTAGCAGAGTCCACATCTATCACCACACTGGCAACAACGCCTTCCGAGTAGTGGGCCGTAAAATTCAGGACCACCAGGTAAGAGAAATGAGAGATGTGGTCTCGGTCGGTTTGAAATAAATGCTTTAGTGAAGTTTGGCACATGGTTGAGTGTTTGATGTTTAGACTTAAACTCTAGAAAGAAATTCAGTGGAGCTGTTAAACTTCACATAGGTTGTTTAAGTTTAATAAAAGGCAAACATTATTTTTAGATCTGTTAACATCATTTTGATAATTATATTAAAATGATATTGAATTAACTTAAACAGTGCATAATTATTTTATTTCCTACCTTTTGAATAATGTAAGGAGAAAGTAGTTGTTGAAAGTAGTTGGAACAACTTTAAAAGAAATCACTTGCATATTAATATGCTCTGTGTGTTTTCTTTTCAGAAAAAAATATTTATTTTTATTTATTTATTTATTTGTTTATTTTAGGCAACTTCATTTATTAATGTAATATATTTTAAATATTTTTGTGGAAGCCTTTTTCCAGTACAGGATAAAGAAAAAAATGGAAGTTTTTATTTTTTTATTTTTTGTTTGTTTTTTTTCTTCTTTTTTCTTCCACCCTCTAAGTTTTTATCTCTCTTTTTTTCAGAATTGTAAGATATCCTTACAATTACTGTAATTCTATAAGAAAAGTCCCAAATTGTGAGATGTAAGCACCTCTTTTTTATTTTAATACTGTGTCAGGAACAAACTTTGAAGGTTTTTAGTGTACAAGTACTATATATCTACAGTATTTTATCTATAAACAATTTATTAATTATTATAAAACAATTATTGTATGATCACTTTGATCTTTGATGTAGAACAGCATATACAGTTTGCTGCTTTTTGCTGTAGATATTTCCAATTAAAAACTGGAACTATCAGGAATCTGTAACTACTAGAATTACCATAGTGGTCATTCTGACCCCTTCTCCTATAAGATGTCATATTTTCACATCATATTTACATTCAAAGCTTCTATCGAGATATTAAAATTAAACTTTGAATGTCTGTCATCATATTTAATGAAATCATCACCCTAAAAATACTATCTTTTTGGTAGCACAGCTAATAAATTTATAGTTAGGCTACGTTAGATTATCCGTTAATATCCACGCCTCACTTTCACAAACAGAGTAGGCTTTTTTTGCGGCACTGAATATGCCGTTTTGAAAGACGTATCTGGAGTAAAGTTATGTTTTTGTCAACAAAGTTATGGTTTTGTTAGCAGAAAGTTGATAGGCAACAGATGCACGTATATTTAAACTCACGGGGAAAAATACCAGACACTGAAATGCATGAGGTAATTTTGACCACAATGGTAGTACTAGGTAATACTTTTGTGTTTTGTAATTTTAATAAAATAACTATGTTAAAAAGAAATATACACATATTTAGGATTTAGTCTGGGTATTATAGATATTTTTTATTTATTAATTATTAAATTGCTAAAATTAAAAACCGTCAAAATGACCGCCTCAGTTCAAGTGTTAATGGCATTCAGCCTTATTTTTCCCCTCTCATTTTGTAGTTGTAATTTTTTTAAAGTATTGTCATAACTCATAACTGTGGTATTGCTAGACATGGCATCTTTTGGGATCCAGTTTGATGTGAGTGTAGTAAAGCAGTGGGTTTAGCAAAGAGCGTCTGCTTGGCCTTGTTGGCTTCTCCTGCTGAGAGGCTCTGGTTTCAGCGCAGTGCTTTGATGACCCATGACACAAAACACAGGAGGTCTGAGTGGCTCACAGAGCAGCACAGTGGGGTTAAAGAGAAGAACATCTCATGAGAAACGCTCCTGTTCTTGTTACGATTACAGCAGTGTTGTGCTTGGCTACGTTTTGGAAAATGCTGGTCATCTTTTCTTTTAGCGGTAGTGTGGGATTTCATGAAAAATGAAACCGTCATCATTTACACACCCTCAAGTATGACTTTGTTTCCTGGAGTCATGAAAAAAGAAATGGTAAATGGCAAGAACTAGCTACTTTTTTTTTCTCAAATGATGGATTAGGATATCAGAAAGAAATATTGCCAGGTACAGCAAAGGGTTAGCACTTACAGTAATAGGAATATGCCTTGTGCAAAAACATATACACAGATATGAAATGTGTCTGCAATTTAAGAATAAACTAGAGTACACTGTAAAAAAATATCAGTTTTTGTTTTTTTGTGATTCACAAGTGTTTTCCATTTATTTACGGTTGTGAACTGCATTATGGGACCTTGATCTCTGCTCTGTCGACTTTTGTTGTTGAACGTTCAACTCTACAGTTTAACAAAGTGACTTTCATTGACATTTTAGTACCTTGATAATAAGTGTAGTTTTTTTTTTTTTCTAGCTACTGATAGATCAACCCTCAACATCCAAAGATTTCTAAGTCAGGCGGAAATTTAGGGTTTAAAACGGGTCACCAAAACATTACAAAATATTTTTTAGAGAATTTTCCAAAATATTATTTTACATTTTGACGTATAAAAATAGAAAGTAAACAAGAATCTAAAATGATTGGGACAATTCTTGACCTCAAAATATATTTATAGATTTAACAAAAGCAAACAAACTAAAACAAAAAAATACACACACACACACACACACACACACACACACACACACACACACAAACCTGTACCAACCAGAACAATTGTTTACACACCAAACTAAAAGCCTGGTCACATGAGCTGTCATACAGTAGCGAAGAATGTAAAAATAAACTATCATCCAGTATGCATTTCCATATATTCATGGAGAGAACCCCACATTTTCTAAAAGTTTTTGGAAGAACCAAATTTAAAAAATCTTGTTTATTTTTGTAGCTTAACCAAATGTAGACCATTTTGAGGGATGTAAACAAAAACAATGGTCCCAACGTATTTCCTGTTTTACGTTTTCAATTTCTATAGCTTCCGA
The DNA here is from genome assembly GCA_903798125.1 of Danio choprae. NCBI lineage: Eukaryota > Metazoa > Chordata > Actinopteri > Cypriniformes > Danionidae > Danio > Danio choprae. The sequence goes on along the minus strand of CAIGQW010015581.1, from coordinate 13,203,224 downwards.
GAATCCAAAGAGAGCCACGTATTGATAAATAATGTTATGATAGCTGTTCTAACATTAAGTTATTATTGAATTGCCTCGTTACAGTTATGAAATAGTTTGATAACAAGCAGCAAATGTATTTGGGCCAATGACATCACCACATTGAAATGGTCATATTACTAAATATTACTAAATAATTGTCGGATTTTTTTATTGGCGTATTTAAAAGTGCATGAGGTTGCTGAATCTTCTGGAGGTGGTAGAGGATTTGAGGTATGTGCTCCCTCAGCAGTTTTTTAACCTTTCGTCATCTTTTTGTGTATTTTGCGAAGTTCCATATGTGGTGGGGGAGGTTTAATTACTTGCGCACAAACTTTAAAAGTTGACTCAGACCTCCTTGCTTTTAATGTGTTTTAATTGTCCTTTTAAGACTCTGTGTATATAAATGTTTTAATTTGGCGAATAATTAAATGTCTTATCTCATTGTTCTCATTATGAATGCAGGCTGGTGGAATGAATAGAATTACATTGCCATGACAAGCATATTAATGTGTGACTGATTTGTGAACAGAGGCCTTTAATTCTGTTGTTTTTGTTTTTTGAAAACACTCTTGATTTGACATGAGACTCTTTTCTTCTGGAGAAAGTCTTATTTCTTGTAGTTTTTGCATAATAAACTACATAAAAAAACGGACATAATGTCATTCTTTTTTTTTGATTGGCCACAGAACAAATGACTGTTTTCCAATGACTTGCCTAGTTAAAGGGTTAGTTCACCCAAAAATGAAAATTAGATTATTAATTGCTCGAATGTTTTTATGTATATTGATCTTGCCATGAAATAGTCATAAGTTGCTGATGAAATCTGAGAGCTTCCTCATCATCCATGGATGGCAAGGCTCTCAAAGTCCAGAAAGGTATCAAACAAAATCCTCAAAACAGATCATATGCATTCAGTGGGTAAATCGGTATATTATTAAGCTACGAAAATAACTTTTGTTCACATAAAACAAAAATAATGACTACATTCAACTGTTTCTTCTCCTCTGATTAGTGCACTATAAACCACCCATTTGGAATGACACGAGGGCTAGTAAATATTAACATATTTTCATTGTTGAATGAACAAACACTTTAACCTAATTGAGCATTAAAATTATTTATTTTTTCAATGTTTGGTTGATTTTTAGTACTAGGCTTATTAGGAAGTCTCATTCTTTATATTTCCGTTTAGGTGTGGTAAATACAGCACAATCAAGCAAACACAATCAAAAAAAGACTCTTGTTTACAAGAGAGATACAGAAGAAAAGCACCGTACTATTTTAGTGTGCCCGTTGGAAATAAGTCATTTAAAACTTTAAGCATGTGGTATTGTGCTTACATTGAAAATATTGTTTTATGTTGATTGTGGGTTCTCCCCCCCCCCCCCCCCCCATGTTTTTATTTTGATTTAATTATGCTTTCCTTTTTAGGGCTCAATATAGTTGCTGCTGTCCCGTTCTTCAAAATAAGCTTTGATATTGTTTGATATCATCATAGGCTAATTGTATAGTGTATTCTGACATAACCAAACTCTATGAAGGCTTTTCTTTTTATCCGATAAAGGTGTTTTAGCTGAAAATGCAGTTTCAAAGCCTTGACTTAACAATTAGAAGAAAAATAAAAGTTCTCAAAGAGCTTTTTAACAAGAAAAAAAGACTTAAAAGTATTGTTCAACCAAAAGTGATAATTTTCTGTCTGACTAGGTGAAACAGCTGAAACGTTTGGCATTTTTAACATTGCTCATTTTTGCCATCCTGACCAGTTCAACATGGCAACAGCGGTATGAACTCATTTATAATAACTGATCTTTATCTTTGCCATTATGACAGTACATTATATTTTACTACATTTTTTTAAGATACTAGTATTCAAATTAAAGTACAATTTAAAAGCTTAAACTAGGTTAATTCGAATAATTAGGCAAGTTAGGTTAATTAGGCAGGTCATTGTATAACAGTGGTTTGTTCTGTAGACAATCG